>CP139504.1:240466670-240833595 GCA_021014915.2 Artemisia tridentata subsp. tridentata
TATATATGGTTGGCTCAAAATTTTAATCATCTACTTTATTCTTGAGTACCTTGCAAAGAGTTCTATATATAAAGTAACTAGATCCAAGGCCCGCCCGATGGGGCGGCTAGCTTTAAGAAATTCATTGTACAATAAAACTAATAATAATATAAGTATGAACGTGTAGGAACATAAATGAAAAAAAATTACTTAGTGTTAAAATAAATAATTAAAGTTATTTTGTTTTACATAGATATGCTTTATTTTAGTAATCATGTACGATATTTTCGCTTCTACTATTTCGAATAACCAGGAGTATTTGCATAAAATGGCCACCAAAGACAAAGCCTTTACTACGAAACACACTATCATAAAGAGGAGGAATAACTATGTAGCATATTCATTGCATTTTCCAAGGTTCATAGATGGAACCTTTTAACATATATGTATAACACATATAACAAAAAAACAAATACTTAAAATTGGGAAAACCAAAATGATAAACAACATTTATACATTTGGTGATCATGTTGTTTATATTATTATTTTTATTTTTTTAATTTAAACTTATAAAAAGATAAAATAAAATTTGATTTTAGCTTTTTGAATAAACGTGAAAATTTGACGAAAATATCGACAATATACAACAACTTTACTAAGAAACACCTTATCATAAATAGGATGAATAAGTATTTGCATGGAATAAGTATGTGCGTTATGTTATGTAGTGTAATATATTTTTTGGATAATAGTATGTAAACATTTATTTTGTAAATGTTTTGTAGTGTATTATGTTTTTTTGGATAATAGTATGTAAACATTTATTTTATAAATGCTATTATAATTGTTACCACTTATTTTTTTAACTTTCTACTCGGTAGCAAATATACTCACAATACATGCTAACAAAAATAAAAAACTTACAAAACATACATTAAATGCTTGTAATGAGTTTCTGCTATTAATTTTGCTTCTCGAGGTGTTTAGTAGTCTACGAACTACTCATTGTCACCATATATTCACCTACCTTCATGTATCTTCCAAACTAACTCTCTTCATTTTAAAGCAAAATTTCTTCAAAAAAAATTTCTTCCAATAATGGCTTCTAGGTTTCCAATATATGATATGTTAGCAAAGGAAGCTCCTTCTCGCCGTTTTCATGATGTTCTTGCTGTTCTTTTTGAACGGGAGAGAAAGGCAAACATGAATGATGAGCAAGCATATGAAAATATTAAGGAGGAGATTGAAAGTCGTGTTAAGCATAGGTATGATGTTATCAATGAACTGGAAAAGTTTGGTAACCCATTGGTGCTTGAGGAACCGTTGGAACGTCTAAGGTTGGCACAGCAAGAGGATTTGGAGGAAGTTGGGTTGTTGAATGTGAGGCGCCAGGTAAGTGGTCGTCGTGCTAATGAGAAGTTTAAGATGATCAAAAAATAATTGAAAGTTGATTTAAGTTTGAAGGTCGGTTTGGTGTGTGGAAGTAGATGTCTTTTGTAAGTTTATGTTTTTAAGTATGCTAACATAATTATGGGTAAGTGGTGGAACTGTGTATGATGGATTATGTAAATAGTTTATGTTCCTAGTCATGATGTTTAAGGTTTAAGTAGTTCTTGTTTGTGGTGATAATGTTTCTGTAAGTGCTACTTTGATGTTCTAAAGGTAGCAGTTTTGCCAATGACTCATTAAGGTGTTGGATGTTTAAACAAAAAATAGTTGTAATATGGTTATAATATTAATCGGATGTCTATTAGTATGCACTTGTTTATGTTATGTTTATGGTTGGAATGAATGTTAGTAGTTGTTGTTGTTAAGTATTGCAGGAAAAAGGATCACAAATTCAAGCAAATGCTTTGTGATAGCTTTACAATATTAATAGTGTGAATGTTGCTTTGAATTTCAGACTTGTACTCATCTTATGAGTGTTTTGAATATCATAGTTGTTTTGAGTATCAAGATTGTTTAGAAATACCAGTTTATCCAAAGTCAACTAAATATCAATGAATTATCAACTCAAGTATAAACCATCTAAGTCCAAGGCCAAGCAACAAATGAATAAATTTTATAGAATGAACATTTATAATAAACTCTAAAGATGTATTACTTTAGTTAAAGTCAAAGTAGCTTAGTCAAAGTAGGAGTAGTATAAATAATTTGTACTCTTTCTTTGTAAATTTGTATTAGTTCATCATAAAATATATGTTTATTACGAAAAAGAAACAATATTATTCATTAAGAAAGTTACATAAACATAAAAAGATAAATAAAAGATACACCTAAAAAATAAACTTAGTAGTTTTTTCTTGATCAAATGCTAAATGAAGTTTGTCGTAATCTATTGTTTCCATTGGCTCTTCGTCGGAGACATTTTCTTCTTCAGCAACCTCCATTTTTTTGTAACGTCTTCGGGCTGCCTCAAGATTATTCATTTTAAATTTGTCTTTGGTTTCTTGTTCAGCCTTTCAAACTTGTCCCATTTCTTCTTTCTCAACTTTGATAATATTTCAAAGTATCGAACAGCAGGATGCTTTTTGGCACTAACTGCCTCATTTTTGTACATCATCATGTACTCCTTCTACCAAAAAATAACAAAATTTAAATATTAGTAATAGACGTATTCGAGCATTACAAAATATTATAATGTAAGTCGTCATTGTTTTTCCCATTGTGTGTCATGATAACCATGTATAAAATAATTGAATGTAACATGTTGATGCAACAGATTCTTTAATAGAGATTTCAGATGGTGAGTCTTGTTTCTTCCTGTTAAAAGAACATATTGGTTTAGGCGTTGCAAAAATAATTATACCAAGTACAACAATATGAATTAAAGATTGTTTAAACTTACTTGGCATGCTTTAGTTCATTTCATCATTTTCAGCATCAATTCTTTTTCTCTTCATTGAGGAATCCATGACACGCACAGTATTGTAAGTAGTATTTGTTTGTTGAATATGAAATGTTAGATCGTGGGAGAAGTTATATGCACGATCAAAAGGGCATGAAGAGACTTCACTTGAATCAAGGAAGTGATAAGATTGGTGTTTCAAATTCTAAAATTAAATGTGTACAAATTATCATTCCAAATTATAGGAAGTTGTTACAATTTTAATAAAGTTGCTAATCATTTCCTTAACATGTTTATACTTATTTCAAGAATATTAATTATTTATTTATTTTTTTTATAAAATTGTATTATTACCATTCTTTTCAATTTCTACAAGTATGGTTTCAAAAAAAAATATACATTTTGTTATAATAATATAGTAGCATTGTTTTATAATTTTATAGGTATGATAATGATATAGATAAACTCAAAATTTATCTCATTCCAATATTTCTTTAAAATAAAGTCGTGTCATTATGTACACATTGTGAATATCATGCCATCTGTATTTATATTGTGAATGTTGTTTGAATGATCTATAGTCTTGTATAGTTCGTAGATAGAAATATAGCTATAGAATGCTTGAGTAGAATTAGCCTATGTATTGATATCCAATTTACAAAGTAATGGGAATTGTCCATGTAAATTAGTTTGATTTTTTTTAACTTATTTGCGAAGTATATATAATTTGTCCTTTCACAAAAAATTTTAAAAAACACAACTTATTCACATAGCTTATTCTTATTAGAAATATATGTTTATTAGCTTATAGTTTTTTCAACAATAATATATCATACAATGTTTCAAATTAGATACAAATTGTTTACGTATAAAACATATGTGTGTAGTCTATAGATTATACAACTATATGTTTTGTGTTTGGATTTTAGTTGTTTTGCATACATAAGAAACGTATTTAATAATGATTATTATTTTCTCTCGACGGGATAAACTGTTATGTTGAAAGTATGCATATAACAAAAGCATGTAGAAAGCTTTTTTAACATATACATGGTGAATTAAAATAAAAACCATTTACACATTATAAATATCAAAATCGTCCTAAGTATGTTCATCATAGGCTATATTTAAGAAGTGATTATAAAATAAAAATAAAAAGAATATAAGTATGAATGTGTAGCAAAAAAAAATGAAAAGAATAAACATGCTACTATTAATAAGACAATGAAGTTAATAAAACCTAAGGTTGGAAATAACAAAGTAACATATAGTTTATAATCTATGAAGAACTTCTCTATAAACGACGTTGGTTTGTAGAATTTGTGTAGTTGCCGTCTTTGTCACAACATAACACTTTTAGGCCTCTTTTGCTTTTGACTCTTGAGACTGCTACATAAAGTTGTCCGTGTGAAAAAACGGGCCGTTCCAAATATAACCCAACCTTAGACAATGTTTGACCCTGACTTTTGTTTATAGTCATGGCAAAACAAACGGGAAATAGGGAACTTGTCTCCTATTAAGCTGAAAAGGCATCTTCTTGTCGGATGGGCTTATAACCATTCTAGGTAAAGATCGAACCTCACCAACTTTTACCCCCTGATATAATTTTTTCCTCGATGTTATTGACTCCCATTCTAGTTACTTGTAATCTGGTTTCCATTACACAATCCACCTCGTTGATCAATGTTGCGCAAACACATAACAGGAGTGCCAATCTTCAAAACTAATTTATGATGTGGAAAGTCCAGACATTTTGATTGTATTCAAAAAATCTGTAGTGTACATATCCTCGCTATGATTAAAATCCACATCTAAATCTGACACTGTATCTGTACTATAATATACTTTCTCTCTGCCACTAAGTTGAGAAAGCATTCGGTCATTAACTTTATCAACTTCCTCATGTGTTGGTGCAAGAATGGCTCGATCTTGGAAATAAGATGGATCCCAAAGATTATCCTCCCAATTATCATAAGTTTCGTGTATTACAGCTTGCACATGATCATCAGAATCAGGTATTAGCATTTCTTCTGGAATTAATCTCAGCAGTACCATCTTTAGTGCCACCAATTAAACCCATCACCAATACTCAATATCCAATCAGCAAAATCTTTATTTGATCTGCATCTCCGGGGTTGCAACCAACGCGAAGCCTCATATTCTCGGTAAGTTTAAGGACGTTGCAATGATTCCATAGATAAGACTTATTTAAGGAAGCATGTACAACATCTTGCCTGCTACCGTTTGGCATAACCGGTAGTATTTGACGAAAATCGCCTCCAAAGACAACTACCTTACCTCCAAACACTTTATCTGAAACTTCCGTATAAGTACCTGTTAAAAAGACAATTTAAACGTAAATATATACAGTTTTTGAAATATTATGTGTTTTAATTACGTATAAACAAAAATAAAACATTATACTCAGTAATGAATTTTGTTTTCTGCATTCATTATTTCATGTCAATTCACTATGCTTAACTTGGTAACAATAATAAGCGAGTATGAATCCAATATGATTTTGTACATGGTTAGAAAATAATGTTTATAATGAGGATTAAAATGAATAAATTGAATGGGTTAATTAGAAAGGATGGATACGTTTAAAGTTAAGAATCTGGAAGTAAGAAAAAACTGCTGCTACATTTCAAATTTACATTATTATATGTCTTCTTAACGCTAAATTTTTTAAAGAAAGATGATTATATGTTATGTATAAATAATTTCATTGTAATAGAAACTAAGTAGATAAAACAAAGTTGGTAAAAAATTTAAAATAAAATGCCACCTGTTGATTATCTCGTAGAGTTCTGTCAAAAGCTTCAAAACAAAGTCTGTTAACCATTGGTGCTTGTCCCATATAATTAATTTTGTCTGGCAATCAATTCAGCAAGATTCACCATCAGCACTAATACTACACATTGAATCCCAACGACATTTATAGGATTGCAAACCGAGAATGGGCTGTTCTACCACCATCTAGCAAAAGCGCGGCTATACCACTGGATGCTACGTTTAGAACTATTTGACTCTTGGACCTTAAAGCAGCAGTCAATGTCTTGTACAGGAAAGTCTTCCCTGTACCTCCGTAACCATATACAAAAAACATACCTCCTTTGTCATTATCACACGCATCCATTATGGTATCATAAATTCTTTTTTGCTCATTTGTCAAACTTCCGCATAGCTGTTGATGTTGGAGTATCAATTCTGGCACGTTATAACTTAGTTCATCATAAATCAACCTATTGTATTCATCCATTGTGAAATCTGAATCCGGATACGGCATATTCACAATATCTTTGAGGCTCTTCGAATTGCTGAGTAACTTGTCCTCAATATACGTTAAACATATATTGTACTTTTGTTTATCTGTTAGACGCAATCTGCACAAAAAGAGTGAATATTATTCAACAACATTGACAACTACAGGTCCCCAATTGAAAGTTGGTTTAAAAAGTGTACTATTATATATGATTTATAATAAAATGTTATGATACCTGGATGATTTCTTTTTTTCCGTTCTATATTTTCAACGTCTTCTGCTAAAATAGTCCACGTTTTCTCCCAAACGACTTCTGGTCTAGACATACTATCTGATAGTATTAACATAAACAAAAATGATTACGAAGGTATTCACCAGTTCCCCACGCACTTACTTCCATAATTTCCTTCGATGTATTCCTTGTCATCCGTAACAATCCACGTGCGTCGCAAGCCTCCTTAAAACGTACGGTATACAACATCATCAAATGTCTTTAAAACGTCCCATTCTGTTGCTCCTTTAACTTTGTTTAAAAGCATACGCAAAAAAATAGTTCGCCCCAAGAGGGAGGAACGTGATGGATCCTACCTAGGCTTCTCCTTGCTTTCGTCGAGTCCATATTTGTCTTGAGTGTTCCAAACAAAAATGTTTTGGGATCTAAATACAAAAACGATCGTGCTAATTCATCTTCTTTTTGAGATCCAATAACCAAAAACTTGGTATATTACGGGGGCCTGATCGAGTTGAAAATCAATTTTTTCAGTGGGATCAAATACAAAAAACCTTTTGGGAAATAAAAAGGAAAGCTCTACGGGGGGAACCGGGGGTGTTAAAAACTTAAATACCCCCACGCAGCCTCACAACTTAAAAACGGAATCGAAAAAATTTTTAATTCACCTTTTTTATCTTCGACAGCAGCTAACCTACCGGTCCCTTTTTATGTATTTAAAAAATACTTATGGATCCAAAGATTGAACCATTAAACTTGATATATTTATACCTTTTCAATAGCGTTGGATTTTGGAACACAAAACCCAAGTGAAATCAGCCCTTTTTCTTAAAGTCCTGCCATAAACTGTCCTTTTAAAATGGACCCACTTGTCGATAAAAAGTAGACCTTTTAAAAGGTTTGGAAAAATTTTTGGAAACACTTATCTGAAACCATGAAGGGCACTCCTAGATCAGGACCACAAGGCCCGGGCATCATAAATTCCTAACCAATTGGGTAGTTGGGGGGTCTTCTTTTTAAAATTTTTTTCGCAATATACATCTATCAAACGACAGGGATCTCGCTTGTCATTTGATTCCCCCTACACCAAATGACAGGGGCAGTCCATTTTTCGGGGTTTCTATTTGTAAACCCTGTAAAAAAAAAAAATAATAAAAAAAAAAAAAAAAAAAAAAAATCGTTTTAAATAAAAACAATTTGTAAAAATTTTGGTTGGGAAAAAATTAAGTAAATTTGTAATGTACCTGCACAAAAGCGACCGAAAATCTTTTTCCTTAAGTCCTTTTCAATTTCCAAATTTTTCTTAAACACTCAGGGGTAAGTCGGGACGATCCCTATTTAAGCCCCTTGCTAGAAAAACCCTTTGTAATTTCAGGCCTTTTGGATTACTTTAAAAGGGTTTAAATAGACAGGGTACCAAAAAATTTTTCACATCGCCAAGCTCCAAAAGTTCTCATCAATACTTGGGCCCCTGTGAAGGTCGACGCAAAACACCTTTTTTCCCGTTTTTTTTTTTGTTGGGTTTATGATTTGCACTTTTGCAAACGGGTACTTTCACATCTTTTAAATTTACTGTTCTTTTTTTAAATAAAAACCCCGCTTAACCATAGTGTAACCATCGACCAAAAAACGGGAAAAAGCGCTTACTGTTTAAAACAGTTAAAAAAAAAATTTGGCTATCTTTTAACGGTAAGCAAACCATTCTTCATTGGACAAAAATTTTTTTCCTTTTTGGGGTTTTCATCGTAATCCTTTAGGAATTTTCAGTTCTAAAAACCTCTTTTGCGTAAGGGAAAAATAAGGGTACTGTAAGGGGAAGGGGGAAACATTTAAATCACTTTTTTTTCTTTTTTCCCCTTTTTTTTTCACCTAATGTCCTTTTCGGATATTGTTTTTAAATCCCAACAAAATCAGCCACTTCATTTTCTGTAGGAAGGTTATATTCCTCCCCTTTTTTCCCCCTTCAATCAACCGACTTAAAATTTTCTACTCCTTAGCAATTTTCAGACCGCCCCCGATACTTCAATACCAAGGGTTTTACATCAAGCTTTTTTTAAGGCTTTAGTTAGTTGATGACTAATTTTAGTTAAAAAAGAAGCCAGGGGGTTAACGAAAGAATTTTAAAAAAAAAGGTTATCGGTGTATTTTGTTAAAATTTTAACCTTAAAACAAACGGAAGAAAAAAATAAAAATAACACCAAACAGTGTACATTAAATTCCGACAGAACCTCGGTTTTTAATTTGTTTGGGAATTAATATTTAAAATTTAGAAAAATTTGGGGGATCACCCTCTTTTTTAACAAACTCCGATTAAAAGATATTTTGGGGCCCTTTTATTCTAAAAAAATTGGGACTCCCTTTAAAAAGGTTTGGGAAATTTTTTTTCCCCCCCGGATGTAAAAGCAAACAGAGTTTTTAGGCCCTATATC
Source organism: Artemisia tridentata subsp. tridentata (assembly GCA_021014915.2). Taxonomy (NCBI): domain Eukaryota; kingdom Viridiplantae; phylum Streptophyta; class Magnoliopsida; order Asterales; family Asteraceae; genus Artemisia; species Artemisia tridentata. The sequence goes on from CP139504.1 coordinate 240,475,421, forward strand.
CAAAAAAGTTTGCTTTTTTTTGTGTTCCCCTTATTGTTTCTTTAACAAAGAGGGGTTTCCCTTAATGAAACAGGGAAAACAAATTTTCCCCCTTTTCCCAACACAAAGAAAAAGAGTCAAATTTTCCCAATTATATCTCCCTTTTAACCCCGCATGCCCAAAAAATTGCCCCTTTTTTGATTGAATATTCGATCACCCCTGGTCAGGGAAACTAAAAAAATATATAAAAGTTTTTTTTTTTATAATCAAAAAAATAAAAAAAAACTTTTAAAATAAAATAAAAAAAAAAGTTAACGTTAAAATCTTCCTTTAAAAAAAATTACCCTTGATATCCTAAAATAGTTAATATTCCAGTTCATCCCAAAAAAATTCCGAAAAATAAACCGACTTGTATCGCTATTTTTTTCCCTTTTTTTTGTTTTGGGGTTTTGCGAACAAAGTCGGGAATACCTTTTAACATATACAGTTTACGCAAAAATTTTTAGTGTATCAATTTTTTAAATAACCAATAGGCTTTATTGTCAAAAAAATTTGCTCCCAACAAAATAAAAAGGGGCTGTTGTTCCCCCCAATCTTACTGCGGTTTCTTTGACATTTCCTACAAATAATGTTTAATTTATTAACTTAAAATTTGGGGTTTTGACGCAAAATTTTTATGTAAAAATATGACATAATTACTGGTTGGAATCGATATTTTGGAATGGTAGTTTTCAAAAACAGGGGGGAACATATTAGGATTTAGAAACCACTAACATTATGGAAGATACTTCTGGAATTTTCGTTTATCACGGACAAACACTTTTTTTAAAATTTTAAAAAAAAAAAAAAATTAAATTTTTAAAAATTATAATAATTATAATATAATTTAAATATATATATATATATATATAAATATATATAATAAATAAATATATAAAATTTTTATTTTATATTTTAAATAAAAAAATAATATAAACTTTTAAAGGGTTTTATTAAATATATCCATTTGGAAGGACCCTTTTCGTTAGATAAATTTCCGTAGTAAACCGCCGAAGCACCTTTTAGTGTTTGGCGAAAAAAATTTGGGGAGTAGCTATTTTTTAAAATTTTAAAAAAAAATTTTAAATTTTTTGTTTTACCATAATGTTTAACAAAAAATTTTTAAAACTGTACTGAAACAATTTCCGATTTTCTTCGGGAGCCAGTCCCCTTTAAGGGGGGTTTTTTTAAAAAGAAAAAATTTTCTCTGATTGTGGTTTTCCAAAAATTCGGTTTTATTTTGGGAAAAACCCGTACATAAAAAAACAAATTTCAAAAAGGTTAAAAAAAAAAAAAAAACATTCTTTTTTATTAAATTACAAAAATAACTAGGAGCATGTAGAACAAAATATTGCATTCACAACCTGTTTTTATGCCCATGGGATTCTTTTTCAGAAAGGTTTTGGATTTGAACAACAAAAAGTTTCTTAGGGGGACGCCTCTCTTTTTTGTTTTCCATCGAATTTGAACATCAAAAAACGGGGTTACTTTTTTTGGTAAGAAAAAGGTTTAAAAGCCCCAAAACCTTTTGGTGAATTGAAATTTACTCATCGGGCATCAGAATTCCACGTCCCTTTAATTGGTGTGGTATTTTTTAAAACCAAAAAATTTCTCTATTTAGGTTTCAAACTTCGGTTTTTTTTTTGGAAAAATCGACATGCTTTAAAAAAAATTTTCAAAATGGTTAAAAAAAAAAAAAAACTTTTATTATTTTGAATAAAAAAAAATCTATGTATGGTATGTAGAAAAAAAAAGCCCAATGTTTTTTTTTGGGCCCAATTTTTCCCCTTCAGAAAGGTTTGTGATACTTGAGAACTAAATGTTTTTTACGGGGGTCCTACTTTTTTTTATTTCCTACGAATTTTAAAACATTCAGGTTACACTAACAAAAAGTAAAATGTTGCAAATTTTTAACATGGGTAAAAAATTACTCTATTATGTCAGTAAGACGTCGTTAATTGCCCTATTTGCATATTGTCACCAATACTTTTTTTGAAAAAATTTTAAAAAATAATTTCCCCCCATTTTTACCCTTTTCACATTCCGAATCTGATTAAAAATAGCCAATACTCTTTATCTCGAAAAAGCTTTTGAATTTAAAACAAATTTTTTCTTTCAAAAAATTTTGTTTTTTTGCCATTGATAAAGATGCGAAGAAAAACCAAAAAAAAAAAAAGATAAAAACCCCCTCAACATAAAAAAATTTTTTTTAGGTATAAAAATTTCCCCAAAAAAAAAAAAAAAAAAAAAAAAAAAAAAAAAAAAAAAAAAAAAAACAAAAAAAAACCGGAAAATTCCCCATAACAACCAATGGGTTTAACATTGTTGACGTATTTGGGTGATAGCTAAGAAAATTATTTTAAGACAAATCATTGAAAAAAAAAATTTAAACATTAGGGGGTTTTTTTTCCACCCCCTAACAAAAAAAAAAATTTTCCCTTTTTACGGATACTTATTTATCTTCAATGGGGAAACTGAGTATAGATTTTAAAAATAAAGGCGTAAAAAATTTAATTCAAAAAAAAATAAGTAATTTTTGAAAAATGAATAACAACCATTAAAAAATGAAGTTTCAACATCAACTTGGTAAAAAAATGGTTTGATTTAAAAAAATGTTGGAGCAAATTGGTCGACTCCCTTTTGAATTTGTTCATCAAAAAATCCATTAAAATTGTCGAGGGGAAATTTTTTTTTGGGGGGTTCCCAACAACATTTTTTTTTTGGGGATTTGGTTTAAGATGGAAAAGGGGATTCATATTCACTTTAACAACTAAAAAACAATGAAAGTTAAAATTTTTTAAAAATTGGTTTTTGAAAAAAATAAAATTCGCTTAAAAGTAACAAAACAAATTCTATTTAAAACCCTGTTTTTTTGCATTTTTTTCCCAAAAAAAAAATACGTTTTTGGTTTTTTGCAAAGAATACAATTTAAAATTTTTTGGGGGCCAAAAAAATGATTTAAAGCCCCTTTTAAACACCAAGAAAACCCAAAATTTTGGGGACAAATTTTTTCAATATTTGAGACAAAAGCCCGGGATATAAAAGGGATTCATCTTAAAAAAATTTCTTTCCAACAATTACAACCCAAAAATTTTTTTTCAAAAGAAGCAAAAGATAATCCGCTCCGGGGGAAAAACAAAATTTAGTTTTTTTAAAAATTTGTAAGTTTTCAAAAGGGGAAAAAAAAAAACAAAGTTAGAAATTGTTTTAAAATAAAAAAAAACGTTAAATCAAAAAGGAAAGTGGAATTTGATACCAAAAATGGCAACCTATTTAACCGAATAAAGGGGCAATACTACGAAAATTTCAAACAAACGTAAAAAAAATTTTTTGGGTATTTTTGGGGGTTTAAAAAACAAAATTTTCCCCCCCACCAATACAAAGCCCAACAATTTTTTTAAAAAAAAAAAAACTTTTTAACACTATTTGAGAAACAAAAAATTTTTTTTAATTTTTTTTTGGGGAAAGACGGGTTTGGGGGTTTTAATCCAAAAATTAGTTTTGGGGGAAATTTTTTTAACTCCCCTTTCTGCTTAGAAACAAATAAACAAACTTTAAAAGTTTCCCTTTCCTTAAAAAAAGACATATTCTCATAAGAATTCTTACAATTTGGGAAAATATTTCCACCTTTTTCAAATTCTTGTTTTTTAAACCCTCTAAATTGAAAAAAAAGGGGTTTTGAAAAAGATAGGCAACGATTTTTTTATATTTTATAAATAAAAAAAGGGTAGATACCAAAAACTTTTTAAAAAAATTAAAAAATTTTGGGTAAGTACAAAAAATTTTTAAAAAAAAAGAAGCATAATCTTTAAAAAAATTTTTAAAATTTTTATAAAAAAAAAATCTTAAAATTTTTTAAAATTATGAAAAACTTATTTAAAAAAAAAAAATAAATTAGGGCCCCAAAGTATAACAAAAAAAGGGATTTTTTTTGAAAAAACCCCAAAACCTAAATTTACAGTAACAATTTTAAAAATTTTAAAATTAAAATACATTTTTGGGGGAAAAAAAAATTTAAAAAAAAATATAAAAAAAAAGTTTTTTTTTTATGCAGTAAATTTTACCGGATTTTAATTTGCCTCACAAACCCCAATATAAAAACTCGAATGATATCTAATCAATCTAAATTAAAATTTTAAAAAAAAAATTATGATATTTTTATTTTTAAAACAAAAAGGGGAACAGAAAAATACCCACTATTCATCCCTTTTCCACCAAACGGAAAAGCTCGCCTTTTATAAACAACGAACGGGGACTTATTTGTTACAAACCCCTTTTAAAAAAACAAAACATCACTCGTTTTAAAAATTTACTAGGATCCGACCCTTTGTTAAAAATTTTTTTTTATAAGATTTTTTAAATAAGCGATCATGTGGTTGTTTTTCAACATTTTATTCAAAATGTTTTTTTCAAAAAATTTTTGAATTTTTTTTGGTAAAAAATTTATCATGCGTTCCTTTTTACAAACAAAGGGGGAAGTTTGGGGATTTTTTTGTATCCCGTTCCGAAGCTTTTTGAAGTTTTGAAGTATAGATCCAAGAAAAAAATGTGCAATTTTTTTTTGCGTTTTTTTTATATTTAATAAAAAAATTTTTATTTTTGGGAGATTATAAAAAAAATTACTGATTTTTTTTTTTTTTGATTTTTAAAAAAAATTTGGGAAAAAAGGGGGAAAAAAAAGGGAAAATTTTTTAATAAAATCGGGGGAAAGTCGGTGTATTAAGGGTTTTTTTGGGTTTTTGAATTGTAAAACTTTTTTTTTTTGATTTGAAAAAAAACCCAAAACAAAGAGGGCATTGAACGGGGTTTTTTTTTTTTTAAGGCAATAAAATTTTTTTATAAAGGAAATAAAAATTTATGACAAAAAACAGGACGGGAAAACAAGTTATAAATAACAATATGGGAGTAAAAAAGGTTTTTTTTTTTTAAAAAAAAAGGGTTTTTTAAAAAAAAATTTTCTTTTAAAAATTTTAAAAAAAAAACCAATTTAAATTTTTGTTGTCCAACCGATACACAAAAAAGAAAATCGTGAACACCTCGAACACCTGAGGTATTCATAGATGCCTACACTGGGAATGGCATTTGTTTTGGCAGAATAAGAAAATGAGAAAAAAATTACAGAGAAAGAAAAAAGAAGGGGTTCTGGAGATAGAGGAAAAATGGAATGAGTTTCTTGTGGAGAACCATGAAATGAAAGTCAGTTTATTTCACTTTATACAGGAAGGGAAGATTCATTTTACGTAACAGGGTATGACAAAGAGGGGAAAGAAAACCGGAGGAATAAGGTGTTCATCGCTTTTCGATATTTTCGATTTCATCCACTGCAATAGCTTTTACTATGAAAATCAGGTATAACAAAAATTTTTTTCTTTTTTTTTTTTTTTTTTTTTTTTTTTTTTTTTTTTTTTTTTTTTTTTTTTTTTTAAAAATATATAAACTGAATTCACATAATGCTAAAAGGGGGATGCTTGGCGTAGTTATAAGGGTAAACAAAGGATTTGTTGTTTCGACCAAGTGTACCTAGATGTCTTTCGTAATGTAGGATGTAGTTGATTCCAAATTATTTTTACAGACAAAAAGCGCTGATTTTTTTAAACTGGTTTGGGAAATAGGCTGACATAACATTAGGTGTGAAGGGCAAGATTTTAACGCAAATTTTTTTGGGAATTTTTTTCCAAAAGGCAATGGTTTCTTCCAGAATATCTTGAATCAAAAAAAATGGAACGGTTTATGTTAGGAAAAGGGTATTGATTTGGGTGATGTTTGGGGGTCTTTAAAAAAATCAGGAATGAATTGCTGAATTTAAAGGCGTCAATTTTGGATGGGATGGTAACACAGAGGTGCAATTTCTTGTGCTACCGGCTGAATGCAATGCAACCAGAAATACCTATGAAGATAAATAAGTTTTTTTTAAAAACGGATTAATTTTTGATATATTAACACACTTTTAATTAAATTTAATAACCCCTTTATTACCCAAAAAGGGTTTGTTAAAGTGTTTAAAAAAAACCCCTTATGGATTTCAGAGGATAAAAAGAAACCCTTTATGCAAGTGGGGGGGGCATCGCAACATTTTGGTGAACAAAACCCGGTTTTATAACGTTCTCCGAAATATTGGGATTCAAATCGTCTTTTAAGTTATAACAAATCTCTTTTTTGTAATCAATTTTAAAATTGGTAAGTGAGGGGGTGCAGTTAAACATTTAAAAATAACTGCAGGGAATACCGGGAAAATTTTTCAAGAAGCCATCCATGCACCGTACCAAAAGGGCCCTACTAAAACACAAGGGGAAAATTAAAATTTCCTTTCAACCCCCAAGAGGACCGTCACTATGGAATCTTGGAAGGACAAAACATGTATAATGAGAGGTAATGGGCATGGTTTGGTCAACAAAACCGTTTTGAGTAGGCCGATGCAAGTTCAAGTTGATATATGTTGTTACTGACTTGGGGGGTGCAAGACCAACACTTTTATCCATGTTTTATGTGTGTTAAGTAATTTGTTTTGGTTTATTAGAATTATGCAAGACAATTATGAAGTAAAATAGTTTTTACATATTAAGTAAAAAATATGTAATCTGTTGCTCTTTTAAACTATTTTCAATACTTATCAAAATATTCTTACTTTTGGGGATAATTTTAGTTTCAGTATGACAATCTTAACTGTTGTTTTAGTTTGTAAATACAATTATTACATAAAAATGTAATTTAAAATTTTAATAAGATTAAATTTAGATAATAAATACACAATAAAGTCAAAAAAAAAACTTTGACGATCGGATACGTGTAAGCGATTAAATAAAGACTGAAATTTTATTATAATTGAAAACAGTGGGAAAAAAATACTTATTATTCAGATTATTCATGACATGGAATAATCTATGAACTTTATTTTTTGTTGTCGTAACAGAACCCTTTTTCGCTACTACATCTTTGGGCATTTTCATCATCAAAGAAACTGTCAAAATCATCAGTAGCTTCATCGCCTGAAACTTCATCATCATAGAGTCTTCCCCAAATTTAATTTGAAACACCAGTTTTCACATCATGTTAAATTCATCATCAAAAGAATCTTTTCCCAAAAAATTTGACACCAGTTTCATCATTTATGTTTTTCCCCAATGTCTGGGAAATTTTCTTTTGCCTCACGTCAAATTTAAATTTTTCAAAACCTTGTGTCAAATTTAAAACCTTCATCATCTTCATCACTTGGTTCATCAATAAAACCAAGTTAATTTTTTAAAGACAAATTACTTTGGGTCTTTTGAACCTTAAAACGAATTGGCATTCATCTTAGAATCCTAAATTTAATTATGAGAAAAACTAAATGAGTTAGAATAAGTAAATATATAGTAAGGATTTTTAAATTTGGGTTAGCAAGGAAAAAAAAATAAATTGATTTGGTTGTTTATACCCCAAAATTTCCTATTTTTTTGTTTGCTCCCGCATTCCTTTTATTGGATAAAAAAAACCATTCTCAAACATCAGAAAAAGAAGTTAATAACACCGCTCTTTTTTTACCATAGTCTTTGGTTTGTCTTGCACGTTTTTTGGTTATTTGAAATTCCGCATGTTATTTTAAACAGTTAGAAGGAAAAAACATATCTCATAAAAATATTTTTAAAAAATGTACACATACCAAATCACACAACACAATAATGACATTGTGATTTGTGTTTATGCTTTGTGTTTTTCTGGGTGTTCTTTAACCTTCAAAACCCAAAAACGAGTAAAAAGGTTTAAACATCATTAACCAATTGAGGGATTAGGAAATTAAAAAAAAAAAAAACATTATACATAAAAAAGCATTTTTTTTACCTTAGGTGATTTAGGATGATCCATTGGGTTTTAAGATATTTTTCACCACTAGGAAAAAGTTTATAAAAGATGCCTACATAAACCCCAACTCTTCTATGAATGCAATATCCCTTTCTCTATATAACGAAGCCTTCACCAAACAGGTCAAATATGAAGGGTTTAATATCATCGGGGTAATAAGAAGGGTACCAATTGTGATAGAAAAGTTCCTTTTCATATCGAGCTAACTGTATTTAATAACATGAACTCTATCATCAGCCCATCCTTAACTAGCCTTGTTCTAGGCAAACCATTCATAAAAGCAACGGGAGTAATACTCGATGAGGATGATAGTAGTGCATTATTTACCGATGGTGTCAGGAAAGTGATTTTTCGGGATGGCTGTGAAGAAGTGTATAAGTATCAACCATCAGCAATTGGCAACACATGGGGGCTACACGGTAGAAGGCCTAGCCGAATTAAGCGACGTGATCCGAATAATCTCAAAATACCTTGCATGATTGGTCACAAGCATTTTTATAATGTTTACATTGACACATGTTTACCTAAAAATGTGATGTCCTTGTTTCATTATAACAACATTTGCAGATGGGGAATGATTCATAAAGGGAAGGATGACATTGGCATAGATGATGATGTACAGGTGTTTGTAGGAAATATGACATTCACTATGAGCTTCGCAATCATCGATAATATCGAAAAGTACATCGATCCCAGGTTATCACAAGTTGTTTTTGGGGCACCTTTTTGCAAGGCCACAAGCTTAGTTGTTGACGAGCTCAATGGGATCAAGACTTGCACCGATGGGATTAGGGAAATCTCATACCAAACGCCTTACAAGATGAGAGAATTCAAGGAGATTGATTATGGAGGGCTCGATGGGTTAAGTTCCCAACTCGTGTTATGTGATGATGATGTGAGAAGGGGATGTAAGGACACTTTTGACCTGTCGAGTGGATTCTTTAAGCATGATAAGGAGCTTAGTTCTAAATACCAAAACAATCCTTTTGATCTCGAGGACCCGAAATACCTTTACTATGAAAGTGATTCTGATAGAGAATCAAATGAGAATGGCCTAGGAACCGTGACCAATGATGGAGTCACGTAATGTACGGTGACTTTGAGTCTAGCTACAAGACTCGTTAATAAAGAAAAGCGCTTCTTGGGAGGCAACCCAAGCTTTATTTGCTTTGTGTGTTTATTTATTTGTTTGTTTGATTTTATTTGCTTCCGTATGTGTGTTTAATTTTTATTATTATTGATTCATGTTCAAAACTAAATTGTGAAAATGCTTTATCTTGTTTTTAACTTCGTCTTAACTACATATAAAGGTATTTTGCAAAAGTTAAGTGTAAGGGAAATCCAAATCGGTTTATTAGAACAAATGAACATGAATCGTAATAATATTAAATTAACATACATATTAGTAATTGTTTGAGTCAAATGCTTGTATCGAGTCATAATGATGTTTTGCAGGATTTCCAAGAAGTAAGGTAGAGGTTTATCCAGAAATTTTCCGGAAACTTAACATGAGAATTCTGTCAGATCATTTCTGACGGCGTCAGGCATTACAACCTGACGGCGTCAGGTTTTAATTTTCTGAAATTTTTGAAAGTTTTGTTTTCATAAAAAGTTTTTATTAAATCTCTAACTTATAAACTCCAGGAATCTGCAAAATTATCATTCCACAAGCATTATATCCTTATATAGAATTTATCCCGCCGATGTTATGCAGGTTTTCGTGTTTGTTTTCTCAGGTTTAACAGGTTATTTTGGACAAGGAGATGTATGTGGAATCAAGCTTTTGGCGATGCTTTAGTCTTGAAGCTTCTACATTCTCTTGGAAGAAGATCTAACCATGTTACCTTTTTATCCACCAAACGAATCAGGGGAGTATTTGATTTCATTCTTTTACCTTATTTACTTTTACATCTTGTTATTTGAACATTTGGGAAAATTTTCATCTTAAGTGTAAGGGGGGGTAAAGTACGATACTTTAGAGAATACAATTACGCTTGATTTTTTGTTTGTTTAATGGTAGATGTGTAATAAAAACTGAGATAAATACCAGTTAAGGTAATTTTAGTGCCAAATTTAAAATTTTTTACAACATTTAGGAGTGAAACTTTGATCTTAATGAGCGTCTCATGGATAGGAGTTATATGGCTAGCACAAAACCGTACCACTAAAAAAATTTCCACCCCCAAATATGTGAGGTTCGCCCCTAGAATTGGTAGGAAAAGCATTTATGCTATGATGTGTGTACCGGTAGCACTTAGATTCTAGAACTTGCGTTAGGACCATTCCGAGGCCACAAGTGAGACTACATTCGTGTAGTTAGATTTACTACATGATAAGAGGCATTAGGATTAACCCATTGTTTTACACCTGTGTTTTTTTTATAATTACTTTGGCTACATTGGTCAAGTAATTCTCTCACACCCTTTGCGTTGTACCCATTTTTGGTACACGATACCCCTAGTACACCCCTCAGAGCCTATCTTTTCATTTCAACCTTTAAGCATTTTACTTAAAGGAAGAATTTGTTACACCCCACTTAAATGTACACCCAAATCGCCTTAGCCTACCTTGTATGCACTCATTTTTAGTGCATTATTGTGACAACATTTGTTTAAACCCCAAGTTAATTATCTAATTGATTACATGGTTGCTAAGTCGAGTCATATCCTTGTACATATTGTTTTGGGACGATTGGGACTCATGGGTAAAGTACTAGTGTAATGGAGTAATGGGGAAGAACAACATTATTACCCCCATATGTGCTAAATATTTTAAAAGTACTCCAAGTGTTTCGATTATCTTAATTCGAGTCATTAGAATAGTTATTTGTAAAGTTATGTAAAAGTTCAAGTGTAAGGGGAATGCAACGCCCCTATGATGTATTATTTTGGATGGTAGGGCAAGAGTGTATGAAAAAAAAAAATAAATAAATAAAAAAGTAGAAAAAAACATACGGACTACCATCCCGTTTCATTTTATGTTTATTTTATGTTTTTGTTATTTTGTTTTTAGCTTAAGTCGAATCTAGTCTTGGCTTAGCAACGCCATATTGTACATGTAATTAATCAAGATCTTTAACTCGCCACCAGTAAAATATCCCTTATCCAACAAATCTGTGTTTATCATATCCCTACACCTTACGTTATAACCCATTTAAAAGCCCTCTTTGATAGTTTATCTTAGGTGCTTACGCCTAGTGGAGGAGGTTTTTGATCCTTTCCTAAGCCTATGGTAATCTATTTGCTATGACAGGTAGTGAGAGATATTATCCGTTTTCATTTATGAGAAATACTTTTATGACACCTGAGAGATGTGAGTATCTAAACACTACTTGTGAGGTGCTAGTTTGTGATCTCCGTGCTTATTATGATTAAAGTGGAACGACTATTTGTTGTAATTACTTTTATATTAGCGTTAAATGACCCTTAACTTGTATTTTGATTAGAATAAAAGCGCATTTGCTTGAGGACAAGCAAATCTCAAGTGTAAGGGTATTTGATGAAGCGAAAAGTGTACCGCTTTTAAGGGGTCATTTAAGCCCTAAATCGTATTTATTTGATCAAATATTGCCCTAAATCGTTCCTTTTGTCATTTTAGGTACTTTGGAGAAGAAATCTGGAAAAGGAAGCATTTTGGACGTTTTTGGAGCATAAAAGTGAAGAAAACGACAAAGTCTCAAAAATATGCTGGAAAGTACATGTGACGGCGTCAAGCTCTATTGTGACGCCATCAGACCTTGATAAGCCAGAGAAATTTTGGAAGATTAAAGGGGGACGGCGTCAAGAAGGTCGTCAAGCCTTGATAAGCCAGGGATGATTTTGGAGGATTAAAGAGGGACGGCGTCAGGAAGACCATCCGGGAACCCTAGCCACGGCGAGGTGACGGTGTCAAGATCTATAACGTGACGCCGTCAGATACTAAGTTCTATATATAGTTTTGCATTTTTTTTGTCATTAGTGTGCAACTTTGTGAGGAGAAACCCTAAGACGAATTTCTGCCATTTTTAAGGGTTTTCATACCCTTGGATCTCCCATGTTTAATTGAAGATAAGTAATCACTTAATCAATCAATATGTCTATGTGTTGTTTGATTATATCTTGTTCTTGTCTTTTGATTAACATGCTAGGCTAGATTTATCTTGTGTTTGCTTAGATCTAATGAAACCTAACTATTGATTATTAGTTGTTAGTGTGTTATTAATTGTATTGGATGATTGTTTATCGATGTTAGGCTTAAGAAAACTGGCTAACCTCCTATACGGTAATTTGCTTGAACGTCTTAAGAAACATGAACCAATGCGTACTAGGTTTATATGGTTGTATTTAATGCATGAGCGAATTCTAGTGATCCCATGTTAGGAGCTTCTTAGCCGGCTCGACATAGCACTACAACAAAATGAGGCTAATGCAACATTTTCTAAGCAACACTTTTGAAATGTGTTGTTTTTAGAAAATATCAAACAATAAGCAACATTCTCATAATAAGTGTTGCATTTACATGTCTAGTGCAACATCTTTTAAAAGTGTTGCAAAGCTTGTATCTTATTTTATGAATAAAAAAAGGAAAAAAACTCAACCGCCTCCCACTCCCCCCAAAATGAAATTTCAGATTTCAGTCTTCCGCTCATTCCAAAATTATTTTCCCCCAAATCAGTTTTCACTCTCACCCAAAATTAAAAATTTTAATTCCCCTAACCCTTGTACATCAATCCTTCTTCCTTTCTCCAGACACACTCCTCCGTTAATTGCTCACAGCTCTGTCACCACCTCACTATTTCTTCACCAATATTTTATCGACTCCGAATCTCTTATCATGGTAACAAAACCATTTCTACTTTAATTATTATATTTTTGTTATGTTTGATTGTCTTTTATTATGTTATTTTATTAAATTTGGTGGTTGTGCACATTCTCTTTAGGCTGCCTCCAATAGCGATCGACGATCGACATATGATCGAATGGGGCGATCGATTCATCTACTGTGGGGAGTCGATCATGGTGATCGAATGTGTCATCTTGGTCGAGTACTCGATCGATTAGAGAAAGCTATATTACCGTTTTTGTTTTTTTGAATCCATGGTGCAAAGTAAAAAAAAAAAAAAAAAAAAAAAAAAAAAACTTTTAAATGTAAACTTTTTTAAATGTAAACTTTTTTACACACTACTATGGCGGAAGCACTCACTAACACTCTCCAAGCAATCCACAAGGCTGGAGGTGTGACTCTGGCTGATATTGTTGAAGGTAGGGTGTATACTTCTAGAATTTGTACACTTCAAGTAGCTATCATTCTCTATTAATTATATAGTTATAGCATTGTGCCTTTGTCTGCTGCAATTAAGGTAAATGCGTTTGTCATTGTTTTGAAGATCTTGTCTCTATTGATTTGTTTTTCATGTCACCCTGTCCACTAGACCGAGAGTCTCTGATTTTCAATGCACCAATATCCCTCTGAAATGGTTTTCTAACAGATGTTAAAGTAGCTGTTAAAAACAAAGTTCCACTTGTGCGTTCATTAACATTGAATTGGGTAACCCATTGCATCGACACAAGCAAGAAGGCTGTCATTCTTAAAGTGCACAAGGACTATGTCCCGATTTGTATAGAGGTTAATGAATTTGGTGCATTTCTTATATAAATCTTTGATCAGTTTATTTTGGTCTACTTTTTAAGACATAATTTGTTACGGTTAGTTTTGGTTTTTGTAGTGTCTTAATGACGGGACACCTGAAGTCAGGGAAGCTGCATTTTCAGTCCTGGCAGCAATAGCAAATGTATACCTTTATTAGTTTATTTTCTTATTATAGTTTTGGACTGTTAGTTTTTATTTATCGTTGCTGCAAATAATACCATTTTCTCTAGATGGTTGGCATGAGACCTTTGGAGAAATCATTAGATAGACTTGATGAGGTCAGGAAAAAGAAGCTTTCAGAAATGATTGGTGTTTCAGTTAGTGGTTCTCCAACCGTGGCAGGCTCGTGTGGTGCATCTTCGGAGGTGTGTTTGTTTTTACATCTCTTTAATCTTTATTGTTTGCTAATACAATACTATTTCACAATATTGATCAAATTAGTATGTTCCATAATTTAAGTAGTTTGATGTGTTGAACTCTCATAGATTGTTTTACGAAGATATTGTTGTGTTTGAAGTTTGGTGCTCTATTAAAGCATAATGTTTAGTATTCACCATCTTTGGAGTGCCACATTTTAACATGTCGCTTACGCAGTTTTGATGATAAGAATATATTTTAGACTTTTAGTCAATAGTAGTCTGAGTTGAGACTATACGATAATAATACGCAACATATATATGCAGGCTTCAGATGGAGGTTTTATTAGAAAGTCAGCAGCAAGCATGCTTGGTGGGAAGAAACCTGTTACAGCTGCTGTGAGTTTCATTTATAATCCATCTCATTATATTTACGGTATTGATCCTTAATTTTAATTTTCTCTACTGCTGTGAGTTTCATTTATAATCCATCTCATTATACAGCTGCTGTGAGTTAAAGAAGTTGCATTCTGAGAATAGAAGATAATTCCGTATAGGATAACCAAATATAAAGAGTTGTATCATGGCATATATTATTTCTTCTCTGGTATTCTATTGTGAAGGAGAGTCTTAAAAATCCATTGAATTCCGTTGATCTATTATATCGTTCTTTTTTTAATAGATCAACTATACTCTATCAGGTATGTAGGTGCCATGGTTATCCATTAGATGATGAACGTGGAAACAAATTGGTGAAGTCCACTTCTTGTCCAGTCACTGGTAATGAGCTTGCCGCACTTGATCTGTTTGGAAACTCTCTGAAGGTTGGCGAGCACACAGTCCTGCTCATCCGTCCTTTCACTACTATATAAAGTTGCAGCATGTTACCTCACCTATTGACTTCAACATTATTGAAAGAACCAACTTAGGGTCTTTAAGTGAAGGTAATCCTCACACCCAATTCATTTGTATAGTAAGATCTGTATATCTTCCTACCTGAATTTCGTGAAAATAACTAGGCAGTTATTGTTTCAAAACTTTGGCCACATGGAGCTAATTTACTTATGCAGTTATGCTAGGTGCATAGATAGACACATAGATTTCGATAACTCCCGTTGTTGTTTTGCTTCGGATTAGCTCCCGAATTTTAGTTTTTTCACTGTGCGTCTCTTTACTTGGGTGGGTCTAATCTATCAGAAAACCAAAGATTTCCATAGGTGTTAAAAACTTAAAAAATAGTTAACTAATACAAAACCATTTGGCTGGACCATATTAACTTAGAAGCCACTAGTTATATATGTTTTCTGTCTGCAGCTAGTTTAGTCTGTAATAGCTCTTGTTATTTCCTTTCCTTTACTTGTTGGCCTTTTGTAACAAGGTTGATTGTGGGGACTCCAATTGTTGTTGTCCCATCAACTTCTAATGAGCTGGATGATACTGACCAGGCAGAGTTATACAACCAATGTCGCTGAATGGTTCTGGTTCATTTTTTCAGTTTCATTTATAACAGGGTTCTCCTAAACGATCTTGTTCCGCCATCAATTCCACAAGTTTTCTTTGGATGCAATTTTGCAGTCTTTCAAGGGCTTTGCAGTGCCCTACATTATCTGGATCAAGGATTGGTTTGCTCGTCCAGATGCAACACAGAGACTATGAGGGAGACATCAGTCCAGTGCTATTACATACTTTTGCCTTCAAATAATGGAGTGATGTTGCTCAGGGTGAGTTCTGTTTCCTTCTACTAACTGTAGTCTACATGAGAATAGATACCAAGGATTAATCATATCTCATGTGAGGGAATAAGTGTGATTTGAACCCACGACCTTCAAAGCCTATAAGAAAAGTTCCATGTTCTTTATAAAGGTGTTCCTTAATTTGAACTTATATAAGATATTTTTGTTCATTTGAAAACTTAATCTTTTCAATGTGATTATTCTTTTGATGTATAAAAAACAGACGATAGCACAAATTCGAACCGTTTTGGCATATGTTGGTGAATCAAGAGCAATGCAAGACTATTCGGCAGCATTAAAGATCTCACAAAAGCTTGGATACAAGAGTGGATTTGCAAAAGGATTAGGACTAGGATCAACTTATTATATTGTCTTTTGCTGTTGAATAACTTGGTTAAGTACAATATCATATTTTCTATTGTATTTAATTATTTCTATTGTGGAATGAAAATGTCAATTTATATATTAGACTTAGCTGGAATTTTTTTTGTGTTATAAACATTCAATATTTGGGTGTTGCATGAAATGAAAGTGCTACTAATCATTAGAAAAAGTGTTGCACTAATATGATAAAACACCAGAAAGTGTTGCACTTGATGCATTAAAGTGTTGTATGCTTAGTGGTTCCAAATGAAGAAGTGTTGCACATCAATGGGAAAAGTGTTGTTATTGAATCTAAGAGTGTTGCACATGTGTGTATAAGTGTTGCACTTGAATGTAAAAACTGTTGCACTTTATTTTAAAAGTGTTGCACATTGAAGTATTGCAATTGCTAAACATGGGCAACACTTTCAAAAAATGTTGCATAATCCAATATAAGTGTTGCATATACCTAAGGCGACGTTGCATAACGCAGCACTTGGTAAAGTGTCGCATTATGCGTAATGCAACATTTTAATGGGATAATACAACACTTTATTGTTGTTGCCTTAACTTCATTTTGTTGTAGTGTAGGAGTGAAGTAGGAGCTTGTAGAGTTGGGGAAGTACGTACGCCACCCCACGATTGGTATTAAGGAATACACCCGTCATCCACGCAATTAATACACACTAATCAACCGGTAAAAGATAGTTAGGGAGTAAGGAAATCTAAGTAAACACATTTCTCTCCATATAAGTTTCACAACCTTTTCATTTTCAGTTATTTTATTTTATTTGCATTTGTAGTTATTTGGGTTAGTTGACTAGCAACTAATTCCGCCCACTCTTTCAAACTCGAGATTTTACTTGCTTTCATAAAAATTAAAAAAATACAAAAAAGAATCTTCCCTCACCCTTAGACCTATTAGAGTAGTTTTTCAATCCTAACGACACTATTCCCCTAGAGAACGATCAATCCCCCGGTACTTGCCACTTCACTATACTACATCGGTCAGTTACACTGCCTGGTGGGGATTGCAAGCCTCTTGAGATCCCTCGAGAGGTAAAACCTGTTGTAAGGTCGCAAAACCACGCATCAATAGGCTTCTTGGC
Source organism: Artemisia tridentata subsp. tridentata (assembly GCA_021014915.2). NCBI lineage: Eukaryota > Viridiplantae > Streptophyta > Magnoliopsida > Asterales > Asteraceae > Artemisia > Artemisia tridentata. The sequence goes on from CP139504.1 coordinate 240,492,467, forward strand.
CAAAAGCTCCTCTATAGGAGCCAATGGGTCTTTGGTTACCTCGGCAAGATAAGGGTACTTTGTTGAAGTAAACACATCACCAGCCTCATTAAACTCTCGCTCAGAGTCTAGGCAATAGTAAGACACCTCTGACAGAACAACGGGTTTCTTTGTCTCGGCAATTTCTTCCAACGTAGTGCAAGTTCCGTAGAAGATAGCTGCGTTCACAAGTCTCCCAATATCTTCCCCCACCTCATCACTACGGTACAACTCCATCGCCACATGAGGAACAACTCTTGAAACTACCTCAGCTCGGTCTCTCTCCAAGATTTGAAGTTGGGATCTAAGGTCATTAAGCTTATCACAAAGGCTGATCTCCTGTTCGGCCAACCTAGACCTTTCGACCTCCAAGCTTGTACATTTAGACTCGAGCGCGGCAATTTGGGCTCTATAAATGGAAACTTTGGACTCTTCAACCTTCAACTTGTTGCACCTCGCCTGGGATTCTTTCAATTGACTTTCGAGTCTGTCAATTTTGACTTGCATATCTTGTACGAAGGGATTCTTCTCAAAGTCCTCCATCACTTCTTTACACTTAGACTCCAATTCATCATGTTCTTGATCCCTAGCTTTTTCTTTAGCTAAAATATCATCCATTTTCACCCTCACATCCAACACCGTTTGCATCAATTCCCTTGTTCTCGAATTAAGATGATTATCCAACACAGCCTGCCTAGCGTAACTTTTGGAGTGAAAGTCGCAAAGCTCTTCAATAGACATGTTATCCAAGACTTTTTTCCAACTGGTAGGTGTCATTTTGTCAACCAATTGTCGACAGGCATGTGCATTGGGAAGTTCCACAACATCAGGAAGGCCTAAAAAAGAAAGGAAAACAAGTTATATGATGCACGACATTTGATACGCATGAAAGATGCTAGCTTACTTGGAGTAGGATCGTTAGGAATCGTTAGAGGGGTGGGTATAAAGGTTTTGGAGTGCGATCCTTTGGGCTTCACAACTCTCGCTGGAGGAGTAGGGAGGGCTAATTTCCTCTTCGGAGGGTTCCTTACAGACATGGCAGCCTTTGCTTTCCTACTTCTCTTATCTGAAACACCGGAGGACCTTGCGAGCCTCGTTTGAAATTCCTTGATAAGGGGATCATCGGAATCTGCAATAGTTTCCACGAATGGTGGAGTTTTGTCATTCTCAATTGACATGGATGGAGAACCTATCCCGTAGCTTACATTTTCTGGCTCTTTAGGGACAAAACTAACTTCCCTAGTACCACGAGCCACAACGAAGTTCCTGAATGCCATCCCTACAGAAAAACAAAAAGGAGAGATAAATATCATCAGATAAGTCATTTACTTTATTTTAATAGGCATGCACATACTTTTCCCATTGCAGATTATAGCAGGTTCCAGTGGAGAGCCTTCCCAATGATCTACAATCCCCGCCATAAACAGTATCGGCTCAGGAAACGTTTGCACGTCAAATGGGTGACGTTCAAGACGTTGGTAGAGGGGATAGCTTCTAACAAAGTGTGGCAAAGGATCATCAAAGCGTTTCTCGTCAAAACGAAAGTCTTTGTCTAGCAACGCTGGATATTTGGGAGGTATGATAGTGTCTTGCACATAGAAAAACAAACCTTTCCATTTTCTTATGTTGGCAAAAGGTTTTGTTACTAAACAGGGAACATCAGGTTCACTTCTTTTACCTAAGGTTAACCAATCACCACCAGGGCAAAGGTTGATAAAGCCTCAAAGCAACTTAAGCGTGGGCTCATAACCATAGGCTTTGCATACGACAATGTAGGTGGTTAGTTTGGCTAAGCCAAATGGGTTCAACCTGGAAATATGTACTTGATAATACTGTAAAAATTCTAAGATTAGTGGATGAATAGGAATCCTAAAGTTGGATTCTATAAAAGCGTGAACATATAACCCAACATACCCAGTTGGAGCGTCAAAAATACTTTGGTTTTTGTTTGGGAGTATCACTTTATACTTTTTTAGTATGGGATATTTTTCAAAGAAATCCGCCAACGCCTGTTCTGATAAGGTACACTTTTGTTGCCTAATGGTTCTTTTTGCCGCCATACTCATCTTATATTTGTAACAATAAGAACAAGGGAGGGTAATTACCTTCGATCTCAGAAGAAGCACAAAGCACAGTACTGTGTATGTGTATTTTGGGCGCAAGATAAAAGTATGATCAGGTAGGGATAAGCAAAAGTTTATGTATCCCTATTAAAAAAGTTTACCCTGACCGTCCACGTGTAAAATACAGACTCAAAGCTCCTCTTTCAATTTTGAAAAGAAGTTTGGAGATACCGATATCTTGGCAGCTGTATTCAATAGCGTGGTAGTTAGCTATTTATTATCCGCATTTATTGCATATTTTGGTTAAACACTTATCCTCATTCCATTTGAATTTGTAACGGAAAGGATAGAGTGTGCCATGTTTTTAGAGTCGAAGGCAATACATACTTGTACGTATATATCACTTTCGACTAGGGGGCTTGATGATGTACCCTCCTAACGGGTCGAAGGACTCCCCTTCAAGCCTGTAGAAAGCCCTCCCTTCGGAGGCCCAGGTTAATCTTCTAACACGTTTCATTGGCGTAAAACCATTCGCCTGCGAACTGGTTACCATGTGGGAATCCGCCAATCGAAGCCCTAAGCCCTTCGGGGTATTCCTGACGAAGGGACTAGCACGAAGGACCATCCTGACCTGGTAAAACCCACGTCTCCTCTTCCCTTTGGCTTTCCCGCCAAAACAGAGATCGTGGGCTACAAAGCCCTAGCGGTTACCATTTTCCATGGGACGCCCCCATGATCTCCGAACAATGTGCAACCGCCCACTATGTCCTATTTCTCCCCTATAAATAGCATGGTCGGGCCAAAACAAAGTAAGTTAACTTCACTCTCTCAATTTACGACCTACATTACCATCACACATACTTACTCACACGCCGGAGGTGGTTCGCAGGGTCCAACCCCTGCGCAATCACTTAACGTAGTGTCTTCGTATTTCTTATTTTCAGGTTAAGAACAAGCTTGGCGCAATCTCAACACCCCATTATTCCTTTGATCACCATCGAAGGCTTGGTTGACAAATATTTGTTCAATCAAAGGGGAATTAGGAAACCAAATTTGATCCCAAATATACTTACCAAATATTAAGGAGGTCTAGAATAATCCATGGGTCATTATAAATACAAAATCAAAACCCCTCATTCATCCCTTTGTGATTTTCGGCCAAGAACAAGGAGAAGAGAAGAAGAAAATTTTAGGGTTTTATTCTTGAAGCTAAAATCAATATCAAGGTATAATTTTCAATACTTATGTTTAATTAATTTTGTAATTTATGTAACAATAATATGATGGATTAGGGTTTATGTTTAATTCTGTAAATTATTAATATAAAACATGCTGGGATCATTAATTAGTAATATTATGATGGTTGGTGAAGAGATTAGGGTTTAAAACTTGTTAATTAATGAGTTAAGTTTCTGACAGAATATTAAGGCTGTAAAGATTCGATGATATTTAATAGATGGAGATGAGTTAGGTCACGAATTTTATGTCTAAATTGTAGTTCAGAGAAAGAGCTTTCCAAAAAGTCCGGCCACGAGTGTTTTTGAGGTTGGGAAGTCAGTCAAACGAATTTTATAAGATAAAGTGTCAAACTGTTAAACCGGGACAGAATTAGGGTAAAAGTATTGAGGTCAATGGGGACTTTAAAAGTGGAATTTGGGTTAGTCCTTCTGTGGGAATTGAGTTCTATATTATGTTTGACTTCCACGCGAAAATTAGGCGATAATAAGTTGTGCAAGTAGGTCTATGAGGTCAAAACTTTTTGGTGTGTGTTCAGATCCGAATCTGGATAGTTGTCATGTTTGATTTTTCATTGGGTACTTGTTTGTGTTTTAGTGCATGGCCTTCTGGGAGAAGCTTGTATGCTCATGAAGGATCATGGTGAATTTTTGGTGTGAGTTGTGGAGAATTTTTGGTCGTGATTTTATGTGGATGAAAGTACCCTAAAAATCTGTGTTTTCTGAAAGGTTTTATTTAAGGGATTTAGTGAGTATAAGTGTTTGGTATTAGTTAGTATGGAGTCTAGGTGATCCATGGTGGGTTATATGAACCTTAGACATCCATCATATATGTGTTACATGGACTATAGCTTTTAGCTTGGTCGCGTGTAATGTGGTATTGTATTGTTTGTATAGATCCGTGAATTGTGAATTTGGAAGCTGCAAGGTTGAGGTGAGTTTCATAGTCCCATTTTTACTTTGTTTTAACTTGGGATGGGAATGTTGCTTGTGTTTAAATGTTTTTGAGTTACTGTGATTATGTGGTTGTAAAATGCATGGACTTGTAAGTGTTATTATACGTGTTTTGCATGTTATGAGATTATTGTGTGGTGATTCTGTGTGGTCCATTTGGAGGGTAGCTATGCTCCCATTATCCATTTGGAGAGTAGTAGTTCTAGTAGCTCTACTCACTATTATTTCTGTGTGGTCCGATCGGAGGGTAGTGATTTACCCATTATTATTAACTTGGATCGGTGGGCGCGTTCCGTCCCAATTAATGTGTACCTGGATCGTGGGCACGTTCCGTCCCGTTGATTATTGGTTGGTTGGATATGATTGCATGCTATCTAGTATAATGACTATACTTATTGTCCTGCTATGTTTTATAATCACAGCGAACTGGTTGTTTTGAGTGATATTGTGTGTCTTAAACCTATGAATCTCACCAACATTATGTTGACGTTTTTAAGCATCATTTTCAGGTGAGCATTCTAAGGCTAAGGTAGAAGGAAGCGACTAGTCGAGGCTTAGTTGCATTTGAGGATGATTTATCTTTATGTTTTAGTGAAGATACCTTGGAGATTGTTTTTGGTTATTTTATTTTGGGGTATCGTTACGACATTTTGTGTCTGTACTTTGCTCTAATTATTTGCATGTAGTAATTCTCTATTTAGACACCATGTGTTATGATGATATCCATGATGTTGCACTCGCGTTTCCGCCATTGGCGAGGTGTGACATCGAGCCTCTAACTCGAGAGTTTTTCTTCACTAAGAAACAAACTCCCTTCTCGGCGGAGAAAACCTTTATACACGTCGCTTACACTTTATCCGGTACTAAGCTAAACACCGGGTTCTTTACAAGGGTACAACCAATCCCGTTAGTTCTTTAACAAGGGTAAAACCACTTCCGTTGGTTCTTTCACAAGGGTACAACCACTCCCGACACTCTTTGTGTTTTAAGGACTAAAATACTAACCAAACACTACTGAATGAAATGTATAATGATGTGTGAACTAATACAAAATCACACAGAACCTAACTAATGAAACTTGCAACAGTAAGTATGTTGAAGCTTGTATGCTTGATCTTCTTTGCTACAAAAGTGAGATCAACAAGAATGAAATGAATGATATGGGTTAGTGATATGCAAATGAATGATTATATATTTTAAGCTATATGAGTGATGATTGTGCCTGAATGATCAGCTTGCTATTTATAGGCAAACTGATAAAACAGTTGGCAGATTTGGCGGATCCTTAAATTTGGATCCGCCCTTGTATGGGTTTGGATCCGCCAGTGCAGGACAGCTAAGAGATTCTCAAATCTTTCCATATCTTGCACAATCTTTCCATATCTTCAAATGTCAACTCTTTAGCTTGAAGATCTATACAAGATATCTCAAAAATCTTTCTAAGATTATGTTCATGATGTATGCCATGATGTCATCCTAAATATTTCTAATTTAAGAAATAAAAATGTAAATGTATATAATGTTATTCCTAATAATCTTGTAATGTGTAATGTGTTTTAAAAGACTTATCACTATAAATGTAAAAGACTTAATCTTATATTTATGCTTTGCTTAAAGATAAACTTTGTAATTGTTATTAACAAAATTAAGCAAAGATCGTAAAATATAAATAACGTTTTTATGACGATATTTGTATTAACAAAATGGACTAGGGTTAACGGTGATTGCCAAAAGTTCAACGCTATTTACAACCATTTACAACGTAAAAGCGGTGAAAATAAGGCTGATTATATGGACCGTGCAAAAATTGTATTTAGTGACAACACCCTAAAGAAGAGAAAGTTTACTCTATAGACCACGCGTGGCAGGTTTTGAGAAAATACCCTAAATGGGACGCGATGGAGCCTGTTGATATGCATAATCTCGTTGAACTATTCGGTGCAGATGCGAGACCTCATCCCGCTGGCAAACCTCGACCCCCCAAAAAAAGCCAAATCGGTGGAGACGTCGAGCATTGGGGGGAGTCTTGCAATAGGAGTCTTTATCGGAGCTTTTATCTTTCGATTATAGACACAAAGTTGAAGTAGCCGCATCCGCTTACGAGGTGAAGAGACAGAAAGAACTGGGGATACTGAAGTGTAAAGATTTCGAGTTTCTCATGATTGATACGGAGGATTGCTAGAACGCAAAGCCGCTCTCATCCGAAGGAAACAAGAAGAAATAATGGCAAAATATCCTCAAAACTGACCAAGCAATAATATATTTCTTAAGTTCGTATGCTTTTTATGTGTCGTGTGTTTTTTTTGTTTTGTTTTTTTTTACGTTTTTTCGTATGTTTTTTTTGTATTATTTGTTTGTTTCGTATTTCAACTTTATTTTAATGAATGAAATGTAATTTGTTTGAAAAAATAGAAAAGAAAATAAAATTGGGGGTGGGTGAGGCCCAAATAACTAAGTTGAAGTTAATTATAAGTGAAGGGGTATTTTAAGGTGTGAGTGTTGAAATGATATGTCACCCAGTGAGGCCCAAATGGCTAAAAATTGAATGCCATGGTACCTAAAGCTCTAACATGATATCTTTCATGGCCCAATTACCTAACAACATCTAATGGGTCAACTAACTATATCTAATAACCCAATTATGGCTAAAACCACAAAACGACATTCTGGCTAAAAGCACAAAACGACATCGTTTTGAAAAATTTCCTCCCCAAACGGCGTCGTCCGCACGAATGTATAATAGAGTAATGTGTAAATTTGATTCATTTAGTTATATATTTATATTATATTAGATATATATTATTATATAATATAATCGGTTTGGTTCAATTTTGGAAAGAAAAAAAACAAAAACCGAACCGAAATTTTCTGTTCATGAAAAAGTAAAAACTAAACCTATCAGTTTTTAGGTTCGGTCACTTATTTTGGTTTTTTGAGTTTTCTTGGTGACCCCTATTTAGATGTTATTTTAAGCGCAGCGTATAGACATATATAGTAATCTATATATATAATAAACCAAACTTTTTTTGAAACTGGCCATGTCATTAAAGTCAAGCTGGCACAAAAAGCTAGCTCAATAAAGCCACGTCATCTATCACAATTCAATACCTTCCTTTTAGTCGACATTGATATCAATTATCTTTCATCAAGCTCTCAAATAACCTCAAATCTCAAATATGTTCAACGTATAATTCATTCTTTACAAGTTCTTAGACATATATTTGAAGATTAATTTTGATGTCTCCTTTGTGCTAACACAGGTTTGGTTTTGTTCATTCGAGTTACATCCATATCTTTTTTTGTTTAATTATTTTTTCTTTTCTCTTTTTGAAACAATTGCTGCAATTTCTGCATTATTTTTAAGATCTATATTCATATATTACATTTGAAAGGAATTTGATACTAAATTGATAAATGTTGATTTATGTCATTTAAGGGGTGCATGTAAGGTGTTTAATGAAATGTCTTTAAGAACTTTCAAAGAATTTTCAAATCCTCTTTTAGAATCATGAAAAGGTTTTGTTTCTTAAACTAAATGATTTCACTTAGGCTACTTACTTTGAACATGTGTACATGGGTTTACGATATGGATATTATTCATCCATTATTATAGAAGGCAAAAGCATAGCTACGAAATTATAGTACAACTTATTTTGTTAAAATTAGCTACTACTAAAGATATAGTTTAAATTTGAAGCCGATCTTTATCAAACTGGACCATCTCTTTAAAATGAATTGGCTTTTGATTTCTTAGAGTGTATAAAATCCGGTTTTTCTAAAAGCAAAAGGTTTGTCAACTACACAAAGTTTATATTTTAGTTTTCCAAATTAAACTTAACCTTTCAATGTTTTCTTTACACCAAACATACTCTTAAGCTAAACTAAAAGGAAATGAGAACCTATAACAGTGATTGATGATCTCTTGACCGTCGACCCACATTTAGGTTCACAGACTCTAGGAAAAGTACAAGGTGTTTACGTAGCAAGTTCAGCTGATGGAAGTAGACAAATGATGAAATTCACAGCCATGATGAAAGGTGGTGAGTATGGAGATAGTATCAACTTCTTTGGAGTATATCAAATTGGTAGTGCAATGTCTCGGCTTTCCATTACTGGTGGCACTGGCTGGGAAGTATTTGCATGCTTGTGAGTTTATCCTATAATATGTTTGCTCACATAGTCATTTTCTTTTCAATGTGACAAATTATAAATGGCGAGAATCGTGATGTTCATTTCATGAAATTTTGACTTCGACCAAGTCGGTGACTTTAGGAGCCTACTAATTCTCCATTGTCACTTGAGGTATTGTTCATAACCTTTACTTTCATATTCGTGAGTACAATCATGTTGTCTCTTTCTGAGATTATCTTATTCAAATATCTTGTTACGAGCATCTTTATATTACTTATCGAAATTGATTTTAGGGGCTACTTGTGATTTTAGGTTGTGGTTCATGATTAATATATCACTTGCATTTGGATAGCAAAATGTTAATTTTTAATTCTATAAGGATGCAGGCGTCAGAAGTACCTTAAGTAAGGATGATGATTTTGCCCAGGACATGGATTTAGCAACAAGTTAATAGCCTGATATGACCAAATGACTATTTGCTGAATGAAAAGTGACTTTTTGGTAGGTGTTATGAATGAGAAAGAAGTTACTATTTCAACCTTAGATATAGTGTGGGATTGAAAGAAATATGAGTGATCGATAGGAGTTCTTAATCGGTACACAAACATCGCAAAATCATTACTTATACCTCATAGACAATGATTGAAAACTCCTCATGCAATGTTATAAAAACTCCCCGATTTTTCCTTTTATTCTATTTTTGTATTTTTCTTATTTTTTTTCACGTGACGGCTTTGTTGACAATCATTATCTTTCGATAACTTTTAGGATCACGGAGCAGGAAACACGAATCATAAAGAAGTGACCATACGGATAAAATTCGTCGTCCCTGATTTTTCACGAGTCCCCAAACTAAGCTTAAAAACGAAATCATTGTTATTTACAAGTTAGATTGCCAACACTACTCAGAAAGCTAATTGTGGACTTCTTGTTCCCAAATTCCTAATTTCCTCTATTTATTTTATTTTTGGTGAGAAATGAATTTCTTCAAATTCTCGTTTCGATAATTTTTTAAGCCGATAAAGATACCTAGTTTAGACGCTAAGTAGTTTTCAAATCTTCCCTTGAAAACCGTTGCATACAAAAATGAGGTCCACATCAAGGTCTCTGATTTAACACGATTTTGAGAATATCCCTTTTATTTGCGACCGAAACAACTCATCTACGAGTCCAGAGACGGAAGCCTTTATTAGGATACCTCGGAGTCGAAATTTGGCATTTTTAACATTATTAAGCACATATTATTAATCCTTGGCCTTTTATAACAATCACAACATCGGCTGCGAACCGGCAAGATGTGATAGTCTATTATGACCTTGGAATTTTCCTCTGCCTTTATTAGAAGTCTACAACATCGGCTGCGAACCGGCAAGATGCAGAAAACTTTTTATGGCTTTGGATTATTATTATTATTCATTATTCATTATTCATTATTCATTATATATTTTGCCAAATCCCGAGTCCTACGGCTTTTATAACAATCCCAACATCGGTTGTGAGCCGGCAAGATGGAATAGTCTATTACACCGTAACACTGGCAGTACCTTGATGTGTACCCAACTCTTATAAGCAAGAATTCTCTAAGGAAGAAATAAAAACTAATCATCGCCAAAACTAAAATAGCTTTAATTATTCCTAAATTTCTATTTTTGAGTGAAACAAGCTTATGGGAACAAAAAGCCACAAATAACTTCGATGAGCTCTAAAGAGATCCAACTACTCCACGTTTAGCAATCTAACTTATAAACAACTCTATCATTTCTCGTTCTTCGCAAATTTAAAATCTTAAATAATAAGATCCGCGAATGCTTAGCCAAATAATCAAGCCATGCATATATAAAGTCAAATACGGGAACTTGCAAACTCTTAAAAAGAATTCGCGTTTTCTAGCTCCTTGTGTAAAAGACTAGCACGAGCTTATAGATTATAAACGGTTAAGGGGACAAGCTAGGGCTCAACACGCCCGATCAAGTCAGAATTTTATTCCTACTCTCTCCAGCGGAAAATCAACAAAAATGTCAAAATTATTATATTTTTGCAAAAATTTTTAAAATTTTTCTCATTTTTTTGGATTTTTTTAATTTTGGAGGAAAAACGGGGTTGCATGAGAAAATAGCAAAAATGCAAGGCAAAAATCAAATCGCAAGATTACCCCCCCCAGACTAAAACGAGACATTGTCCTCAATGTCTTAAAGGTAAGGGTTCTCCTACATAAATCTAAGGCCGTTTATTAATTATGCCAAAAGATAGATGTAAACGATAAGATTTAGGATATTGGATAAGCAGCAGATGATGAAACTCGAGTAGCGTGAAGGAAACTACGAGCACGAGAGTCTTCATCATCGGGCATTCCTGGACACAGCACCGAAAACACGAAACACAAGATATAGAAGAGGGAGCCCTCCTCATGTTTTATTAGAAAAGATAAGAGGATAGATAGATAAGCATGGGGTGCCTCCCACGAAGCGCTTGTTTTTGGTAACCGAGTCACATGAGCTTGACTCGACCCCGAATTTAATTGTCCTTGGGGGAGCATGTGGAAAAGATAATCTCAATCGGACTTTCGTTCAAGATGTTTGGATAAACATTGAAGCATACGAAAGTTCCACTCCGATGAGATACCCACGGCTAAAAGGAAGAAGAAATGCCGGGGTCAAAGATGGTATCTTCACTCCCGAAGGAGTGAATTAGAGGAGAAGTCACCGTATAGGTGAAGAAAGGGAGAAGGATCTTAATCACAATGAAGATCCATTCTTCATCAGCAAAAACCTCGGGCGGGAGGGTTGGGGTTAAATCATTGATAAGCAAATTCTTAGGATAGAGTACATCTCCCCCCGGGTCATGATCTTCCTCGAAATGAAAGTAATCATACTCCGGAGGAGGTATGATATAAGTCTTATGAAGTACGTCTTTGAGCTTGGGCTCTGGAAGGATATACGGAGGTGGGACATGTGCTGTACTTTGTGTGCTAGAAGTTTGCACCTCGTCCATTATTGTCTCCGTATCTGACTCAATATCAGAAAGAATTCCATCATCAGGTGGTTTAGCAGGAGGGCGAGGGGATGAAGGAGTAACGTGTAATGACTCAGTTTTATGAAGTGAAAGGGGATCATCATTAAGCAATCTTTCAAGAAAAAGAATTTCCCCTTCCGAGTCATGGGAATCGTCAGGGCGAGGAATTGGTAAAATCGGCTCATCAAACGTAGAGTCCTCGTCCTCGACGTTCTCTAACCCTTCATTGAAAAGAGGATTAACTTTGCAAGAAGTATACTCATCATTGAATTCAAAAAGAGGGTTAGAGAAAATCCCGGAAGTAACCTTAGAAACGTCAAGAGATTCACCATAAAATTGCAAATCACTTTCACTGTCAGATATTTCCTCGGACTCACTTGGGATTGGGACAAGGTTCTCAACACCGTCTGATTCCGTTGCCGGAATAGTGTCGAGAAGCTCGTCCCCCATTTTTAGAGAGTCCTCGGTTTCTACGGTAGGAAAGACGGGTGCTATTTGAGGGAAGGTTACCGGAACAAATCTCTCCTCGTCATCATCGGAATCATCGTCATAGTAAATTAAGCTCTCTCGAAATTTAGCTGCTCTTTCCTCGGCAAGTAATTCTTCCATGGACTTCCCGGGAGTATTAAGACTAGCCGCTTGCTCTCGATATCGAACCACAAGTTTTTCAATTTCGCGCATTCCAACATGATTTGGATAATTGACGGGATTTTGTGGGGGTTGGTAATTGTCAAAACCGTGAGTATTATAGCAAGGATTAGGTTCATAGTGATTTTGACCCCACGATTGACATTGATAATCATTATGAGGTCCCCCACAATTTGTACAAGAAAAGTTTGGTGTATCATTGAAATACGGTTCTTGCTCATAAAAATTTTGAGGAGGGTAATAGAAATTGTCTTGAGGATAATTGGAAATGTTCGGATCAAAATCATAAGAGTATGAATATTCAGCTTCCGAAGCACAAAACGAACAAAACCCATTGATCAAATTTCTACCACACCTCTCGCAAGTACACCGCCGACACGGTAATCCAAAAAGCGGTTCTCCACAACCGACACAAGAAATAAATGATTCCATCAGAATTATACATATAGAGGATTAAGAAGAGAAGAATTAAACGGATAAGAAGATAAAGAAGAATATTTTTGGATTTTTAAATTTAGAAACATGGAAAATCGCAAAAGAAAAATGGAAAATAAATTTGAAAAGAAAAATCTTTTTGGATTTTTATATTAAGGAAAATTTAGAATTATTATATTTTTGGTGATCGTTGATCAACCGTACTCGTTTCTTTCAAAACTACGCGCAGCGTGGCGGGAGAGAAGAATGGATCTCTCTTCAGTCTGCAATTTAATGTCAAGACCTCCTTAAACCCCGTAATTAGGTTGTAGTAAAGAAATAATCCGAGAAACGTTCAACTTCACGATCTCTTTTGTTGTTTATTCGGAATGGTTTACAACCGCCCTCCTTCAACGGAAGACCGAGGATTTATTATTAATGGTGAAAACACTTTAGGAAAAGTGTTTTTTTTTTTTTTTTTTTTTTTTTTTTTTTTTTTTTTTTTTGGTATTGTGAATACTTGGTGACAAGTATTCAAATGGTTTTTTTTATTTATTTATTATTATATTTTTTTTTTTTCAAAAACAATTTATTTACAAAACAAGACGATAACTTCCACGGGGAAGGTTCTTCAATACACAAAATACGATACGAATCAACGACAACGTTTCAAGCCTTCCCCGGCAACGGCGCCATTTTATTGATGTTTGTTTTTATATTTATTTTTTTATTTTTTTGAATCCAAAGAAATTGTAACGAATACAATTTCCCCGGGTCGTTCTCCCAACGAAGGTTTGACGGCGTTTAAATCGATTCGATGTCGTGAAAATGTGAAGTGAATAAGTGAACGTGAAAGATTATTTTGGTATTGATTACACTAAAATATGGAAAATTAAAAGCATTTACGTTATCAAATTAAAGCACATAAAAAGAAATAACGCAAATCCCGGGCTATTCCCGAGACTTATAAAACTAATAGTGAAATATCAAACTAAAATGCGAAAGTAAAAACCTAAGGGACTGAAAATGTAATTTAGAAAAACTATTTTATAAAAGAAAATTAAGAAATAGTTTATAAAAACTAAAGGGACTGAAAATGTACTTTCGGAAACTTTATTTAAATCTAAAAAGTTTAAAAACAAAGACAAGATAAAAGTCTAGGGACTAAAAGTGCAAAAAACGGAATAATAAATTTACTCTAACAAAGACAGGGGCTAATTACGCCAATAAACAAACTTGTTTTATTACTAAAAACTACCAGGCCCGATTTTAAACTAACACAGAAAATTAAGGGACCAAAAGTGACAAACTCAGAAACTTGTTTAATTTCTATATCAGTAAACAATCCTGACAAGCTAATTTCAACAGCTTATAAAAAGCTCAAAGTTTAACCAATTTTTAAAATAAAAGCTGTTCTAGAAAGCTTATAAAGCAGAGATTACAAATATCTAAAAAGCCCTATCATGAATGCTTGATTGCTAGCTCGATTTCGGCTTAGATCAGCTAGTTAAAACACAATAGCTGCTGCACTATTTTGTCTGAACAGATCAATACTTTTGAAAGAAATAGCAAACCTCAAAACCTTTCTACTCAGCTTAAATTCTAAAAAAAACACAGCTTATTTAGTCTATATTAAGCTCTTCCAATCCTAAACTTATTGCAAATGAATAATGGAATCAACTTTTGAACTTAGAACAGATTCTAACCCAAACACTCTATTTAAACTTGTTTTTTCTATATTTATTCTACAATCAACCAACATAAGCTACAAACTCAATATCTACTGAGTATCTAATTAATGTAACAGCTAATAGGCAACTATAAGATAATGAAAAAAAAACACTTTATCCAGCAGAAAAGCAATTAGCACAGAAGTAGAAAAGTGAGGATCCGATTTGAACCTATAAGCATGAGCTGATGTATACCAGATCTGAGTCCACACTTATTCCCAGGCTTTAACAAGCCATAAAAATAACCCCAGAACAGCTTCTATAACAGCTTATCCAAACAGCTTATCCAAACAGCTTTTTATCAAACAGCTGATCAGCTGATTATAATTTTTTTTTTTTTTTTTTTTTTTTTTTTTTTTTTAAGATTGAAACTCAGAAAATAACAGTAACGAAATAAATTGGAATCAATATAACCTTAAATAAATTTTCATTAATCAACTTAAAAAAAAATTACAAGACTATATAAAAAAAAACTGATACAAAATGAAATTTAAAATTGACTGAACTTGAAATATTACAATTAAACAATAAAAAGTAAATGACACAAAAAGTAAATTGGTAACAATTTTATAAAAGCGTAAAAATTGGACGCTTCATTTGGAGGAGGAGGAGAGCTATTTATAAGCTTCACATGAACCTTCTGGGTTGTCCACGCTGGCGATCCTCGCGTATCCACAGCTCTCTAATCACCCTTAGATCACCCTTGCACTCCACTCCACCGTTTGATCAAAACTGCTACGTGTTCGGACCAATCATTGCCTGCCACGCGTCATTCTCTTTGTCAGGTCCTTCTAGAAGGGCCAATGATTGTCCTAAATACCCTTAATTATGGTAAAAATGTACGGTAAAGGTTTTAGGGTTTGGTGAATAGTAAAACTATGGGGAAAAAGGGCGCAGGTAAAAGAGAGAGTTGGATGCGTTTTTTTTATTTTATTTTGACTCGAGGTGGACTGGGGAGTGTTAGTAGTTTGACTGGAATATGGAGTTGGATCGGGTTGTGATGCTGGGTCGGGTAAGGGTTTAAGTGGGGTGGACAAGAAGGTGTGGATTGGGCTGAGAGATTTAAACGTGGGCTGGGTAAACAAGAGTTGGGTTGGGCTTTGTGATTGAGTGGAAGTATGGATTGGGTGGTTTTATTTCATCCGGGTTTTAGTAAGTTTTTAGGGATTTAAAGTATTAAAAATACTAGGGACCTTTTGTGTAATTTTGGAATTCTTCAAGGACTGATCTTGCATTTTATCATAAATGATCTAAGGGTGATTTTTGACTTTTTGACCAAGCATGACTTTCCCGGTTCGGTTCTGAGCCTTTTCCGTATCCCGTGCTCGTTTTCTTGATTTTCTTGTGTCTTTTGTCGATTTTCTTGATATCCTTGCCTGCATATGTAAAAACACAAAAACACAATATATTTGGCATAATTGGTCGGGTTTTTGGTCTTTTTGGTCCGGTTATGGTCAAGAAAAGGTATGTGTTTTAGCACATACCAATGAAACACTCCTGATTTGCCTCTTTTGGAGCAGTGATGCAATATCACTTACACTAATAGAGTGCTAGAAGATGTTTAGATCATATCATACTAATTTACATCTTTTCTGAATTGGCAGATTTTATAAGTTCAACGTAAGGCAACTGTTATACATCCTAGACAAACATTGCAAAGTCATTAGTTATACATCACAGACAATGCAACATTCTTGATTTGCATCTATCGAGTAGTCAGTATTGAGGCAAAATACTCACATTGATAGTGCTAGAAGACTTGGAGATCATGTCATTCTTCTTTACATCTTTTCTGTTTGTGTGTGTGTATTAGCTTAGCTTGATTTACAGTTTAAGTAAAAGGTTATAGGATCCATGTATATTTGAGTTTACAAGTGAACTTTTACATTCCAGTAAAGTTACACTTTAGTATAGCGACCAAACATAAAATCAGTCCAAATACATCCCTTAAAATAGGGAGGCTATCAAAAGCATAACAGATGCATGGCTTTTCGTTCACCAAATTCTAATGAAACTTTTACTAAGTCTATTATTTATTTCCAAACAATGTTAGAGTGTGAAAGGTTTAATGCTTATACCTTATAACCGATTGTGTCAATTGTACAAATTGATGATAAACCATACACTTGTTTCAATCAAAATTAACAACTTTTGTGGACAACTGGACTTGCCATAGTCACTAGGCATCAGTGATGTTATGGATGTGTTATAGTTGCACTGCAAAATGTCGTTATACTTACTAAAGCAACTCCCATTAGATGATGACTAACATTAGTCTTATGTTGTTTTACACTTAATGTAGTGAATTGGATATATACTTATGAGTATCTTTCTAATGTTCAGGCTTGATTTTCATCTGGTTCAGCTCTTCTTCGTTTGTTTGCCTTCACCAGGTATATCTATCTCACCTTATTTAGTTTAGAACTTATACAATATTTCATCTAATAAATCTTTTTTTCATGTATCAGCTGTCTATCTGGTTGCTCAGTATGCTCGTCATGAAATGAAGAAAATGGTTGCAGTAATCAAACTCCCCTCATTTGTTTCACTCAATTTATGCATTTGTTGACATTCATACTTAAGTATTTTACATGCTAAAATAATTTCAGCAATTGGAAGTGATGAAAATTGAATAAGCCAAGAAGGTAAAGGCAGCAGAATACGACATAATGAAGTCTAATCCACAATTATTGGAGCTAAAAGAGAGGCTTGATAGCTTGGAAAAGTTGAAACTACCCGAGGTTTATATCAAGTCGGAACATATAAAAATATAATGCGGAGTCGCTGTAATTGTTTTTGTAGTATGATATATTTTTGACTGTTCACTGTAATTGTTTTTGTAGTATGATATATTTGACTGTTGGCGGGTCTCTTTGTATGTATTGTCCGGAAAGAGGAGGACTCAATGATTATTCGTTCGCCGAAACTAGAAGTAAAATTTTTGGTAAATAGGGAGTATAGGAAAGTATAGCCGCAGTGATTGGAAATTGGAAGAGAGGTTCTTTTTGTGTAAGTGAAATATTTAGCAAATATTCCTCCCGTATATCATATAAGTAATTCCTCTTCTATGTCAATTCACGGTTTGATGCATCTTTTTGGAATAAGATTTGTGTATTAGTATAGAACAACCCAAGTTTCTAAGCCCAATTTTTGGATTTATTATTTTTTAAGTGTTCGCTAAATAGGATGTAAAATATACTGTTTATAGAACACAAATGTCAAATATACAATGTAAAAGATAATTCTAGGATGGTTGTCATAATGATGAGTATCCCATGGTTGTGAATTTATTTGCACACCACATATAACATGTTTCTTTTATGATATGCAGTGTCACGACATTCGCCTATGATCATTACAAATCCTAATAAAGCAAATACAAACATTCTTGAGAGCCACATGGGCAACCCCTTTTAATGACATTACTAAAGGTATTAAACCAATTTTTATAATATAATTTGTGTATACTATTTTGTAAATAATAACAATAATTTTATATCTTTCTGGTTACTCTGTCAAACTTGCTCCTGTGTTTTGGTTACAAAGTTGCTCCCTAGACGCAGAGGCAGACCGCCACTAAGTGACATCTCCAATGGTAAGCAACTATATCATGAATCAACTTTGTAGCTATCTGATCTAATGCAACTTCAATATTTTATCGGTGATATCCACAAATATAGATAGTCAATGTCTATCATACCTTCAATATGCTTGCAGTTAGATTACCAAATGTATCTCAGTTATCTATCCAAAACTCAAACGAAAATATTGCGACTCCTATCTCTGCTAAAACAAATTCACCATTTCGTGTTCAAGGTATATTTTGATTCACATATAATTACTATAAATAATATTAGCTAACACACATGTTTGTCATTGCGTTTCAATACAGATACACTTACTCGACGTAGGGGAAGGCTGCCCATAAATGACATTTCAAATGGTGTACACTACTATCTAAAAAATAATCAAATTTTTATCCGCCATACAGTTAAATAGCCATTTCTGTTTTACCTATCTTATATGAAGTTAAGTTTAACATTATCCTTTTTTGGAGATTCTTGGTTTATTCTTCTTTGTTATTTTTAACAAATTCAATGTTCTCTTTACTTTTTATTATTAAGAAAATGAACAATATTGTTTGAGAGTTAATATTAGTTGGTTTTTTTGTTTTTTACTTTTTAAGGTTAGTATTTTCTAACTTTTTATAAGCCGCCCGTGATTTATCACGGGTTTATAGGCTATTTTAAGATGTAGAAGTATATTTACTAATGAGGGGCAAAAGTGGCATAGAGCGAAAGAAAAAGCATATAATGAAAAACGAAAACAATAGTGCAACATACAAAACCCTAAAAACACAAACACAGCACCACTTGTCTTCTTGTTCTTCTTGATATCATATCTCCGGCATAAAAATCAATCAATAAATCAAAGGAAATCAAAGAATGGCTGGGATGGCAAAATACGATCTGACACCACTGATAGCACCAAACCTAGACAGGCATCTAGTATTCCCATTGCTTGAATTCACACAAGAGCGAGAGATATACCCAAACGAGCAGATATTGAAAGCAAAGATTGAGCTTTTGAATAATACTAATATGGTTGATTATGCTATGGATATTCATAAGTCTCTTTACCACACTGATGATGTCCCTCAAGGTAGTTCTTTTTTTTTTTTTTTAATCTCCTTAATAGATTAGATTTATTGTATTAAAGTGAATTGTTTGTGACTTTTATGATAAAAGATTATTGTAGTATTGGTCTTTGTTTGCGTTAATGTATTAGATTGTTTTTTTTTTTGTTAGTTTAGTTGAAACGACAAAGTTAAATTGATACGGATGTTGCAATAAGCTGAGCATTAGGGTATGTTTGGCATGGAGCTTTTAAGAGCGTTTAGGACCATTTAGAATTGGAAGCTCATTTGTCCAGGATAGTTTAGCCTTTTTTTTTTTTCTTTCTAAATATGCTACTTTTTAAACGCTAATTGCAGAGGTGTTTAGCTTTTACGCTTTGCACTTTATAACCAGCTACTACCAAGTACTACTGCTAGTTTTGTCAAATATGTATTATTGATTGATTTCTTTGTCAGACGTGTTTGTGTTTTGACCTTTGGGTCAGTTCATGGTTTTTATGCTACTCGTCTATTCATTTTTACAAGTTTATTTGAACTTGATATCTACCATGTCAGGGTAGCTCGTACTTGTTGGGAGTGTTTTGGGATTTAGAAGGGTTGATAGTTAATGATTGTATTCGGCAATTTGTTTTGTTTTGTTTTTTGTTTTTGTTTTTGTTTTTTTTTTGACAAGGGTGTTTGTTATTTTAGATATGGTGGACAGGAGAGTGGAGGTAGTTGCAAGGTTGAAGTCTTTGGAGGAAGCAGCGGCTCCGTTGGTTACTTTTTTACAAAATCCGAATGCTGTTCAGGAATTGAGGGCTGATAAGCAGTATAACCTTCAGATGCTCAATGAGCGTTATCAGGTACCTTGTCTTTATACGAGTTGGTATATTACTCTTTGGAAACTGTATTTATTGTATTTTAGGTACACATACTAGATGGATACCAGAAGTTTCCGGGATCTGTTATGAGTTAGTGTAGAATATCTAGGCTAGTTTGAGCTAGTAAGATTAATTGATCTCCCAATTTGCCTGTCTCAGATATAAACTATAGATATTCTTGATAATTATGGTTTATGGTCGAATTTGTGCAACTTATAGGTTAATTTTTAGGCCATAGTTGCTGTAGTAATACATGATGTATTAGAGTTAAGGCAATACACTATATTTGATTTTTACTAGTTCCAGTTTTCTAAATTATGTATAGCATCTCAATTAGAACGCATACATTTAAAACTGTGCATCGTTTCTCTTCTTGGACATGAGTTGTGCTGATAGTTTTGTCCTTAACTGTGACAGCATGTTCTCATCTATTTTGAATATGAGTCACTTTCCCCAACAAGTGCTTGGTAGCGGTTTATTAATAACTTCTTACCATGATTATAGTTAATTTGTGTAAGTCTGCAGCTCTGTAATTAGGCTTAAGTTAACCGTTCATGTGCTTAAGGGTGTTTGGGTGTGGGTTATAAAGTTGGTTGTCTAATCATTTACGTTTACTTACGGGATAAAGTGATTTTGATGATTATTTGATTATCTAGCGGTCAAATAATCAGTCTCATACCAGCTGCAACAAACTACAGTAGTGCAGTTACTTATTTTTCACTCTTTGTTACTCAATTGTGTAGTTTTCCTATCGTAGTCTGAAGTCTCACTATCAGCACTAATATCTGGTTACTTCTGCTTGAAGCAGTAAAGGCACATTGAGACACTATCTTATGCAATTCATCTTGTACTGTTGAATATGTGCTTATGAGCATTGCATGCTTAAAAGTGTTGTGACACTTTTTTCAACAAGCAATTGTTAAGGATGTTGAACCTGTTATCTTATTCTTGTGTTTCTTTTGCTTATATATTCGTGTACTTTTATGTCCAATCAGATTGGTCCAGAGCAAATCGAAGCGTTGTATCAGTATGCTAAATTTCAGTTTGAGTGCGGGAACTACTCAGGAGCAGCTGACTACTTGTACCAGTATCGGGCCTTGTGCACCAATGCTGATAGGAGTCTGAGTGCTTTATGGGGAAAGCTTGCAGCTGAAATTTTGATGCAGAATTGGGACATAGCACTTGAAGAGCTTAACCGTTTGAAGGAAATAATAGACTCAAAGGTGATTTCTTATGCCATCTTGTATTTAATTGATATGTTTGCTTTTGTTTGCAGATTCTAATGAAATTATTTCTTTCAGAACTTTACCTCTTCATTGAATCAAGTTCAAAGCAGGATATGGCTGATGCACTGGAGCTTATTCATCTTCTTCAACCATGATAATGGCAGAACACAAATCATTGACCTATTCAATCAGGACAAGTAAGGCCTTTTAGCCTATCTGATCAGTGCCTTATCTATTTTTTGTCATTTATTATGGCTGGAGTATACACATTAGTAGTTGCAACACAAGTTTCGTTTTCTAATTTCAGTTATAGTTTTTCTTTGTATTTATAGCTCATCTAAAGGATGTTTGGGTTCAAGTTTTGGAACCTGATTAATTGATACTTCTGATTTGAAGTTGCAATTATCTGTTATTAGATTTTTGTAAGGACTAAGGACAGATTTTGATACTGATTTATAAACGAAAATAATATCCTCTCCGTCTCTCACTCTCTCATCTATTCCTATGTTGAGATACTTTTACAACATTGACAAAATGTATTGTCATTTTGAAAAATATGGTCATTTTATGTATCAAGTCCCTTAAATAATCAAAATGTTTTAATTTAGTTGAACATCTGATTCATTTGTACAACTTTACACGTACAACCACTCTTCTACAACTCGTTTTATTCAAGCTGCTTATCGGATTCTGATTATCCATTATGACATCCAAAACACACATCCAGACACTTCTTTATCACCTTGCATGCCATAAGTGTGTTTATGTGGTCTAGCTATTTTTTACTAACGAAATATCTCTTCCAGGTATTTGAATGCAATTCAAACAAATGCCCCACATCTCTTGCGCTACCTTGCTACCGCATTCATTGTCAACAAGAAGAGAAGACCCCAGTTCAAAGAATTCATTAAAGTCATTCAGCAAGAGCAACACTCTTTTGCTGATCCAATTACAGAGTTTTTGGCATGTGTTTATGTCAATTTTGACTTTGATGGGGCTCAAAAGAAGATGAAGGAGTGTGAGGATGTAAGCTGCTTTCTCTTTGTTATTTATTTATGTTTGGCATAGTTTATTTCCAGAACAATAACTGTTTCCGAAGCACAATGTTACTTAAGATAAATTAGTGATACTTGCTGAACTTGAATGGTGTTCATGCAGGTGATACTAAATGACCCGTTCTTAGGCAAACGAGTTGAAGAAAGCAACTATACAGTTGTACCATTGAAGGATGAGTTTATTGAGAATGCTCGTCTTTTTATCTTTGAGACATATTGCAGGATACATGAGCGCATTGATATGCGGTACACAATTCTTTCCTTGATGAATTTTGCTATATTTCAGGAATCTAATCTTTTTTATGTTTTAGATATGAAATTTATTAGGTGCTATATTTCAGTCAATTGAAAAACGCTATAAGTTAAATGTTTTGAGTATCTGTCGGATATTCAAAATTTATGTTTAGCACAGATACTATAGGAATCTAGCTTAGTAAAATAATACCATTATTTTATTTTTATTGATGATGGGCAAATGGGCTATTTGACACGTGATCATTTTTTTTAACAAAATTACTGTATGTTACGTGGTACTTTGGATAAAAGTAAATGGTTCCAATTTTTATGTGAGTATTGGACAGCGTATAAATTGTATCTTAGAAATTAAATGCATACTATTGTGAGTATGTGTTTTGGAATGACCTATTATAGTCCTATACACTGTAAATCTTGCTATATGTGGTTTGATGATTCTGTTTGCAGGGTGCTTGCTGAGAAACTAAACCTAAACTATGAAGATGCTGAAAGATGGATTTTGAATCTCATCCGAACCTCAAAGCTAGATGCCAAAATTGACACCCAAACTGGAACTGTTGTAATGGAACCAAATCATCCTAATGTGTAAGTGCAAAAACCTATCTCAAGAGATGGAAGCTGTTAGTATCTAAATATTTATGCATGTCTATTAGTTCACCTTGTAAGTGGCAGCTTTAACCTGTATGGTTTAACATGGGTCAGTTTGGGTTAAAAAAACTTACTAGGTCGAACAAGGTCAAAAGAGTAAAAGTCAGAGTGTGTATTAAATGGTTTTTAAACTTTCAAGCTGTTAAAAGTCACCTAAATTCAATGCTTGATGATTTGATTCTTCTTTCGACAGGTATGAGCAACTTATTGACCACACAAAAGGACTATCAGGCCGCACTTACAAGTTAGTGAATCAGCTTATGGAACATGCTCAGGCACAAGCTGCTCGATAATTTTTTCTGCTGTTTCGGCTCTGCGGATTTTGACCTTTTATATGACTTGTTTTCATTCCTGCGTTAGTGTTTTTAACTTCAGCAATGAGCAGATTCATGTTTATTCCTCCCAAGGACAATTTAGATTTGAATCAAAGGATTGTATTAAATGTCTAGCTTTGTAGTTTTGAAACATGCCAATACTGTGCAAATTGGTAATCCTGCTATTCTCAACTGCTATGTTTTGTTGGCTTGTTACCTTTTTTTCATGACAATCATCCTTTGCTCTTGTTTTTTATTGAAAAATTGGTTAGTGTTTTGATCAAAATCAACGACTCAGATTACAATTATGAGTGAGTGATGTCTAAAAGTGTTGCACACTACTTTTTTGTCTATTAAACAAATTTCTGGCTTGTGGTTTAATAACCGAGTTTTAGCTAGTAATTGAACACTTGGATTCATTTTGTCTATATAAGCTAAGATCCTTATGATCTAGAGTGAGCTAATCTAAGAGCATCCATTATAATGAATTTTTACAAAGATTTATAATTATGTCACATCACAAACTCATAAGCTTTTTATATTTATAAACTTATTTATACTACTAGCTAAAATCATGTAAGTATAAAATTGATGTCCACTATGGCTAATAATATCATGTAAGTATAAAATTGATGTCCACTATGGTTAATAATATTATGGACCTCTTCATCTTTTTATAAATTCTTTTATGAACAAACGATGCCTTATTAACAAAGGAACAAAAATTCATTCAAGGGATCACGAAAAGGAAAGGCTAAATGAACTTTGCTTTTGACTTTTTTCTGTTGAGAGTTGAGACTTTGCCATTCGAGGCGGTCGCAATTATGAGCTTATATCGACTCCAACCAAAAAGCATGATTTAAGTATTTTATTATATTGTTACAAACTTTATTTAATGTCGTTTAGCAAAAGAGAAATTGATGTTGGCGTGTGTAAAATATTTGTGGTGCACGATACAATGTTTTTGGAGACCTTAGAAGCATTATTGCATATCTTTACAGTTTTATATTAAGAAAATTTTTGAATGGACAAATAAATAAAGAGTGAGTGGTGGTATTAAATTTTCTAAGGCTAGTCACGGTGGTGACCTGGGTCACCAGCTGCCACGTCAGCTTTTTTCTCTCCGGTGACCAGACATGATCAATGTGCCACAGTGGTGACTTTTTTTTTTTTTTTTTTTTTAATCAAATATTTTAAACAAAAAACTTAAGAATCATCCACATCTGCGTCACGACCTTGTGGTCGTGATTCTCTAGTATCGTCTTCATCTTCAGAATCATCCACGTCTTGGAAATTCAAGGGACCTTGTGTTGACCCCGAGGTAGTTGTAGAACCCTTTGATTTTTTTCCGACTATACGATCGGAAAGCAGGCACCTCCGTCTTCCAAGCATCATGATGCCTCAAAAATTTTCAACATTCCTCCAAGTTGAAATAATGACCGTAAATCACACGGTATTCTCTCATAGCTTTTTCCCTATCATCAGCATCATTCTCCCCACTACCATGGTTATTCTTGATATTATCCATAATAGCACAAAAATTTCCAACCCTACTACGAATCCTATTCTTCCATTTGGTCGTGATAGAGTCGTACGTTCTTTGTGAACCGGTTTCATTTTGAAAATACGCTATCACCTCCTCCCAAAAGCGGTGCCTGTTTATAGCGTTTCCTCTCTTGGAATTTTCCGACACATAAACCCAAGCTCTACAAAGCGCGATCTCTTCCGCCTTTGTCCATGGTTCCTTTTTTTGGCCGGTTCGGCCTTTTTGCCTTTGTCCTTCGCCTTTGTAGCACGTCACGAAGGCTTCTTTGGTTTGATGGGTGATGTCTCTTCGACATCGTCATCGTCTTCAACAGGCATAGAACCGTGGTACGAACCATGGTAAGAACCGTGACCCGAACCTTGCCCCATCGACATGTGACTAAAGGTAATTTTTCCTCTGATATTTTAATAATAAATACCAATTTATTATTACCTAACTGTTAGACTAAGCATTTATATGCCTACATAACTATTACGGGAAACAAACCCGCACGCTTTAGTGTACAGTAACTCACCAAAACTACTTGATTTTATCAGAAAAGGTGAATTTTTCACTTTTTGACATTTACAGACCCCAACGTAACAAAAACGAGAGGTTATCTCATTTTTCTTGAAAAATGACACCACACGCGTACCAGCACCACAATTAGTAATGGTTTAAAATTTATAATTTCATTCCGATGTCAATATATTTTACTCTATGTCAGTCTGATAAAAACGACTCCTGAACTATATTTTTCGTGCTCACAACAACCCGGAAATCTCAAATTACACCGGGGCTCAACGGGACACGGGGTACACTTAATACAAAACCTAAAACAAAATATTATCTCTATACATTGTATACATCCGTACCCCACTCACATATCTTATATATAAAAAATAAAAAAAAAAAAAAAAAAAAAAAAAAAAAAAAAAAAAAAAAAAAAAAAAAAAGAGAGAGAAAGAGTATACATCACGCCTCACCCTCTCTCCTTCTTCCCCACCCTCCACTGCAAATCCAACGTCACCCTTATCCTCTTTCTCAGATCCATAACAAGCCAAGCGAGTGACGCCATGAATAAAAACAAGGCCGGAAGTTTATCTCCTTCCATATGTCCAAAAGGAGACCACTACCATCGCTTGTCGAGTCCGAAAGCCAACACATCGAGCCAAGATATGATGAAGGTGAGGACTATGGCTTCTCTTTATGGCCATGGAGCGTCTGATAACCAAGAAAGAAAGAGTCAAACCCTTCTTTGTTTATGTGTTATAAAAAACCCACTCACTCGAATCTTCATCAAAAGCAAATTCAAGGGTTGATATACTAAGTACAATCGATTACTGGGTCAAGAGTGGGGGTGTGGATTGCTTGCTTGAATCAGATTTGGGTTCCTTTGATTTTCTTCTAACTTCCTGTTAATCGATCTCCTTGTTGTAAGAGTTCTAAATTTTCCTTTTGATTCTTTCATTCGAATATTAGTATGTTTATATGTTGAATAAACTTTCAGTTAATAGAAATTGAAAAGATACATGATTCGTTATATTTAGTGTTGTTATGTCCTGTTGAATTACTTCTTTATGGTACCATTCGAATATGTGGTTGATGTTTATGTTAGGGTGTGGTAGATTAAACCTAAAAAGTAAAAACAAAACTATATTGGCTCGAAAACTGAAAGTGTATTCGGTTGCTTAATTGTTCTTGGTCGAATGGTTAAGTAGTTAAAAAGTTTATGAAAAACTTGGTACTGTGTTAGTAATGAGATGCTAAAGTTTCGACCGTGTTTGTGCTTATGTTCATACTTGGGTTTTTGTGTTCATGTTATACTCGAATTTGTTTGGTTTTGTGCTCGGTTTTGTGTGTGAGCTAGGTCTGAATAGTGTTTGATTAATGCTTGCATTCGGATTTTTGTTTGAGGTTATGCTCAGGATGTGTTGTGTGTCTCGAGTCGTAGGTATAACACCCCTTAGGCTTGCGTTGAAAGATGATGACGACTTGTGTCTTAGTTGTACTAAGAGCCGAGAGGCCATAGATTGTTGCCATTTAAGCTCAACTCGAGTGTTCACTAGGTTACTTGGGTCTTGGTTCGAGTATTGTGGACACTCGAGGCCATAGGATTTGGCCACTTGAACTTATATTTTTGTCCAAAATGTGGTATACTGGATTCCTTTTTCTCTCTTAGAATGGATCGATACTTTTGAAACTCAAGGGAATGTTTGCTTTACTATTTGTAAATCAGTGTATATTAGAGATGCGTAAGTCTTTTAACCCTCAAAGGAAAGGGTGTGTTGTGTTTTTTGTTTCGGTGTACACCACCCCCGAAGGATGCTTGTTTTCACTCGGTTATAAAACACACACGGGGTGTGCTTTGGTTGCGTCTCGTACACAAGGTCAAATATAGTGTTCGTGTTTCCTCACATGTTGTTTCGTTTTATCCTCACAGAAAATGTATCATCCGAGGCGGAAGAACCAAGTTTTAGTTTGAAAAAAAAAAATATATAATGCGAATAATATTCAGCTTAGGTATATAAATATAACAAAAACATATGTAGCTGTTGTTTAGATTGGTCTCAAATAAATGTCCATGGGAAAAGTATTTGTGCTTGTGGGTTTGTTCTGAAATTTTGCTACTAGATCTTTTCTTTATATAATTGGGCCGAAGCCCAGTAGGCTGCAGTGGCATTCTTCTTTTCTTTTCCTTACCAGGCCAAGCCCACTTCGAGTTTAGTAGTGATAAGTACATGTTGGGCTACAACCCACTCCACAACACAAGAGTGTGTTGTATATTCGGTTTATATATACAAGTTGTTGTCACGATCGTCCAAGTAATAATTCTCGACTATTTCAAACTTTATGTTTACGACTTAAAAACAACCCGACTTATTATCAACTCGTTACACTTCATTGAAACATAAAAACAACCCGACCAAACTATTGTCTATGCTATTACGTGGATTAGCCTAAGCCCTGTTATGTCCCATTATACCCAATGTTGCAAAAATCGCTAGGCGCTAGTCGGGCGGTCGACCACCTTCGAGGCGGAATTCGCCTAGGCGGATTGGAATTTTTTATATATAAATATTATAAATAATATTATATAACATAACAAAATACTTTAAATGCAAATAGTTCAAACTTCATATAGTTTGAAGTTGCAAAATAGACACATTAACATAACAATTCAAGTAGTTAAAACTTCAAACGTTAACATATTACTTCAAATACTTCAAACATAAATATTAGAATATTATATTCATGCTCAATTCTCTTCTTCACCATATTGTTCAATGATTTTAGCTCCATCTGACTCGTATGCAACCTCCTCATTCACTTCCTCCTCACTTTCCGACACAAAATCATCCTCAAAAAGTTCTCTTTCTTTCCTTCTAGCACTTGTCCGAGGCCTTAATTCATCTTCGACACCCAAGGCATAACTAACCGCCTCCCAATGTGCATCATCACCATCAACGATCCATTCTTGTGCCTCACTTGCATCTTCTCCTAGAAGTAGTTCATGATTTCTCGCCTTTCTTTTCTTGTTACTTTCCATTAAATTTGCATTAGCTTGAACATAAACAAGATTGTTCATTTTAGCCACCTCTAGTCTATTTCTTTTTTTCGTATGCACCTACGAAGTTCAAATTAAGCAATAATATATTTATATTTAAGTAAATAAACGAATATATTATATATTTTTGTTAAATTACTTAAGATTTGAAGTTACTAACCCCTTCAAATATGCTCCAAATTCTTTCACATCCCGATGAGCTAGTGGTTAAAGAAAGTATCCTTATAGCAATCTTTCTTAAATTAGGAGCCGAGCCACCATAACTATCCCACCAATTTGCTATAATTTGAAAACAAGCATATTAATATATTGATAAATCTAAATTTTTGTTCCAAAAAAAATGATCAAAGTTTGCATTATTTGGATCAAACTTCTCATTGTTCACCGCACATGCTTTAATCGCGATTGGTCAGTCAAACTTTTCAAGCTTATTCTTGTACATTGGAAATTCAACCGTATTGATATGGTTTTGAAGCTTATAATCTCCGGGAAATAAAACACCAAGAATCTCAACAATCGAATCATTAGCTTCTACGTCTAGTTTGGCCAACGGATCATAATAATAATAATAATAGGGGTTTAAAATGTAGGCCGCCTTATGTAGGAACGTGTCAAGCCTATTTGATGACTTTTGTGCAATGATGTACAAAACGGGCTTGTATGCATTTTCATTATCGTTCAACGCACTTTTTATTTCTTGTGTTGCCTTTCTTAGCTCACCATATATAAAACCCATGGAAGGCTTCCAATCCGCATCGACCATACGAAGAACTTTAACTAATGGTGCAAAAACTTTCAAACATGTTGTTACACCCGCCCAAAATGCGGCACTTAGCACCAATGCATAAACGGTTTTTTCCTTTAACCATTTTTGAGAATTTACACTTCTCCCACTCTTCACTACAAAACATATTTCTTAGTTGAGATTTTTTTCGGCCAAACTTTGTAAAGTGAGAAATTCGGAAGCAAATCTTGTAACTCCCGGTCTCACTATATCTCTTTTCTTAGTGAATTGCCTCATCAAAGCCAATGTCTTGTGGGCATAAATAAACACCGTTAGCGTTTTTGCTTGATCAAGTGTTTTCTTGTACCTCGTTAGCCCACCAATTGCTTCAAAAAGAAATAAATATGCTACTGTTAAACTTCAATTCAACTATCTACTGTAATGTGACTTCAAATATGCCCACTGTATAAATAAGTATAAATAAGTAAATAAGTAAAAATAATTATTACCTTCGAGCATAAGATTAATAGTATGAGTCGCACACGATGTCCAAAAGATTTTTGGTCTTTTCTCTTGCAACAAATTTGCGGCTCCCATATTATTAGAGGCATTATCGGTCACAACTTGAACAACATTATCGGGACCAACTTCTTCAATGCAACTATCTACATACTCAAATATGTAATCACTTGTGTGAGCTTTATCCGAACAATCTTTAGCACCAATAAAAACGGTACCTAACTTTGAATTCACACACAAATTCATGATGCTTCTTCTTTTTCTATCGGACCATGCATCCGTCATAATAGAGCATCCAATTCTTTCCCATTCTTCTTCGTATTTTGTCATCAAGCTTTTTGTTCTTTCAACCTCTTTTTTTATAAAAGTATCCCCTATCTCATATCTAGTAGGAGGTGGACCATTAGGTCCAAATTGACCAACCGCTTGCATTACCTTTACAAAGCTATCCCTTTCGAAAACATGAAACGGAATCGCACATTCATAAGCCCACCTACAAATATATTCTTTGTAGGCGACCATTTGTTCTTTTCTTATAACATTAGAAAGATTAGCTTGTTTGCTCGTGCCTTTATCTACGACTTTTGCAAATCTATCAATAGGACCAAAAGACTTAGATGGTTTCAAGTTTCCAAAACTATCTTCCATTTCATCAAGGTCGATCGTTTCATCATTACTAATATTCACTTCCGCTCTTAAAGCATCATTATGTTCTTGTTTGGCCTTCTTTTTGTTATTGGCCTCATTAAGAGCATTTCGACATTTGATTTTATCTTCATTGGATGATGATTTACAAGCCCTTACACTTCCTATTATACCCGCAATATGTTGTTTGATTCTATAAACTCCTCCCGACACCACTTTCTTACATTTCAAACATTGGACTTTATCCGGGTCGTTTGGGTCCGCTAGTATTCCGAATTCCCACCCAACGTCATTCGAATTTCGTTTATGTGGGTGAGTGACGTCCGTAGACGCGGTAGATTCTTTAGATTGAGGCGTCGATGACATGTTTAGTTAATCTATAATTATAAAGAAAAAAAACATGTTTAGTTAATAGACATTATGACCCACTGATGTCCCAACTTTAATATTCCCATTAAATACCAATTAAACCCCAACTTTAATATTCCCATTAAATACCAATTAATATTCCGCACTTGCAATTTTATTATACCCCAACGCCCAACAACAAATATGCAGAAACAAAACACAGTCGACCAAAATTAAACCCACAAAACACACAATGATTTCAATCAAAAAATCGAAACACACAATGATTTCGGAAATAAAACACCAATTAAACCCACAAAACACAATCATCTCAATCGGCTTCTTATCAGATTTGGAAATTAAAAGAGTGGTTTTAATTGAAATAAGAACATACCTTTCGAATCTTTGATTAGTTGTTTTAATCGGTTTCTGTTGGAAGATACATGTTATTGAAAGTTATGTGTGTGAAAAAAGAGGCGGGATATGAAAAAAACCCCTTGATCTGAAATTATTGAAGCGTTGACCAATTTTTTTAGTTGACCGACCTGACCCGCCTAGCCCGATTTGACCCGCCTAGGCGCTTTGTTGACCGTCTTTTGACCAAAACGCCTAATTTGGCCGATTTGGTACAAAGCGGGGCAGAATAGGACCGACTAGCGCCTAGGCGGCCGCCCAGACCGCTTTTTACAACACTGATTATGCCCAACTCATGAACCGTCAATTCCCGTTGGAAGCGCGAATGTTATAAATAGATCTATTGGGAGTAACGTTCCCGTTCGGGTTGACCGGATAGGCAAACAAACGTATACCATGTCGAAACACAAGTGTCTGGGATAAACACTTGCCGGGACTTTATATTTAACATGCTTCTAGAGCATGCACACTGTTATAGCTTCAGTTGCATGAACTTAGTGCTAACGTAATAGACTGCATTTTTATATGACATTGCATGGGTTGTAATGTTCATATACCAAACTCATGGTCCAAACTATTGATTTTACTGCTTATTGATAAACCTATGAACTTACCAGCTTTTTGCTGACTTTTAGCATGTTTTTCTCAGGTGTCTAAGCTGAATGATTATGACAAGGTTGTGGTAGGGCAAGGGTCATAGACTACTGTCTGAAGTACTGTGACATTTTAACTATGACTTGTTTTTTACTGGGACAACTGAATTATGGGCCTTATTTTCTAAACTCAAACTTTATTGTAAACTTATTTGACTTGGTTGAATGTATTTAAAACGGAGTATGTATTCCGTTCTTTATTACCTTGTGTTGTGATTTTCAATTTAGTAGCACCCCATGACCCGAATGCTTCCGCAATACCAGATTTTGGAGGTGTTATAGATTGGTATAAGAGCCTAGGTTATAGAGAACTAGGTACATATAAACCCTAAACTATAGCCGCTTTTTACAAAAACAAGTCTTTATGACCGCCACTTGCCTGCCTGCCTTGCTTGCTGTTTATTTGCTGGTTACTTGTTTAATTATATGTTACTGTTTGTTGATTTTACTCAACTACATGTACTATAAGTATTATATGTATACTTATACATACTTAACTTACACTATCTACTACGAGTATTTTTCGATATACTTACACACATATACCGTTTTTGTCACAGACCATGTCTTCCCACAACATCTCTCCAATCTCGCCAGGCTCAGACGACCCGTACATGCAGGTGCTATAGGCTTTCAATGCACCAGACCCTGACCTCACTGAGCCTACACCCACCTCAGCACTGCCTACATCCACTATTGATCATGCTCCCATCCAGCCTACCCCTATTACTGATACTACCACACAGTCTACCCGATATGTCCATACTCTCCCTGTTCGTCTCACCACCCGCATGCGAGTCCCAGGATATCGAATTCGGTACTCAGACTTACCATCCCTACCCCAAAGGAGGACCCGGGCTGTTTACATGGGTACCTCTACCATTCCACTATCCCTCTCACTCGCTTCATCTCCTGATCAGTCACCACCCCATCAGAGGATCAGGAGGGCCGTTGACTCTTATTCAGCCGAGGATGAAGAAGAACCAGAGGAGGATCCAGAGGAAGGATTAGAGGAGGATCTAGAAGAAGAACCGAAGGAGGATACGGAAGAGGAGCCGGTAGCAGACCCTACACTTGAGGAGACTATACCAGCAGAGCCACGACATGAGAAGGCGGTTATGGAGGAGGTGCCGAGTACGTTTGAGATAGGACAGAGTTCTAGAGCTGCTCAGATGATAGGAGGAGACAGGGATACACCTCTGGGATTGGGACAGAGGGCTGCTATGTTGCGAGCTAGAGAAGAGGGTCTGAATGTTCCTGCTACTTGTGAGATCAATGGTGAAATATGGAGTCACATTGAGTGTGTTCACAACACTCAACCTCGTGCTGATAGTCCCACATATGAGCCATCCTCACCATCTTTCATGCCGCCATCTCCACTGATATCAGCTTCTCCTCCGCCTACATTCTCACCAGTGGCCGAGGAAAAAGAGGATGATGTTACGAGCTTCTTGGTTCAGTTAAGGGCTCATACGAGCCTACTAGATGTTCACTTCGATCAGCTAGAGAGACTCGGGAGACGTGATGAGCGAGTTAGTAGAGAGCTTGCAGGGGTACATCAGAGGATGGATGATATTGGGAGAGATCAGGCGAGAGCATGGGACGCAGAGTGGACCAACTGGCACAAGATGCACGAGTTGGAGTCAGTGATTGTCAGGGTTATGAGATTAGAGTAGGAGGATCGTAGTGAGGTTTTGGAGTCGAGGAGACGCATCACATAGCTGGAGTCTACGGTAGGACGGTTGGAGTCTACTGTAGCACGGATGACAGCAGAGTTGGAGCAGCTACGCCTTGGGCGTGATTGATTTTAGTTTCTTTTTAGTAGTTGTGATGTATTTTCAACTAAACTGAGTAGTCATCAGTTAGTGGTTGTTATATTCTTCCGTTATGTATTTGAAACTTGTACTTTTCTCTCATGTATTTTAAGCTTGTAATTTTGTAAGCATATATTGATTCTAATCTACAACAAGCTTGGTTGATTACTCTCTTATGTCATTCTCTATCTATGATTGATTTTATTCATATACTCTACTTGTGATGATTATCCTCTTGTGTGATAACAAACTTTCCGAATCTCAATTGTCTTTATCCTTTGTTGTTATGCAGTAAAATGCCTCCTAAAAGAAAGACAAACAAATCTACTCGTGCGCAACCAACCAATCCAGGCCCAGCTAGGGCTACTGCAGCAGTTCCACCAGTGAACCGAACAATGCTCGATCAGTTAGTTGAAGAACGAGTGGCAGCAGCACTGGCCACCGCAAATAACTCAACCACTGATGTTGGAAATTCAAGACCAACAAACAACAACACTCGCGGTTGCACCTACCAAGAATTCCTAAAGACCATGACCAGAGGTTTTGGAGGAACCGAGGGGGCAGTTGTCTTGGTTCGATGGATTGAAAGGTTGGAGACTGTATTCCGCATATGTAGTTGTGCTGATGAGGACCGAGTTAAGTTCGCATCATTTACCTTCTTGGATGCTGCCTTAACTTGGTGGAACAATTATCTGAAATTGGCTGGCTATGACGCTGCTTACGCAATGTCATGGAAAAACTTCAAAGAAATGGTACTCAAGAAGTATTGCCCTCGCAATGAGGTTAAGAAATTAGAGGTCGAGTTTTGGAACCTCAAAGTGCAAGGTACCAACATGGCTGCCTACAATCAGCGTTTCCAAGAGCTTGCTTTGTTATGCCCTGATATGGTCCAGACTGAGACTCGATTGCTGGAAAGGTACATTGGAGGATTACCCCCATCCATCAAGGGTAACGTTACAACCTACAAGGCTGCTGATCTCCATGAAACTATGGAAGTAGCCAACAAGTTAATGGACCAAGTGATTGAGGATTCGCTAGAAATATCTGTGACCAACAAGAGGAAATGGGATGATCACTCCCGAAACAATAACAACAACCACCACCCAAACAAGAGACAAGAAGCTGCTAAGGTCTACGCTGTGGGGCATATAGAGAAGAAAGGGTATGCAGCTGGACCGACAGAGAAGAAGGGTTATGCCGGGAAACACCCTCTGTGCAATCGCTGTAAGATCCACCACAGCGGACTATGCACAGTAAAGTGCCGCAACTGTTAGAAGATTGGACGTATGTCCAAGGACTGTAGATCCAGAACTCTCGCAACGGCACAGACAACACAGGGCAAAACCCGAAGGCTAACATGACTTATTTTGGGTGCGGGAAAAAGGGGCACTACAAAAATGAGTGCCGAGAACCGAGGAACCAAGTTGCGGGGGGAAATCAAGTAGTTGTTGGACAGCAAAGGAATCGTGGCAACGATGGAGGAGCCCGCGGAAGGGTCTATGCAGTGGGCAAAGTGGAAGCCCAAGATGACCCGAACGTCGTGACGGGTACGTTCCTTTTAAATAACCGCTACGCATCCATATTGTTTGATGCGGGGGCAGATAGGAGCTTTTTTCAACTGCATTTAGTACACTACTTGGCATTGCCCCGACCACTTTAGATAACGTATACAATGTGGAGTTAGCCAATGAGAACGTAGAAAGGGCAGACACTATCATAAGGGGTTGTACTTTAAATCTGTTAAACCACCCATTCAACATCGATCTTTTGCCGGTAGAATTGGGTAGTTTTGACATCATTATCGGTATGAACTGGTTGTCGAAGTATCATGCCACCATTATTTGCGACGAGAAAATCGTTCGGCTGCCTTACGGAAATGAAGTCTTAATCGTAGAAGGCGACAGAAGAGACAGAAGAAACGCGTCAAGACTAAACGTCATCTCTTGCACAAAAGCCCAGAAATACCTCGAGAAAGGGTGCCTTATTTTTCTAGCACAAGTCTCCGAAAAGAAAGAGAAGGAGCCGGAGGAAAAACATTTGGAGGATGTACCAATCGTGAGAGACTTTTCGGAAGTCTTCCCTGAAGACTTACCTGGACTCCCGCCAACCCGACAGGTCGAGTTTCGAATCGACCTAGTGCCTGGTGCCGCACCTGTGGCAAGAGCACCTTATCGGTTAGCTCCGACGGAACTACAAGAGCTATCGAACCAATTGTCGGAACTCTCGGAGAAAGGATTCATCAGGCCGAGTTCTTCGCCTTGGGGAGCTCCAGTTCTATTTATCAATAAGAAAGATGGATCTTTCAGAATGTGCATCGACTACCGAGAGCTAAACAAACTAACCATCAAAAACCGTTACCCATTCCCGAGAATCGATGATCTATTCGACCAACTCCAAGGTTCGTGTGTTTACTCCAAAATCGATTTGAGATCCGGATACCACCAACTTAGGGTTCGGGAAGAGGATATCCCGAAAACAGCATTCAGAACTCGTTACGGTCACTACGAGTTCCAGGTTATGCCTTTTGGCTTAACCAACGCACCGGCAGTATTCATGGATCTTATGAATCGGGTGTGCAAACCGTATCTGGACAAATTCATGATCGTCTTCATCGAAGACATCCTGATATACTCCAAGATCGAGAAGGAACACGAGGAACACCTCAGGCTAATTCTAGAACTACTAAAGAAAGAGGAGTTGTATGCTAAGTTTTCCAAGTGCGAATTCTGGATACCAACTGTTCAATTTCTAGGACACGTGATTGATAGTCAAGGCATTCATGTAGATCCTACAAAGATTGAGTCAATAAAGGATTGGGCGACACCCACAACACCCACCGAAATACGCCAATTCTTAGGACTTGCAGGGTACTACAGGAGGTTTATCGAGGGGTTCTCGAAGATAGCCAAGCCTTTGACTAAGCTAACTCAAAAGAATGTAAGGTTCGACTGGGGAGATAAAGCAGAAGAAGCCTTCCAACTCCTTAAGAATAAGCTGTGCAGCGCACCTATCTTAGCCCTACCTGAAGGCAGTGAAGACTTTGTGGTTTACTGCGACGCCTCACACAAAGGGCTAGGAGCTGTCTTGATGCAAAGAGAGAAGGTGATAGCATATGCCTCTCGACAACTGAAAACGCACGAGAAGAACTATACTACACACGACTTGGAATTGGGGTCAGTGGTGTTTGCACTCAAAATCTAGAGACATTACCTCTATGGCACCAAGTGTGTAGTTTACACCGACCACAAAAGTTTGCAACATATCCTTGAGCAAAAGGAGCTCAATATGAGACAACACCGTTGGTTAGAATTGCTCAGCGATTATGACTGCGAAATTCGATACCACCCAGGCAAAGCAAACGTGGTAGTAGATGCTCTTAGCCGAAAAGAACGACCAAAACACCTTAGAGTACGATCATTGGGTATGAAAATTGTCTCACCTCTCCCATCAAAAATCCTTGAGGCTCAGGCTGAGGCACTCAAGGAAGAAAACAGACCCAACGAGAAAATCTATGGGATGCCCGAAAGCAAAAACGCACTTAGTAATATAAACTCATTTGACTATAACGTTTTCCACATGCCGTCAACGTCTTATATTTGATATTACTTTTTCCGTACATAGCCTTTCAGTTACTGTCAAACCGGAGACTTACTCGTCTTGATGTCTTCCTTATTATACACTTAAGCACTTCCAAGAGCCAATACTTTCAAATGTTTAGAAAATTATTTTAAACTTAAATGCTGCCACACCAGCAACAATAAAATAAACTCTTTAAATCTTTTGGATTTAACTGAATTTCATAAATTCTTAAACTCGGTCCGTGAACTAAAACAAACCTTAATAATCTAGGTCGCGTGTTGGTGCTGAACACTGTCTGAACTATTGTGTTATCTGACTACTATTTGCCAAGGTGAGTTTATAGCCCCACTCTATTTAAACTTGTTTTATAATTGGGGTGAGAAACATGCAAAACTCTTTTATGGACCAAACTATTGTCTATGCTATTACGTGGATTAGCCTAAGCCCTGTTATGTCCCATTATGCCCAACTCATGAACCGTTAATTCCCGATGGGAAACGCGAATGTTATAAATAGATCTATTGGGAGTAACGTCCCCGTTCGGGTTGACCGGATAGGCAAACGAACGTATACCATGTCGAAACGCAAGTGTCTGGGATAAACACTTGTCGGGCCTTTATATTTAACATGCTTCTAGAGCATGCACACTGTTATAGCTTAAGTTGCATGAACTTAGTGCTAACGTAATAGACTGCATTTTTATATGACATTGTATGGGTTGTAATGTTCATATACCAGACTCATGTTCCAAAATATTGATTTTACTGCTTATTGATAAACCTATGAACTCACCAGCTTTTTGCTGACTTTTAGCATGTTTTTCTCAGGTGTCTAAGCTGAATGATTATGACAAGGTTGTGGCAGGGCAAGGGTCATAGACTACTATGGCATTTTAACTATGACTTGTTTTTTACTGGGACAACTGAATTATGGGCCTTATTTTCTAAACTCAAACTTTATTGTAAACTTATTTGACTTGGTTGAATGTATTTAAAACGGAGTATGTATTCCGTTCTTTATTACCTTGTGTTTTGATTTTCAATTTAGTAGCACCCCATGACCCGAATGCTTCCGTAATACCAGATTTTGGGGGTGTTATACGACGCATCTTGACTCGGATAGTTTTGGGTCGAGTATTGTTGCGTCGAATAGTCTGCCATATAATCATCCAAATCCATATCAAGATTAACATCCCGAAGCGGGGAATAATCTTCATACGGTTGGGAAGAATGCAAGAAATCCATGTTAGGCCGATACGACGACCCACTTGGTTCTTGGTGATAATCATTATTAGGACGATACGGTGGAACATATGGACGATTAACGTAAAACAGGTTTTGATTTTGGTTCGGTTGTAGTAGTCGTGATGGATATTTAAAAGAGGGTGCACGAAATTGAATACCCCAATTTTGTGGTGGTGTTATGCCGGTTAATTCGAAGTTGTTTTCTGGCGAGAAATTCAAATTCGGGGCATTTTGGGGTAGTCGGGATCGTCGGTCTTTTGATGTGGGAGTATTTTTCCTTGACATGATGAGAAGTTGTTTATAGATGAGAAGTTGAAAATATGGATGAGAAGTTGTTTGAATTGTGTGTTTAGAAGTGTGTTTGAGGTTGGTATTTATAAGGTTGTAAAAGTGGAAAGTTTTAAAAAAAAAAGTTTTTTTTTTTTTTTAAACACAACGGTTACAAAACTCGGTCATAAAATCGACCGATTCTCTTTTTGCATGCTACTCGACCGATGTTTGCCAAGAAACCCACATTTGGGGGGATCGATGTTAATATCGGTCAAGTGAAGTGAACGACCGATTTTTTACGGCCCTTTGTGGCCGGCCTAAAAGGAGCAAAGTAGCAAACCATAAAATCCTCAGTTTATGACACAGTTACACACTGAAAATGGAATTATATAAGTAGCTATTTTGGCAAACCGCAATTATGTGACAAATATGTATTGTTTTCAACATAAAAGACGGGTGGGGTGTGTTAAAAAATCAAATCAAATCAAATGAACAAAGTTATTATTATTATTATTTTCAAAATAAAAAACTTACTTTTTACCTTTTTTTTTTAAAATAAAATATTCTGCAAACAGTAAGGGTGTGTTTGTTAAAAGAAGCAGTAAGCGGTAGCAGTGGCCAGTAGCAGTTAGCTGTGAACAGTAGCCACAGCTCACCGCTCACCGCTTCTTAAAGAAGTATTGGAAAAATGAGCATTCCTAAAAAATAGCAAAGCTTACCGCTTGTAACATATTCATAATCATAACACACACAAGAAATTGATGTTTGGTTCGATTCTAGAGAGAGAAAGAGAGAGAAGTGGGAGTTCTAGAGAGAGAAAGTGAAGTATATTAGATTAGGATGAAAGAAGCTCCAACCCTCTTCCTTGGTGGGAGAGGGTATTTATACAACTTACTTAATGCCCCACGTGGGCTATGGAGCGGGCTACAGTGGGTAAAGACCCGACCCGATTCCATGGTGAAACGATATCTAAACTATAACTATAAAGCCTACGAGCTATCTAATGCCAAAAGATACTCGGGGTGACCGAGTCTTTCATATGAATATTTATATTCCTAACAATCTCCCCCTAAGGGAGGTCACCCCGGAAAATACACTTTGAATTCTAGCATTCTATTACATGACTGTAAATTCCTAGCTCGTAGTCTTTTGATTCTTCAAGTTCAGCACATTTTGTACTTCAAGCAAGGATCGTGTGATTAATGTTCCTTTGGCATATGTGATCTTTGAGCATTCTTTGAGATCATCAGCCACCGTAAATCTCCAAGTTCATCCTTTGTAGTATCGCCTTCATGTGATGTAGTGACCATTGGACCGACATGCTCACACTTTACTTGATCAGGAGATTTTGCATCAGAGTTGTGGAAGCATTGTTGTAAGTCTCTCAACTTTCATGATCCTTTGATAATGAATTGGTCGTGTGAGCATGGGGTGTGGATTGACAAGTCTCTGCTGGAATTAGGTACCACTATCACCATCTTTATATAAATCTGAAATAAAACAGTTAGCAATAAAGTTGGAGAACGAATATGGCTTTGTCATTCGCTCGGTGTGGTTGGATTAACCTTCGGTTCCGTGAGGACCGACC
Source organism: Artemisia tridentata subsp. tridentata (assembly GCA_021014915.2). Lineage (NCBI taxonomy): Eukaryota > Viridiplantae > Streptophyta > Magnoliopsida > Asterales > Asteraceae > Artemisia > Artemisia tridentata. Next base: position 240,532,560 of record CP139504.1, read on the forward strand.
TGTGATCAGGTAGAATCCCCTTTAAAGAAAATTCTCCTTGACAGGACTTTCCAGCTTGTTGTAAAGAATCATCCAACGAATTAACGTCAGAATCATCATACTAAGCATGTTCTCATACCGGAACGTCTCAAAGCAGACAGCACGGTAGAGTGAATTAGTGAATTAAATACCCACTGATTGATGAGAAATTGATTAGAAAAAATCACTCGTGTGTCACTGGATAAACATTTTATGCAACACGACGAGGGTTTTATAAATTGAATCACATTTGTGTCATAAACACTTTTGTTTCAAAATTTACACAATCAATGTGCTCGAAACTCAGTTGGTGAGCACATTGAAAGGTTTTCCAAAAGCATCCGTCAATCCATTTCTTGGAACAAGTTTGATTCAAATGTGAATCACCCCACCGTTTCTTTCTAGTTGTCATTAGTTTGATCCATGAAGGATCTAACATGTCACCTACCAAGAGCTTGTTTGATGTTCGCTCTAGAAGGATTTCCATCTTCATTGTGAATACTTGCATATCACTCAGATGTTCTGGCAATACCACGAGGATAATGCGTAGGACTCTTAATGTATATATATTTCTTGTTTTTCACGGTTTATGAAATAACAAGCACATTTTAAGTGTGTCCTAATGAGATTTATGGATGATCTCTTGGATCTAGACTCAATAGTGCGTTTTGATTTAGTGATCGGAGGCTGGAGAGGACTGCCACCTTTTCAATATCGTCTAACTCGGAGTGAGAGAGACGATAGAAATGTATTGATCTCCATGACAAATGAAACAAGAGTCCTTTGAGGGACCTTGAGTGGCTAGGGAGGGTTGTGCAGCGTATCACTGGGTCCATGATACTTGTCTTCAATGTCAGCAGTCAACTAAGTGATTCTGACAGCATATGAATTGACCCGATTTCTGCCTAAAGTGTAAGGAGGGCTTCTTTCTTTTCACCCTTTATCTTTACATTTCTTTTTCATTCTTTAACCCCTTCAGCGCTTACCGAGACTTCATCACTAGTACCTTGTTGGGTTTGTTCCAGTACCAGTTCCATCTCAGTCGGCACTCTTCCCTTATTCTCACTTTTCTCCTTTTTCCATCGTTCCTAAGGACTTCTATTCTAACTAGAGGATTGTCCTTGGGAAGATCCCTCCGGTTCTGGCTGGATCATGGGAACTGATACCTAACCTTACCATCCTGATAACTCCAGTACATTAAATAAAATGGTCGGTCTTTGGTATTCTTCCACAATTGCCATCATAAATCATTCGCTCCCCCTCAATATGTGCATCGATTATACGAAAGAGTTTAGCACATATGAGAGAGCCTACACTTGAGTCCAAAAGATCACATTTTATCAGTTTTCATATTTAAATCACATTCTCTCCCCCGATCAAAAATTTCAAACCTTTTGAGATTTGGGATCTCAATTGATTTAAATAAGTTTAGAGAATTTGGGAGAAAATGTGGTCCGATTCAATATATGCTGATAATGGAACATTACGATGCTCCCCCTCAATCTATGAGGGAGAATGTTAGTGTCAGGTATGATAGGTTTGAAAGATTTTGAATTAAAACAATCATTCACTGACACATAACAACAATTGTATATTCACCACTTATGATGTACAAGATAACTGTTACGACACAAATGATGTTGACCTTTACACACAGATGATGTGACCATTCGCTTCTCTGAGGGAGTCAGTAGTCAACATCAATTATCCATCCACCAACAAAACTTCCCAAGTATTGTAGATCCCCACTCGGCGAGACCAGAATTAGTAATGCTTTGTTGAAGTGAAAGTGGTGGTGGTGGTGAAGGTGTTGTTGTTGTTGCTGCCGATGTTGTTGTTGTAGTGAATTCAGAGCCAGCCAATGGAGTTTGAATATCTGATCAAGTGGTTAGAGTGGGAGCAGGCACATTCACATCAGCCATGGAATCTGCATAGGAATATCCACAAAGATGGGCATACATACAGATTAACTCTATATTAACCACTACCGCGCAGCGGGTTGCCTACTCATAAAATCATATTCATGTCATGATCAAACCACAATCAGAAATTTTTTCAAACCGCTATCTAGCATGAAGAGCAAGCAGCAATCATGAACATGGCAATTCACTCATATTTCAACATTCAACTCATGATCTTATAAATAAGATTCTAACACGATAGCTACATACCTAAGCATATCCTGAGTGCACAAGCAATACGTCAACAACAATTAAACAACTATCGACTAACAAAAGTCAATCAACATTCGAAACTCATTCAATCAGATCATACAAATGCCTGTGGAGTATTCAAGAACATCAAACAAAATGGGTTTTCTAACTTCTTTTAGATTTTGAGTTTTAAAGTATTTAGGGGATTAACCGAGGATTCCAAAGTGACAAAATGAACCTTCTAGTTACATAATGCTAGGAAACTATAAGCAAATTGCACATAATGCCCTAATCTTTCTAACAACTAACACATTTGACCATTTGAGATAAAGCTTAGTAAGTTCCTCTTCAACTAATACCCCATTAACTACAAAAACCTTTTCTAACAATTATGAGATAACCAAGAAACTCGTTTGATGATATAAAATTTGAAGTCACTCTCCCCCTCAATCAATGACCCGTATTTGAGTTAACGAGCTGCAGTCATTGATTGAGTGACAAATTTATGAACAATCCAAGTCTGAAAGAATTTCAAACAACATGTTACCACCATGTGTCTCACAAATAATTTTCCGAAGAATCATAGAAGGAAAATTATTTGTATACAAAGAAGACTTCTCTTCTTATACCATAAATAATGCACTGAAGCGTGCACTAAATCGGGGATGCACGGATATGAAGTAATCCATGCCTGGGTGAACTTCACCCATTGTTAGGAACAGCCGTCTTTTTGCGGACGTGCTTTCCTCATTTTGAAAAAACCGGATTGCATATCTGAAGTAATAGCAAGCCATTTAGGCATGTTTTGAAAACTTTTTGAACTTCTGCTCGAACTTCATTTAAAGACCCGTGTCATTATTGAATGACATTTCTAGAACCGTAAATGTTATCGATACCAGAAAACATGCCTTGAAAAAAAAAACTATTTTTGGTATTTTCTATTTTTCTTATTTTTTTTATGGTTTTTATCCGTTTTATATTTTTCTATTTACATTTTGGTTTAAGATATGTACAAAATATATTATTCAATTTAAGAAGATGTTGACATGACTACCCAAATGAGGATATCGTGTTGTACGCTGTAGAAGTTAGTAGTCAACATCTCTTAAACTTTCACCACCAAAGCTTTAGAGGCTCCTGAATAATCGTCTGAACTTGAGCCTTCTCCATGTGAGGCTTTGATAGCTTCCCCCCAAACCGACAATATTCTTCTTTGAACAGTTTCAAAGCTCTCTTTCATGCTTACATTAGTTAAGTTCACAGCGGAATCCATAGCAAACCACATCAAATATTGCTGCTCCTTTTAAGAATAATCATCGTGATTATCCGTTCGGGGGATCATCAACTAGATCAGCAACGTATCATCTCACGCTTGAGTAATTCTTCTCATATTTCTTCCCGCTGAAGGCTGAAGTAATGCATACCAAAAGTATCAAGAGGACACTTCTCCCAAGTAGTTGAAGTGATGCAATCAGTCTCATTGTATGAAGCTCAAAAACCCAAAGTACACACTCAATCCCATTAATGAAGTCGAAAACGTAACATCAAAATCAATTAAGACTCGAAAATGCACCTTTTCTCCTTTCAGGAAATTGCAGATGAGAATTGTTACACCAAAGTCAACTAAGTCCCGAGTGTAAGCAATTTATCCCGTATGTAGTCAAAATGATAACAACAAGACAGTACCACAAAAGTAACTGAGTACTGGATGTAGTCGAAATGATAACACCAAAATAGTACCGTAAAAATCAAGTGTAACAAACTGAAATTTCTACTATAATTAGTAACAGTTAATCAGATATTAATTATTGTTACTGTTCTCTTTACCATTTTTATGGGAAAATTTGAAATTTTCTTTATTATATTATTATAACACGAAAACGTTATAACGAGATTCACCAAATATCGGAACGAGCTCACACGCGAACCACGAAATCAAAATATACACAAAACTTTATCAAATGGGCCACAATAACTCTAGCCCAACTCCCTTCTCGGTTACTGTTCACAGTAACCCAATAAAGGCCTAACTTCCATTAATATTTCATTTTCAAGTCGACCTCAACTCACTCCAAATGCACCCGTTTTCTTCCCATTTTGAAACACGACATATATGGATTTTTATACCACCTAATTCGTCCCCCACCAAAGAATTAGGGTGACGAGTTTTAGCTCCTAATATCAATAATTGCTACGTTTAATTTAGGCAAAGTGAAGTGCCATCAGCCAACCCATTCGATATATCCAATTTTCACCAACTTCTCCAAATTTGACCCAACTTGTTTGTACTCAAGTCCAATATTTTTCTTAGCTTGAATATATGATATTAAGTGTATTTCTCACCCAAGAACACAATATCACACGCTGGATTACACTTTGGACCCTTAAAACAATTATGTCAACATATATATTTGTGACAAAATAAAACCAAATCATACCTTGTCCATATAAACCTTCCCATTGATCTTTATTTGTCAGAAAATCACCCTTATAGTCCACATTCCTTACATACTCCCTGCCATCCTACTGTTCACGTAAGTTGTGCACATGAGAAATATATATACATATTATACATGTATATATAAATACGTATAAACCCTCCTCACTCACTCCCTTTCACTCTCAACTCTTTTACACCTTCACAAGTCCTTTTCAATCCTTTAAAGAAGTCACTAAACGACCAGGAAGCATTTACAATTTCATTTGGAGTCAATTCGAAGCATAGGGTATTAATATTTAAGCATATAAATTGGTTCTAGCGAGATTGGGGATTTTCCCGTTTGTTCTAATCATCTACACACGTCCACTCACCACCCTAGAGGTGTTGTAAGTCTGCTCATCTTGTTCTCATTTCATTTTGTTGCGTTTTAACTCACCATGCATGTTACAACATCTCATTCGAACATATACTTAATCACTTTTATTTTTACGTATTACTTTTAATACTAGAACACAAATCATGGTATGCCACCCTTGTGGAAGGCCTAGGAACCTTGAAACACACTCACCTCATGTTTATTTGTTGTTTACATGCATATTCGATCTTCATTTTGAACCATGGTTCACACGTATAAAACGCAAACCCTTAAATTTTTCTAAGTCTTTTACTTGTAAAACTGTTCCAAGCCGCCACCTAATTGAACTCGTAAAACCATATTCGACTTAACAACAACCCAATGTTTTTACATGACCTAATTCTCCATACAACAAGCTAAAGATTTAATGTTTATAGTTTACAAAGATAAGCTCATTTAATCTTTCTAAAATGGCCAAAGTAAAACCAATCACACGCTGAGTAAAACTTGTTATATAATTCGGTTTGGATCAAAAAGCCCAATAAGCCAAAATTAAGCAATCTAAATAAGTTATGAGTATAAGCACTTTTGATATGAAATTATAACCTTAAAAATGGGCCTAAGGATAAGCCCAACTTGTCTTAAAGCCCACGATTTGTAAAACGTTAACGGGTCTTTGTTTAGCTCGTTAAAAGCCCAATGATAGAAAAATAAGCTATTTTGGCAAATAAGCAGTTGAAATAAGCTTTAATAAGCTACATAAAAATTCGAATTATTTTTCCCCATCATTTTGTGACTTTTGGACTAAATTTGCAAAATAGTTTCACTTAGAAGGACTAAAACTGACAACTGTTAAAAACAAGGACTAAAACTGCCAAAACAGAGACATTGAGGTCGAAACCGATATTATATTAAACTCCAAGCTTAGAATGTTATTTTGGCCAAGTAGTGGACTATAAATGCAAGTTATATTTAATTAAGGACTAACGGTGCAACGCTAACGCTATTAGGGTATAAAGTGTAAAAACAGAAAAAGTACAAGGACCAATAGAATGTATTTGACATTTTCAATTCTATTTTACATTTTACGTTTTCCCATCACGTCACGTGCATTTTTCTACGTTTCAGTTACTTAATATATAACATTACGTTATTTATATATAACGAATATTAAACGATTAACATAACGTTTCGTTTCACCACTTTCGAGGAAACGATATTTTTGGATTAAATGACATAAAAACAAGATAATATTATATGTAATATTATTTTTGAACTTTAAGCATTTTAAGCATATCACACTCTCACTTCAGCGATCAAATCGTTATACGATTTCTCATTTTCACACTCGTTATTCGTATTAAGTCAGAATCTCAGACTTCCCTTCTATTCAGGTCATGTGTTGAAGCCGTTTCCGTAATCTTACTTGATCTCATAATTTCACCTTGCCAGATACGCTCAAGGTGAGTCGTAGCCCCACTTTTACTCGTTTAATTACTATATACTCTTTAGGGGAGATACATGCTCAACTACTTGCTTTTACTTTTACAAGTACTCTGAAAACTCTCACGATTTACCCTGAGTCATAACCCCTACTTTATATGCTTTGATTTACTCTTTGGGGAGATAAATGCTTGTTTCTATTTACAAACTTACTTGTTCACTTGGAATGTTGTACTTAAATGATGAAGTACCTTATTAGTTATTGAGACATGATACTTGTTTCCACTTACAAAAGTAATTCACACCTTTACGAATCACTGTGAATTTACATACCACTTGTTATATGCCATTTCCAAACTCCAATGGAAATACTTGCTAGAATTAGAGCACTCGTATCCTATGTATATCACCATTTAAGTTGATATTGCCTAAGCTTAATATTTTGCCAAGAAGCCCCTCAAATCATGAACCATTAATCACTTGTAAGTGAACGCGAATATAGTGGACAAATTCGAAACCTGTTGGAGGCTGACTGCCTATTCCACTAATACTGGACGGAATGCCTTTGTGGCTAGTCGTATTAGTCGCAATGCACAATATTTGAGAAAAATAGGAAATGGCATAATCTCCTATTACTCCGAGGGCCATAACTCATGCAATTGATTTGGATTGTTTCCCCCTACCGAATTCCGGTACTGTTTAACGTTTGCGTGTCACGAGGCTTAGGGAAATATTTATAAGAATATATATGTTTTCATATATATCTAGATACAGCTGTATTAGTATCACTCGAGACTACGATTGTAGATTTCAGGCAGAACTCCACTATTAATACCCCAAGCTAGGATTATGATTCCCATGGAATCCTACCCCGATATTTAACTGATTCTATATATGATTTACTTGTGGCTTTTCCCAACGCCATTTACTACTTACTTTAGTAAGTATTAGTATTTATTTCAACCACCACTGTACACCACTTGAATTTATTGAAATAAATTGTTTTCTATTAAACTCTATGAACTCACCAACCTTTGTGTTGACACTTTAAGCATGTTTATCTCAGGTAATTAACGGAGCAGGACAAGACACGGAGAGGGCATTATAACTCTGATAATTTATGTGGTGTAAAAATCAAATATGTCATTCTTTTCAAATTACTATACCCTTTCATGGGATTTTACCACAATGATATTTCACCTTTTGTAACGAAAGTATTATTTGAATGACAAACAACTTTCAAAACGTCTCTTTTGAGCCGTTTTCTATGATTATGACTTCGATCCTCCCCATAATACCCCGATTAGTCTTCCGCTATTATCTCATAAATTAGGGGGTGTTACAGATTGGCATCAGAGCCATGGTTATAGAGAACCAAATGTTTTCAAACATTGGACTATAACTACACTTTCAAAATGAATGATTTTACACCATATCATTTTACGCCCACCATGTCTGCATATCTCCGTGCTCAGTATATTACCTATTAGGATTATTTTACATTAATATTCACACACTTAATATTTACTCTCACACACTTGATTATTTCACATTTATTGGCACACCCTTACAGTTATTGATTTCTTATAATTATTATTTTTGGGTTACTACAATACCATATATTTCAAACCAGTTGATATTACCCAAAACTACCCTCTGTACTAATCGTACATCACCTACCTACCAGACTAACCCATATCAGAAGACCAGTATGTACTAGCTAGACGGGCATATATTTCATCATCTCACCCAAAGAACTGTTCAGTTCTCCTACTTACACTCCACTTACAGATAATCAGTATATGCAGACTCAACAGTGACTGCCTGTAGCCGATTCAGAGACTCCATTACCTACACTACCACTCCCACCTACCCTAATAGCCCAACGCAAAAAAGTCAGGATTTAAACACCTTATGAGCCCGAACCATTTATGACACCATTTCGGAGCCACCTTAATGGACCTATTAAGAAGGTACACCTACGCTTAGTGCCGATTATACCACCATTTCCACCATACTCCCCTACTTCACCCCTAGACATGATTAGGATAACGTCACCATACCTTACCACCACTACTATCATCACCCCCTCCACCGTCGGTTGGACCCGACTACTCGTTAAGACTACTCACCCAGACTTACCCGTTTACACCTCACCAATGGGAGCCGCCTCCTAGAGAGAATTTACCCTCTCAGGTCTCCTTCATCATTACTATTTCCCACCTGTTTTCACTCCTCTAGCCCGAGTCCTCAAGACTGGAGAGAGCGTCAGGACAGCAGTTGCCCACACACCTACTCCTCCCACCATCATGACGCAGCTGGAGCGTCATGAGGAACAGATAGATACACTCCTGACAGAACACCGCTCGATCGCCCCGAGACGATCAACGACACCCTACATGACCTTTTATCCGACACGATGGACCTTCAAGACGGACTGACGAGGTTTCAGTCAGAGATATTCGAGACACGCTCCCACATGACAGTTTTACAATGAGAAAGATATAGACACCTTAACCTACCACATGGGGCATTAATAAAAGATCTTGTATCGTTTGTTTTGTAAAAACAATCGATCAAGTTATTAATATTATGTTGGTTGTTATGGTTTTGCTATATATTGATACAAAGTTATGAATGTTTCCTTACATTCAGGTGTACAATGATTATATCCAGACCTGCCGTGATATTACCTACGATTGTTATGAATCCTTATACCTGCCATAACTGGACTATAACCATAGAATTCTCTAAGACAAATTTCGGAAGAAAAATTGATGAATGAAGAGAAAGTTGCTGAACTTCAGCTTTTGTAGATGAATCAGTTTGATCCTTAGCAGTTCCATACCAAGAGTTGATCATTTATCTACGACACTACCCAGACACATCATGATTTTATGATTCTCAATTGGTTTTGATTTCTCATTGTGACCACATTGTAGGACTAGTACACAAATACCTTGTTACTCGAATTATTTTAACATGGTCATTAGGTGGATTCTAAATCCGTGTTTCTTGTGATATTGATAAAAGATGGCTAGCATGAGCATTACAAATACCCCACCAGCACCAACCATAACTATGACTCTTGAAGCTATCCAGAAGTTAGTAACCAACATCGTTGTATTAGTACTCGAAGTGACTACAGTAGCTCATCCGAGTAGCAACAATATGGCAACAGGAGAAAAGAAGACGGTTGCGTCTTGTAAGCATAGCCATGAAAGTTTCACGGGTTGTAGACCAACTCACCTTAAAGGTACAATAGGAGTAACTGGACCTGCCATCACCATCACCCAGGGACTTTTGAACCAAGAAGTTAGACGAGGTACTACATCCAAGAGATGTGACCATAAGCGAAAATTCGATGGGAGAGAAACCACTATTCCCAACCACTGGAGGTACCACAACAACAACAACTGTAATCGCAAACATCTATAAGATCGCGAAAACTGCCACCACCAACAGAATCGCAGACAGGGAGCTGCCAGAGCTTATGTTGCTACACCAAATAATGGAAGCGGTTATATCGGAAGACTACCCCAGTGTAACTGATGCAGAATACATCACACTGGGCCTTGCCCGGCCAAATGTGCAAAGTGCCACAGAGTGGGTCACCGAACCAATGAATGCAGAACCACTGGTGCAAACCTACAGCCAGTAACAGTAGCACGGGTGTGGAGAAAAGGGGCACTACAAGAACCGATGCCCAAATCAAAATACAAATAGAACGATAAGGCCAGTAGAAGAGAATGGAAACTCGTTAGGACCTTAACAACGTCAAAGGATGACACCAATGTTTAAACGGAAGAAGAAATTCCTGTTGTAGATAAATAAACCATAGTTTAAAACTCTCTAAGTTGTATTCCCTTTTGTACTTTACCTTAGGTACGATGGATGTAACCTAAGTATTACAACTACCTTTCTACCTTATGAAATCTCTATCTTGTATTATCTCCGTAATAATCACAACCTACGTCTGTTTTCAGTTTCTATTCCATTTACCCTGTTCATAGTCATTACGTAACAATACACTGTTATCCCATTAGAAATTTGGTTAATATCATTTCTGACCGAACAATGGACTATTACCATCTTGTAAGATTCTCACACGAACCCTAAGATTCAGTTCAAGGATATCCTATCATCACCCTAGAAATTCCTAAACTCATCACCGTAGTATGAACCAAAACTTTCTATTTTCCTTTGAAAAATAATCATGTCGTTATTTTACAAAAACAACATGTTGAACACCATCTAAAACTTTTTGAGAAGCATAATACCACTGTGACTGAGCCAAGCATCACATCATTGGTCCTCAATTATGCATAGCCTGATCACCTATGCCTAATTTAGGAAGAATCATGTCATGAATGAAACAGTTATCTTTTTTAGACTTCCTAATAACAATCTTCATTCAAAAGCAAAATCTTGAAACAAAACAAACTGTTCATAAAACATCACTTTTGACCAACCACAATAGATGTCTACACCTATTACCCATCACCTCTATGATAGGAAACCGACAAAAGTACAAACATGAGAACCCTAAGAATTCACAGAAATTTATGAAAAACACAAATAGCACAAATTTTATTAGAATCCACAAAAGTTAATACATAGCGATATAATTAGCATCGGAAGTGCTAAAGTTACAAAGATTACAAAGAAAGGTATAGAATCGCCAATAGGTTGACCCGCCAAGGCAAAGAAAAACACCACCAACCCAATGAGAGCGAGAACCACCACAGGATATATCACCTTGATTATCCTGTACGATAAATACAAACAAACCATTAAACACGATAGCAAGACTAGATCTTAGACATAAAAACAAACAAGTTTTATTTCACTTTTATTAAGGATTACATAGAAACACAACAAGGACTCATTTTAACAATCCTAACTCGAGACTATTACCCCCATAACTTGTCCACGCCAATAGCTAGGATCACAATTGGCATGAGAACCGCTAGAATGCAAACCATAAATACGTAATCTTCATCAGGAACATACGCCAAGTAAATAACCACAAGAACGACATACACGATTGCTAGAATAGTAATGACGTGTGGCATTTTGGAAGTAATAAATGAGAGATATATGTTTGGTGGAAGAATGAAAATTAAAATGGGGTATATATAAGGGAAAAACTAGCCGTTAGACACTATTACTAGCCGTTAGGTTTACTGTTCACGACCGTTGGGGGCACTGTTCATAGCCGTTGATTTTTACTATTCCTGACCGTTGGAAATCACTATTCACAGCCATTGGACCCCTTAGGTGGCAAGACATTCAAATTATTTCATTAGTGTTAGTAAATCTAACGAAGTTACGTTTTCTTGAAAACCGAATGGAAATTCTTAGACGACCCTTTTTCCATAACCTCTTACCCTAACAACCACTTTAAACTTTAATTCTGGGATGGAATTCAGAATGACAGGTGGGTACTGTAGCAAACTGTAAATTTCCACTATAATTAGTAACAGTTAATCAGATATTAATTATCGTTACTGTTCGGTTTACCATTTTTACGGGAAAATTTGAAATTTTCTTTATTATATTATTATAACACGAAAACGTTATAACGAGATTCACCAAATATCGGAACGAGCTCACACGCGAACCACAAAATCAAAATATACACAAAACTTATCAAATGGGCCACAATAACTCTAGCCCAACTCCCTTCTCGGTTACTGTTCACAGTAACCCAATAAAGGCCCAACTTCTATTAATATTTCATTTTCAAGTCGACCTCAACTCACTCCAAATGCACCCGTTTTCTTCCCATTTTGAAACACGACATATATGGATTTTTATACCACTTAATTCTTCCCCCCCCCCCACCAAAGAATTAGGGTGACGAGTTTCAGCTCCTAATATCAATAATTGCTACGTTTAATTTAGGCAAAGTGAAGTGCCATCAGCCAACCCATTCGACATATCCAATTTTCACCAACTTCTCCAAATTTGACCCAACTTGTTTGTACTCAAGTCCAATATTTTTCTTAGCTTGAATATATGATATTAAGTGTATTTCTCACCCAAGAACACAATATCACATGTTGGATTACACTTTGGACCCTTAAAACAATTATGTTGACATATATATTTGTGACAAAATCAAACCAAATCATACCTTGTCCATATAAACCCTCCCCTTGATCTTTATTTGTCAGCAAATCACCCTTATAGTCCACATTCCTTATGTAAAACCCTAAAAATATAAAACATGTAAAAAGACCAAAATGCCCCTGCAAGTTTAAAAATTAATTAAAAGCTTATAAAGTATCAAATAAATCCCAAACTTCTGGCAATGCATAAGATATGTTACCAAATAATTTTGACAATTTCATTTAACATTTATACAAGTTACAAAATGACTAAAATACCCCAATATGGACCGAATTAATTTATAATTAATATTATGTCTAATTAAAAGGTTTTAAATGGAACAAATATGGAAGGAAATCAATCTCATCTTGTGCCAACTATTATCACCGAAAATTAGGGCCCAAGCCCTCCCCTATGACTCGGAATTCCTCTAATATATCTCACCCTTATCACATTTCTTCATTCCAAATCAAAACCGAACCATTCATCAAACCCTAAACACAAAGAAAATTCGTCACTCTCACATCCGATTTTTCCCAAGGCTTAGATCATTTTTCCTGTGTTCTTGGTCACCATTAGAAGGCTAGAAAAATAGTTTTGAAGGTGTTCGTGGCCTGGTTCGTTTCCGGTGAATTAACTTCTTGTCGTGGCTTATTTGTGAGGTATGGTCCAAAATAATTCGTTCAGCCTCTATAAAATTCATTTATCATTTTTCTAGTGATCCTTATATCACATATACTCTGTGAAAAATATTGAAAAGGTCGTGGAGTAGCTCTTGGAGTCGAGGAGAATTATTGTTCAATTTGTCTCATACGCGTGTGACTAAATTCGCCCAGCCAAATCCACTCGTTCAATCCTTGGTTTGGTATTTTTCCTATGATCCTTTGGTCTAATATAACTCATATAAAATACTCAATTCGATCCATGCACACCCTATGAATTATTTGTGAATTAAATCCTATAAACGTGTATAAAACCTAAATAATTCAATCCGAATTTTTGAGGCTTCATATTTATTTTATTTGGACTCTATATGATCATATTAATCTGGTAAAAATGATACTTCGAATTGTTAAGGCCTAAAATATTTATTTTGATTTATTTCATTTTACCGGGTTTAAGGAAATTAAAAAGAAAAAGAAATAAAATAGTAATCGAATTAGGGTTTGGATTTTAGGGTTTGTTCTTGTGAAATTAATGATGCCTAATGATGAGATAATGATGTAGTAATGATTGGTATTTTTAGGGTTAGGATTTTGTTAATAAAGTATTATACGATTTGAGTTAAATTGTTTAGGGGGTGTTTTGTAACTTTTGAAACTTAAGGATTATTTTTAGAACTTAAATTGGGCTGTGTACAATTCGAATAAAATATAAGTTGGGGGTGTCATGTGTAATTTTTGGGATTTAAAGGATTAAAATGCTTTATATGATAAAATGTAAATCGATTTGTAAATAAATTAAATAGAGGGACTAAATATGTAATTTCTGGAAACTTAGGGTTGATTTGAGAAATAAATTATATTCAGGGGGTTATGTGTCATTTTGGTAATTTAATGGCTTAATATGCAATTATTGATAATTAAAGGTTGAAAATGTAAATTAAGGGTTAAATATGTAACTTTGATAACTTGAGGGACTTGATGTGTAAATTATGAAAACTTAAGGGTATATTCGTATAACATGATGAAATAAGTGTCCATTGTGTAATTTTGATAAACTAAGGGTCTAATGTGTAATTATGGATATTATAAGGTTTAAAATGTAAATTATATAACTTAAGGGTGTAAAGTGTAAAATTTGGAAACTTGAGGGGCTGAATTTGTTAACTTGATAAATATGGATTCAAAACAGATTACTTGGGATATTTTCATATGTGAACTTTAACTTTGATATAATTACACTTAAAACCCTAATTTATGCAAAGTTGTCATAAGTAACCCTAAACTTTTGTGACTTGTTAAAATACACCCTAAAACCCTAATATGATTCAATAATGACTTAACCTAAATGAGAATATGGAAATCTTACTAATTATGGAAACTTTCTAAAAATAGAAACTTACTAAATATGGAAACCTGCTAAAAATGGAAAGTTACTTAAAATGGAAAGATTTGTAATTCTTTTCTACCCCTCTAGGTGTGAAGAAGGAGAGGACCTGATCTTTTCATCTTATTCATTTCTGGTTGTGTTTGCTTTTGGAATAAGGTACAGATATTCTGCCCTTTTTAATAAGGTGCCTTCGACCTCTTGATTTCTGATTTGAACCTATGATATGAACCTTTGGCATTTGAACCTTTGATATGAACCTTTGACTTCTGAACCTCTTATATGAACCCTGTGATGTGAACCTTGAGATTTGGACTATGATTATGACATATGAACCTTTGCTTTGATATGAACCTTTAACCTTGACCCCAGTTTGATACTACGAGCCAAAATATGTTTCCTAGCCATGAAGGTAACATGGCCGTGTCATTGATGCACCAATGGCATGACTAGTGTGTAGCCCTAGTGATTTGGTTACACCGTCCCCATTATGATATGATATGAGCTCACTATGATATGTTTTGATATGGCCAATATGATTTGTTTGGGGGGCGAATGGATGCATCCTAGATATGTTATGATATGATATGCTTTGATATGATATGATATGGTGACTGGGGCTGGGTGCAATCCACTCCTTTCACAAAATATGGGAGCTGATCACTCCAACTGGTACATGAGGACACCCCTCATATTATCGGCTTATTTGAGAGGCATCCCCTCTACATGATTATGATATGCTATGATATGATATGTTACGATATGGGCTCGTGGTGGATGACTGTCCTAACCTTTACTCTTGTACCTTATTTATATCTCTTTCATTATGCTTCGTTTGTTCGTTTCCGTTTATTATATATATCTGTTCACTGGGCTTTTTAAGCTCAGCCGCGTTTCTTTTCCCGCGGCAGGTATCTAAGCTAGGAGCTTTTGGATTATGCTTTGGATGGGATGAGAGTTAGATGGAGCTTTGACCTTAGATGACCACCTTTATCTTATGATTTTGTTTTGGACATGGATTTCCTTTGTATTCGTACCTTTGGAGTATTTTCCTTTCCGTGAACTTATGTATTATTCAAGTCGTGTTGACTTGACCTTCTCTTATTTATTTATTAAGACTTCCGTTGTGTGTTTATGTATGCTTTGATTTGTCGCCATAATGTGATACTTCTACCCTTGTCGGGTTGGGGTGTTACAATTATGGTATCAGAGCCCAGGCTGCGACCTGTAGTACATAAGCATGGCCTGTGAGTCTTATGGACCCTAGGAATTGACCCTTAAGACTTAAGTTTTGACTGGTGAGGTTTTGGGTAGACATTAGGATTCTATTTCGTCTTTCCTTTCGTGCCTATTTTTCTTATTTTGCTAATCGTTTTCGAAATCATTCAGATGGTGAATACACGACATCAGGAATATAATGGAGGGACCCCTGATTTTCAGGCCATGATAGCAGAAGCTTTGGCCAACGCTCTCCCTAACTTGGTGACTCAGGTCACCAACAATATTCAGAATGGGGCAGGTTCTTCCGGAGGTGGTGGTGCAGGTTCAGGTCCAGGTAGTGGTGGTGGAGGTGCTCCACCAGTTGGTATCCATGTTTGGATTGAGAGGTTTAACAAGCTCAAACCCCTCTCTTTCCGGTCAGCTGCCGTCCCCACTGAGGCAGAAGACTGGATTATCCACATGGAAAAGATGTTTAAGGTTTTGGGTTGTCCAGATGAGTTTAAGACGAGATTGGCTGCATTTAAGTTTGAAGGCGATGCACAGAGCTGGTGGACAGCTTATGCTCAGGCTCAGGAGCAGGGTTTTGAGGAGACTTGTACTTGGGAGGATTTTATGGGTATCTTTTATAAGCAGTACATTCCAGTGGCGGAACAGCAGCGATATAAGCGGGAGTATGGGAACATCCGTCAGGGGGACCGAGAGACGACTGTGGAGTTTATGCAGCGATTTATGAGGCTGGCCAGTTTCGTTGGGCCAGAGATTACGGGAGATGCTTACCGTCAGGCTAAGACATTTAAGTGGGCGTTAAAGAAATGGATATTGGACCGTATCGTGAATACGCATTATGATGATGTGGCGGCGGTTGCGAACGACGCTCGCAACATCGAGATGTTGCATAGTGATGGTAGTGGTTTTAATAAGCGTGATAGGGATGGTAACCGGGTGCATTTCAGAGGACAGAGTCAGCAGGGACAGGGTCAGGATTTCAGAGGTCGGCAGGACCAGGCATCCGAGCAGAGAGGTCGACAGGACCATAGGTATGATCAGCGTGGTCGCCAGGACCGGGACTACAGTCAGAGGCGACAGGACTCTCGGGGTTATGATAGGCAGGTTTCTGGGAGGAGTGGGTTCAATAACAACCCACGTCAGTATCGTGATCAGACTACTCGGGGTGCTCAGTCGGGTTATCAGACAGGTTCTTCTGGACAGAGGAGGACTAATGAAGTGTTACCTCCTCCACCGCTGTGTTCCACTTGTGGAAAGCCTCATCCGGGGCCATGCCACAAGGCTACCGGGGGTTGCTTTGCTTGTGGGTCTACTGCTCATCGGGTGAAGGACTGCCCACAGGGAAAGCAGGTTGTTCCATCAGGTTCGGGTAGGCCAGCTCCTACTACTGGTCGGGTTTATTCTCTCACACGTGATCAGGCAGCAGGCACGTCAGGTACCATTACCGGTTATTTTTATATTGGAGATCATATTGTTTTTGCTTTATTTGACACCGGTGCTACACATTCTATAATATCTAATACGCTTGCCAAGAAAATAAAAGTAACTCCAACACCATTGAATAATCTTATATCTATCTCTACTCCTATGAAAACCCAAGTCACCATCGATTGTGAATATGTAAATTGTCCGCTAAGATTTGATGATTGTGTTCGTCCGGCTAATCTGCTTCCCCTCGATATGATTGATTTTGATATAATTTTGGGCATGGACTGGTTGTCTTCTCATAAGGCCACCATCGACTGTCATGCCAGAAGTGTAAGCTTTGGTGATATCCATCATCCGGACTTTGTTTATCACGGTTCTCAGCCTTTGAAATCTGTTAAACTTATTTCTGCTATGAAAGCGCGGACTCTAATCTCTCATGGTTGCCAGGGGTTTTTGGCCTCTGTTAAAGATACGTCTTCTCAGGGACCTGATGTTAGTAGTGTTCCCATTGTTCGGGAGTTCGCTGATGTCTTTCCCGAAGAGCTTCCTGGTCTTCCTCCCACCAGAGAAGTTGAATTCAGTATTGATCTAGTTCCCGGTGCTGAGCCTATTTCTAAGGCTCCGTACCGAATGGCTTCCGTTGAACTCAAAGAATTGAAAGTACAGTTAGAGGAGTTATTGGAGAACGGTTTTATTCGTCCGAGTGTTTCTCCCTGGGGCGCTCCTGTGCTATTTGTGAAAAAGAAGGATGGTAGTATGCGCCTTTGTATTGATTACCGGGAGCTCAACCGCATTACTATCCGTAACCGCTATCCCCTTCCGCGCATCGACGATTTGTTTGATCAATTGCAAGGGGCAAAGCACTTCTCTAAGATTGATTTGAGATCGGGTTACCATCAGCTTCGTGTGAGGGAACAGGATGTTCCCAAGACTGCCTTTTGCACCCGCTATGGTCATTACGAATTCCTGGTTATGCCTTTCGGCTTGACCAATGCTCCGGCCGTTTTTATGGACCTTATGAACCGGGTTTTTCATGAGTTCCTCGATAAATTTGTCATTGTCTTCATCGATGATATTCTTGTCTATTCGAAATCTAAGGAGGAGCACGAACAGCATCTTCGGACTGTGTTGGAGATTCTTAGACAGAAGAAGTTGTACGCGAAGTTTTCTAAGTGTGAATTCTGGTTAAGTCAGGTCGCGTTTCTAGGTCACATTGTTTCTGCGGAGGGTATCACTATGGACCCAGCGAAGGTCGAGGCTATCACTAAATGGCCGAGACCTACAAATGTGACTGAGGTGAGAAGTTTTCTGGGACTCGCGGGTTATTATCGTCGTTTCGTTGAGGGTTTCTCGCGGCTAGCCTTACCGTTGACGCAGTTGATGAGAAAAGGGGAGAAATTTGTATGGACTGAGGAGAGGGAAAACAGTTTTGAGGAGCTTAAGCAGAGATTAGTGTCGGCACCTATTCTGACTCTTCCGTCCGGTTCGGGTGGTTTCCAGATTTATAGTGATGCATCTAAAAAGGGTTTGGGTTGCGTTTTAATGCAGCACGGAAAAGTCATCGCCTATGCTTCGAGGCAACTGAAGCCGTATGAAGAGAATTATCCGACACACGATTTGGAATTGGCTGCCGTGGTTTTCGCTCTTAAAATATGGCGGCATTATCTATACGGCGAGTCATGTGACATTTTCACCGACCACAAAAGCCTTAAATATATTTTCACGCAGAAGGAGCTCAATATGAGACAGAGGCGATGGTTGGAACTCCTGAAAGATTACGACACCCACATCCAGTATCATCCCGGCAAGGAAAATGTTGTTGCCGACGCTCTTAGCCGGAAGTCGGGTATGGTCGCTAGTCTAAATTTTGAGCCTCGGATTCTAAATGATTTGGAGATTCTAGATGTTGAGTTTTGTGTTCGGGGTTGTGACGGTTACTGGGCTAGTCTAAAGGTTGAGTCCAATCTCATCCTGCGGATTAAAGAAGCTCAGAAAGATGACGGTGAACTCTGGGCTATTGTGCAGAATGTGGAAGATGGAAAGCAATCTGAGTTTCGGGTTGATGAGTTTGGTGTGGTATGGCTCGAGGAGCGTCTTTGTGTTCCTAACGATCCTGATTTGCGAGAGGCTGTTTTGTCAGAGGCGCATAGTTCTCCCTTTACTATACATCCGGGTTCCACCAAAATGTACCGAGACCTGAAGCAGCACTTCTGGTGGAGCGGCATGAAACATGATGTGGCATCTTATGTAGCTAGGTGTTTGACTTGTCAGCAGGTCAAGATCGAGCACCAGAGAGCCAGTGGATTATTACAGCCGTTAGATATTCCGACCTGGAAGTGGGAGGAAATTTCTATGGATTTCGTATCGGGTTTGCCACTTACCAGAAAGAAACATGATGCGATTTGGGTGGTCGTCGATCGACTAACCAAGTCGGCTCATTTTCTACCCATCCGTATGGATTATAATGTCAGCAAACTGGCAGAGATTTTTGAGCAGGAGATAGTTAGACTGCACGGTATGCCTACTGCTATTATTTCAGATAGGGATCCACGTTTTACTTCCCGATTTTGGAAAGGACTGCACAGAGCTTGGGGTGCACAGCTTAAGTTCAGTACGGCTTTTCACCCTCAGACAGATGGTCAGTCAGAGCGGACCATTCAGACATTGGAGGATATGCTGAGGGCATGTGCGTTAGAGTGGACGGGTAGTTGGGACGAGTATCTTTGTTTAGTAGAGTTCGCTTATAACAACAGCTGGCATGCTAGTATTCGGATGGCACCTTTCGAGATGTTGTATGGACGGAAATGTAGAGCACCCGTTTGTTGGAACGAAGTGGGAGAGCGTGCTATTGAGGGTCCGGAGTTGGTTCAGATCACGAATGAGAAGGTAGATGTTGCTAGGGAAAAATTGAAGGAAGCTCGGGCTCGTCAGAAAAGTTATGCGGATAAGCACCGTCGTGATTTGGAGTTTCAGGTTGGCGATCGGGTATTCCTTAAGGTTTCACCGTTTCGGGGAGTCAAGCGTTTTGGAATCAAGGGCAAGCTGAGTCCTCGATTCATCGGACCATTCGAGATCCTGGAACGTATTGGAGAGGTTTCCTACCGTCTAGCTCTACCTCCCCAGCTTTCGCATGTGCATGATGTTTTCCATGTATCTCTTTTGCGGGGGTACAATTATCATCCTCTTCATGTGGTATCTTATCCTTTCGATCAGATTCAGCCGGATATGTCTCTTCCGGAGGAGCCGGAAGCGGTTCTGGATCGCCAAGAGCGAGTTATGAGACGTAAAGTCATTCCGTTCGTTAAGATTCTTTGGCGGAACCACCCAGAGCGGGAAGCTACCTGGGAGACCGAGGAGTCTATTCGAGCTAGTTATCCTCATTTTGTATTCTGATCTGGTATGTCTCTATTTTGTTTCCGTTCCATTTCAGTTCTACTTCTTTGCAAATTTCGAGGACGAAATTTTTCATTTAGAGGGGAAGAGTTGTAAAACCCTAAAAATATAAAACATGTAAAAAGACCAAAATGCCCCTGCAAGTTTAAAAATTAATTAAAAGCTTATAAAGTATCAAATAAATCCCAAACTTCTGGCAATGCATAAGATATGTTACCAAATAATTTTGACAACTTCATTTAACATTTATACAAGTTACAAAATGACTAAAATACCCCTATATGGACCGAATTAATTTATAATTAATATTATGTCTAATTAAAAGGTTTTAAATGGAACAAATATGGAAGGAAATCAATCTCATCTTGTGCCAACTATTATCACCGAAAATTAGGGCCCAAGCCCTCCCCTATGACTCGGCATTCCTCTAATATATCTCACCCTTATCACATTTCTTCATTCCAAATCAAAACCGAACCATTCATCAAACCCTAAACACAAAGAAAATTCGTCACTCTCACATCCGATTTTTCCCAAGGCTTAGATCATTTTTCCTGTGTTCTTGGTCACCATTAGAAGGCTAGAAAAATAGTTTTGAAGGTGTTCGTGGCCTGGTTCGTTTCCGGTGAATTAACTTCTTGTCGTGGCTTATTTGTGAGGTATGGTCCAAAATAATTTGTTCGGCCTCTATAAAATTCATTTATCATTTTTCTTGTGATCCTTATATCACATATACTCTGTGAAAAATATTGAAAAGGTCGTGGAGTAGCTCTTGGAGTCGAGGAGAATTATTGTTCAATTTGTCTCATACGCGTGTGACTAAATTCGCCCAGCCAAATCCACTCGTTCAATCCTTGGTTTGGTATTTTTCCTATGATCCTTTGGTCTAATATAACTCATATAAAATACTCAATTCGATCCATGCACACCCTATGAATTATTTGTGAATTAAATCCTATAAACGTGTATAAAACCTAAATAATTCAATCCGAATTTTTGAGGCTTCATATTTATTTTATTTGGACTCTATATGATCATATTAATCTGGTAAAAATGATACTTCGAATTGTTAAGGCCTAAAATATTTATTTTGATTTATTTCATTTTACCGGGTTTAAGGAAATTAAAAAGAAAAAGAAATAAAATAGTAATCGAATTAGGGTTTGGATTTTAGGGTTTGTTCTTGTGAAATTAATGATGCCTAATGATGAGATAATGATGTAGTAATGATTGGTATTTTTAGGGTTAGGATTTTGTTAATAAAGTATTATACGATTTGAGTTAAATTGTTTAGGGGGTGTTTTGTAACTTTTGAAACTTAAGGATTATTTTTAGAACTTAAATTGGGCTGTGTACAATTCGAATAAAATATAAGTTGGGGGTGTCATGTGTAATTTTTGGGATTTAAAGGATTAAAATGCTTTATATGATAAAATGTAAATCGATTTGTAAATAAATTAAATAGAGGGACTAAATATGTAATTTCTGGAAACTTAGGGTTGATTTGAGAAATAAATTATATTCAGGGGGTTATGTGTCATTTTGGTAATTTAATGGCTTAATATGCAATTATTGATAATTAAAGGTTGAAAATGTAAATTAAGGGTTAAATATGTAACTTTGATAACTTGAGGGACTTGATGTGTAAATTATGAAAACTTAAGGGTATATTCGTATAACATGATGAAATAAGTGTCCATTGTGTAATTTTGATAAACTAAGGGTCTAATGTGTAATTATGGATATTATAAGGTTTAAAATGTAAATTATATAACTTAAGGGTGTAAAGTGTAAAATTTGGAAACTTGAGGGGCTGAATTTGTTAACTTGATAAATATGGATTCAAAACAGATTACTTGGGATATTTTCATATGTGAACTTTAACTTTGATATAATTACACTTAAAACCCTAATTTATGCAAAGTTGTCATAAGTAACCCTAAACTTTTGTGACTTGTTAAAATACACCCTAAAACCCTAATATGATTCAATAATGACTTAACCTAAATGAGAATATGGAAATCTTACTAATTATGGAAACTTTCTAAAAATAGAAACTTACTAAATATGGAAACCTGCTAAAAATGGAAAGTTACTTAAAATGGAAAGATTTGTAATTCTTTTCTACCCCTCTAGGTGTGAAGAAGGAGAGGACCTGATCTTTTCATCTTATTCATTTCTGGTTGTGTTTGCTTTTGGAATAAGGTACAGATATTCTGCCCTTTTTAATAAGGTGCCTTCGACCTCTTGATTTCTGATTTGAACCTATGATATGAACCTTTGGCATTTGAACCTTTGATATGAACCTTTGACTTCTGAACCTCTTATATGAACCCTGTGATGTGAACCTTGAGATTTGGACTATGATTATGACATATGAACCTTTGCTTTGATATGAACCTTTAACCTTGACCCCAGTTTGATACTACGAGCCAAAATATGTTTCCTAGCCATGAAGGTAACATGGCCGTGTCATTGATGCACCAATGGCATGACTAGTGTGTAGCCCTAGTGATTTGGTTACACCGTCCCCATTATGATATGATATGAGCTCACTATGATATGTTTTGATATGGCCAATATGATTTGTTTGGGGGGCGAATGGATGCATCCTAGATATGTTATGATATGATATGCTTTGATATGATATGATATGGTGACTGGGGCTGGGTGCAATCCACTCCTTTCACAAAATATGGGAGCTGATCACTCCAACTGGTACATGAGGACACCCCTCATATTATCGGCTTATTTGAGAGGCATCCCCTCTACATGATTATGATATGCTATGATATGATATGTTACGATATGGGCTCGTGGTGGATGACTGTCCTAACCTTTACTCTTGTACCTTATTTATATCTCTTTCATTATGCTTCGTTTGTTCGTTTCCGTTTATTATATATATCTGTTCACTGGGCTTTTTAAGCTCAGCCGCGTTTCTTTTCCCGCGGCAGGTATCTAAGCTAGGAGCTTTTGGATTATGCTTTGGATGGGATGAGAGTTAGATGGAGCTTTGACCTTAGATGACCACCTTTATCTTATGATTTTTTGTAACACCCCGACCCGACAAGGGCAAGATATCACAATAATATGGTTTTACATCAGAACAAGCAATAATAAAACAGCGGAAGTCTTAACATTAAACCAAAAGATAATAAGCCAACACGACTTATATCAAGTTCAACAAGACAATATAAAGAAATAAATGAAGTACTAAATAATCCAAGTGCCAAACAAGGCATAACAAGTCTAAAATTTAAATGGTAGAACTAAGATACTAAGGTCCATGCTTCACTCAAAGTTGCACTCGTCCCAAAGCAAAACCCAGCTTCCTAGCTAAATACCTGCCGCAGGAAAAGAAAATGCGGCTGAGCTTAAAAAGCCCAGTGAACAGATATAACGATAACAAGCAGTAGTAAAGGTTTACGAAATGTAAAAGTAGTAAAGGTTATTAAGAGTAAAGGCATAGGAAACAAATAAGGAAGAATGTACTAGTGTAAAAGATAAGGTAAACAGAAAGATAAACAGATACAGCAATCCTCTACGAGCCCAGAACATATCATATCAAGTCAAGTAAACAAGTATACATGTATACGGAGGGGTGACCTCGGTATGACAAGTATAATATGAGGGGATACCTCCAAGGGGTGGAGTTGCAAGCTCCCAAGAGATGAATGACGTGTATCGCACACACCCATCAGTCATCTAATATAACAAGTAACATAATCAAACAAGTCAAGTCAAGTACAAATCTAGGATGCATCCATGCGCCCCTGTAGGCTGCCACAATGTCTTCATCTACGTGTACAAGTAAAATATCAAGTCATGGCAGGGACGGGATAGGTAATCACTTCCCTACCCAAAAGTCAAGTCATTGGTGCATCAATGACAAGGACATGAAACCCTCATGCCTAGTATGGCTCGTAGTCTCAAACTGTGGGTCAAGGTCAAGGTCAAGTATACAAATCAAGTTCAAGTTTCAAGTTCATGTTTACATGTCAATGGGTTCAATTTAAGCTTTAGTTCAAGTAGGTCATATCCATATTTAAATCAAAGTTCAATGGCTAGGTTCATAACAAGGTTCAAGACAAGGTTAAGACAAGGGTTCAAAACGAAGGTTCAAGTCAAAGAAATCATATCCAAGGTTAACAAAACAAAATACAAGATCAAGAGAAAACGAAGGCACCTTAACAAGAAGGGCAGAATATCTGTACCTTATTTGCAAGCAAGAACAAAGACAAAAGCTGATAGAGATCAAATCAATCCTTCCTCGAACCTAAAGAGTAGAGGACAAAATTACAAGGGTTTCAGTTATCTTTCCATTTTAAGTACATTTCCATTTTAGTAGTTTTCTGATTTAAATAGCAGATTCACTTCTTATATCATATTTTACATCATTTTATGCTTTAATACCTTAAATAATTAGATAATGTGTTTTTAGGGTTTTATTTATAAATTAATATAAGTTAAGGTTTGAAATATAAATATCATAAATTTCATATTCTAACAAGATTAGTCCCTTAACTTACTCATTTTACCATATTAACCTCATAATTTAATAAGTTACAGTTTAAACCCTAAAGTTTTATAAATTACAAAATAAATCCAATAATTATCCATATTTACACATTAGACCCATAACTAACCAAAATTACATTTTATACCCTTCACATCTTTATTTATACGATTATACCTCTTAAATTCAGATTTTACAATTCTAGCCCACAATTTTTAGAATTTACAAAACATACCCTTATAATTTAATTACAATTCGAATGGCCCTCCAAATATCCAAAATTACATGTTTAACCCTTATACTTAATTTTACACATTTAATACTTCTATTTTACTGTTCACAGAATATACCCTAAAGTTTTAATATTTACAATTTCAACCCAAAACTTTTAAACCAAACCGATTAGGCAAAAATCCCAAAACTAGCCCTAAACCTAGTTCTTGCTAATCATTAATTAATCATTGATACATCATTAAATGCCCTTTATGATCATAAGCAAACCCTAGTTCAACAAAACCCTAATCGTCCCTTTTTATTTTCTTTCTTTTTAATTATGCCCGATCGACAAGATATATTAAGAACAATTCGAATAATCTTCCAATTTGCAAACCACTAATTTATACAGATCATATAACTCGTATATACTTCCAGAAAAATAATATCAAGGCCTTGAGAATTCTTATTAGATCGTTCTTGATTTTTAAACGCAAATCCTTAAATCCGGTTTTATAAACAATTCACTTTAAGCTAGACCAAGCTTCTATAAATTCGATCTGTATTTTTCTCATGTTACTAGTATCATATAAGACTCATAAAAATTATTGTCACAGCCCATAAAATTATACACGTTTGATTCAAGGTTTTTGGGTCGATATGTAATCCTTTGTTCATTTAAATTCTAGCGATCAAGATATCATGCATGGTGTGTTTTGGTTAATTTTTACAGGTTATATAGGTCATAAACAATCTCATAAAAATGCCAAAAGAATTTTAAAACGAACGAATAAGTTGTACAAAAACTATACCTCTCGGATGGGTTTTAGCGAACAAGAAAATCACAAGCACACGAACCAAGCCTCTTAAATTCGAACCACTATTTTTCTAAGCTCCTTTAGACTGATTAGAACTCAGGAAAATTACTTGTGAAGATCCAGAAATTATTATGCGATCGTAGGGATTTTTAGTTTGTATAGTCGGTTTTTAGGGATTTTTTTAGGAATCGGAATTTTTATAAAATTAAGAACCGAACATATTATATAGGGGAGGACATAGAAAAGTCGGTTTAGGTGTTGTGATAAGGTACAAAATTTGTTTCCTAATTATCTCTTATTTTATGTATTTATTTTGAGTTTATTTGCTTAATTAATAAATATAATATAAAGTAAATAAATATACATATACGGTTTACATATTAAATAAATGATACAAATATATTTGTAATACTTAAAATACTGAAATGTTCAAGTAGAATTAATTTTACTTCATGTGGTATTCGTTTACAAGTGTTTGGAACTTATTTGGTATTTTAATTTATTAATATGTAAAATTTTAAATTCAAGGGTAATTTGGTCTTTTTGCACATTTTCAAATTTCAGGTATTACAATTTTGTTTTGGACATGGATTTCCTTTGTATTCGTACCTTTGGAGTATTTTCCTTTCCGTGAACTTATGTATTATTCAAGTCGTGTTGACTTGACCTTCTCTTATTTATTTATTAAGACTTCCGCTGTGTGTTTATGTATGCTTTGATTTGTCGCCATAATGTGATATATCTACCCTTGTCGGGTTGGGGTGTTACACCTTACATACTCCCTGCCATCCTACTGTTCACGCAAGTTGTGCACATGAGAAATATATATACATATTATACGTGTATATATAAATACGTATAAACCCTCCTCACTCACTCCCTTTCACTCTCAACTCTTTTACACCTTTACAAGTCCTTTTCAATCCTTTAAAGAAGTCACTAAACGACCAGGAAGCATTTACAACTTCATTTGGAGTCAATTCGAAGCATAGGGTATTAATATTTAAGCGTATAAATTGGTTCTAGCGAGATTGGGGATTTTCCCGTTTGTTCTAATCATCTACACACGTCCACTCACCACCCTAGAGGTGTTGTAAGTCTGCTCATCTTGTTCTCATTTCATTTCGTTGAGTTTTAACTCACCATGCATGTTACAACATCTCATTCGAACGTATACTTAATCACTTTTATTTTTACGTATTACTTTTAATACTAGAACACAAATCATGGTATGCCACCCTTGTGGAAGGCCTAGGAACCTTGGAACACACTCACCTCATGTTTATTTGTTGTTTACATGCATATTCGATCTTCATTTTGAACCATGGTTCACACGTATAAAACGCAAACCCTTAAATTTTTCTAAGTCTTTTACTTGTAAAACTGTTCCAAGCCGCCACCTAATTGAACTCGTAAAACCATATTCGACTTAACAACAACCTAATGTTTTTACATGACCTAATTCTCCATACAACAAGCTAAAGATTTAATGTTTATAGTTTACAAAGATAAGCTCATTTAATCTTTCTAAAATGGCCAAAGTAAAACCAATCACACGCTGAGTAAAACTTGTTATATAATTCGGTTTGGATCAAAAAGCCCAATAAGCCAAAATTAAGCAATCTAAATAAGTTATGAGTATAAGCACTTTTGATATGAAATTATAACCTTAAAAATGGGCCTAAGGATAAGCCCAACTTGTCTTAAAGCCCACGATTTGTAAAACGTTAACGGGCCTTTGTTTAGCTCGTTAAAAGCCCAATGATAGAAAAATAAGCTATTTTGGAAAATAAGCAGTTGAAATAATATTTAATAAGCTACATAAAAATTCGAATTATTTTTCCCCATCATTTTGTGACTTTTGGACTAAATTTGCAAAATAGTTTCACTTAGAAGGACTAAAACTGACAACTGTTAAAAACAAGGACTAAAACTGCCAAAACAGAGACATTGAGGTCGAAACCGATATTATATTAAACTCCAAGCTTAGAATGTTATTTTGGCCAAGTAGTGGACTATAAATGCAAGTTATATTTAATTAAGGACTAACGGTGCAACGCTAACGCCATTAGGGTATAAAGTGTAAAAACAGGAAAAGTACAAGGACCAACAAAATGTATTTGACATTTTCACTTCTATTTTACATTTTACATTTTCCCATCATGTCACGTGCATTTTTCTACGTTTCAGTTACTTAATATATAACATTACGTTATTTATATATAACGAATATTAAACGATTAACATAACGTTGCGTTTCACCACTTTCGAGGAAACGATATTTTTGGATTAAATGACATAAAAACAAGATAATATTATATGTAATATTATTTTTGAACTTTAAGCATTTTAAGCATATCACACTCTCACTTCAGCGATCAAATCGTTATACGATTTCTCATTTTCACACTCGTTATTCGTATTAAGTCAGAATCTCAGACTTCCCTTCTATTCAGGTCATGTGTTGAAGCCGTTTCCGTAATCTTACTTGATCTCATAATTTCACCTTGCCAGATACGCTCAAGGTGAGTCGTAGCCCCACTTTTACTCGTTTAATTACTATATACTCTTTAGGGGAGATACATGCTCAACTACTTGCTTTTACTTTTACAAGTACTCTGAAAACTCTCACGATTTACCCTGAGTCATAACCCCTACTTTATACGCTTTGATTTACTCTTTGGGGAGATAAATGCTTGTTTCTATTTACAAACTTACTTGTTTACTTGGAATGTTGTACTTAAATGATGAAGTACCTTATTAGTTATTGAGACATAATACTTGTTTCCACTTACAAAAGTAATTCACACCTTTACGAATCACTGTGAATTTACATACCACTTGTTATATGCCATTTCCAAAACTCCAATGGAAATACTTGCTAGAATTAGAGCACTCGTATCCTATGTATATCAGATTCGAAACCTGTTGGAGGCTGACTGCCTATTCCACTAATACTGGACGGAATGCCTTAGTGGCTAGTCGTATTAGTCGCAATGCACTATATTTGAGAAAAATAGGAAATGGCATAATCTCCTATTACTCCGAGGGCCATAACTCATGCCATTGATTTGGATTGTTTCCCCCTACCGAATTCCGGTACTGTTTAACGTTTGCGTGTCATGAGGCTTAGGGCAATATTTATAAGAATATATATGTTTTCATATATATTTAGATACAGCTGTATTAGTACTACTCCAGACTACGATTGTAGATTTCAGGCAGAACACCACTATTAATACCCCAAGCTAGGATTATGATTCCCATGAAATTCTACCCCGATATTTAACTGATTCTATATATGATTTACTTGTGGTTTTTCCCAACGCCATTTACTACTTACTTCAGTAAGTACTAGTATTTATTTCAACCACCACTGTACACCACTTGAATTTATTGAAATAAATTATTTTCTATTAAACTCTATGAATTCGCCAACCTTTGTGTTGACACTTTAAGCATGTTTATCTCAGGTAATTAACGGAGCAGGACAAGACACGGAGAGGGCATTATAACTCTGATAATTTATGTGGTGTAAAAATCAAATATGTCATTCTTTTCAAATTACTATACCTTTTCATGGGATTTTACCACAATGATATTTCACCTTTTGTAACGAAAGTATTATTTGAATGACAAACAACTTTCAAAACGTCTCTTTTGAGCCGTTTTCAATGTTTATGACTTCGATCATCCCCGTAATACCCCGATTAGTCTTCCGTTGTTATCTCATAAATTAGGGGGTGTTACATCAAGTAAGTCCCGGATGAACACATTTCCTTCTGTAGGATACCGACTAACTAGAGGAATCATCATACAATTGTGTACTTCTTTAATCATCAAAAACTGTTTCTTACATCTTTTCCCCCACGTAGTTGGAATAATACACCAAAAGGCACGAGTTAAAACACTGATTTTCTCTGCGGTTATGACATTTGTCTTCCCGGAATAACTTCAATTCAGAAGAAGTATAAATTTCTTCATGTGTACTCGTTGTGCGTTCAGATGTATGTCTCCTTCCCCCTTTCTGGTTTTGATACCTCAAAAACAGCAACACATTTTACGCACATATACTTAAAATCTTGTGAGAAGAACAAAATTGGCTCAAATGTATCATGTGAGAATCAACTGTTACAGAAACTCTCTCTGACTATCATTATCAACCCTTATATTCTGACGGCTATTGCTGTGACCACTTGGTGAAGTAAACCCGATATACCAAACTTGACAATGAAGAAGAATTCCCCAAATTTGTTACTTAAGTTTGCACTGTTGATGATTGAAGAACAATGCAGAAGAAAACCTCTAAGTACCCTTATACACTCAACTAAGAGCCAAAACAAGTACAACACCTTTTGAGACTATCCACATCTGCATCTGCGTGTGACACTGAGCACTACAATGTAACTCCTTGAAGTGATAGCTATAACCCGTGAGTACTACAATGTAACTCCTTACATCGGGTATAACTAGATAATCCAAGTCCCAATCATAGACTTTATAAGTTCAAGCAAGTCATCAATCGATAGATGAATTCTCGATGATGAGATAAGTAGAAGCCTTCGTGAAACCCACTTCAATCTCAAATAAGGGATGCCAAATAAACTCCGTGATCACTTGACATTGCATGTCCAAATTCTTATCCGTTTTGACATTTTAGCCGACATTTTCCTTTATGTTCTTGTGGTTGATTTATAGAGTGCACATTGGAAGGAACAACAATCCGTGATGAAGGAGATTCTTCAGAACCTGGTTCTAGGAAAGGAATGCCAAAGAACGGATCATTATTCATGTGTGCAACTTCAATATCTTGAGAGTCATTATCAACACCTTGAGGAATAACTGGAGATTGGGTTTCTTGAGTAGTCTGAGTTGTACTTCTAGATGGTGCATCTTGATCAATGGAAATTGAAGAAGGTGAACCAGTTGAGTCAGCGGGAACCGGAGCAGGAGCTTAAGGAACTGGATGATCAATATTCGTTGGAGGTTGGAAGTATTCATCAAACATCGGTTGAACCAATAAATCTCAGTCATCCGTTGTTAGTGGAACATTTGGTGTTGGAGGAGGCACTTGTTGTGCACAGGAACCGTATGACCATTTCTCAAACATCAATCAACATGTAGTTTATTCACACTTCTCCCCCTCAAAAATTGCATATGACTGACAACTGCCATTTTTGATAGAACGAGTAAATAAGAATACAATCAACGGTAAGTAGATCCACTTAATGACTGACATTTATTTTATTCACACTTCTCCCCCTCAAAAACTGCATATTAGGTTGCCATTTTTGATAGAACACGTGAATAAGAATACAATCAACGATAAGTAGATCCACTTGATGACTGACATTTAGTTTATTCACACTTCTCCCCCTCAAAAATTGCATATGAGGTTGCCATTTTTGATAGAACAAGTGAATAAGAATATACTCCAATGTACGTTGATCCACTTGATGACTGAATGAGCATGGGAAGAGCATGAAGCTTGTTGATGAGAATGGTCATAAACAAGAAGATTTCTCTTCTTCCGAAGATAAAGCGCACTTAAGCGTACACCTTTCTTTTCTTTGAGGAACGGGGCCTGAAGTGTTGTCTGCAGATGCCATTATGTTGAAGAACGAGGCTTGAACTGATGTGTTCAAACGTCATATTTCATGTTCATCAAAGTTGAGTTTCATGAACCCCTAATTTATGAGATATCAGTCTTTTCGGCAACCAAACTCTGAGTCTTTTCTTAATGGGAGTGAACGATGTACCTGCACTTAAGTAAAGACTACCTGCACTAACATTAAGAGTTTGTTTGCATTTATGTGGGTTAGTGATATCAGCATCTAAACCATTTGGGGTTTCACTGTCAACCTTAGTTTTGCAATCAGTGAACAGCTTACTAGTAGGTATCCATCTAAGACCAACAATCTTAAAAATTCTACCCGTCGGTATCCACTTAAGGCAAGATCTAGGAGTGTTTGGTTTCTCATGTACAGTGGAAGACTTGTTGAGAGAAGACCTTTGTCCTACAGCAATCTGCCTACCAGGTTTCTGAGTATAACTCTTTGGTTCTACGGGCTTGTTGTTGTTTCTAGTCTTAGAGGATTGAACCTTAGCACGAGCATTCACTTCCTTCAGGAATTTTGTTATACAATCATCATGGTTTGCATTAAAAACACATTTCTGACAAGTTGAGCAAACAGAGTGTTTGGATTCAAAAAAAGATCTAGAATTCTTAGAGTGATATGCTACGGGAATCGCTTTAATCGATATGCAACTACTCTTAGAAACAGGCAAATTCCTAGTCTTTTCATGTGTGTTTTTCTTAGCATCCTCTAGGTTGTGATTCTGAACACTGTTTTTATGTCTAACATGTTCCTTTGGTGTCACAAATGACACACACTTTGAACTAATCCTAGAGGAACTAGAAGCACTCATATGATGAGGTTTTGCAAAAGCATATTCCTTTACATTAGGTCTAGATTGTGAAGTGACTGGTTTTGACAAAACTTGTTTCGAATCAACTCGGGAGGCAAACCGTGGTTTTGAAAACTTTGACCGTTCAGATCTAAACGCAGTCGGTTGTCTAACAACTGATTGGTTTCTAAGTGGTTGTAAAACTGGTTTCCCCAAGATTGATGGTTTTGCAAACTTAGTGTTCACACTATTTCCTGTTAATTTTCTTAACTCGTTTTTTTAATGCTTCAATTGTAAAACCCTTTTTCCTGAAGTTGAGCTTTGAATTCATCATTTTTGGCAATCAAAGAGGTTGTCTGTTCTATAGTCTTAGATCTCGTTTCTTTGATTGAATCACACAGGTTTTTGCAATGCTTTTTCGAAGTCTCATTTTCCTTAAGTAATTCAGCCACTTTAAGTTCCAATTTAATGTTTCTTGTTTCAGTTGCATCACTATCATATTTAGCCTTGACTACATTTCTTATCTCATGCATCTCGGTAATTTGTGTTTTCAAGTTGTTGATCGTTGAGTTTTTGGCTTCTAGCTGAGCTTTCAAATCATTTATCATAAAAAATTCACAGAATTCAGGAAATTCCGGATTTTTACATGGTTGGTTAGTTTGAAGACTTTCTTCCTTTTGTTGCATTGAGATTTCAAGTGAAATACAATGTTTTTCAAGTTGAAAAAATCTGTTTGAAAGTTCATTAAAAACTTCTTTTTCAACCATATCATTTGATTTAAAAGACTCAACCATAAACAAAGAACTTAAAGCATCATCATGTTCAGCGTCCTGATCAATTTCTCCCCCTTTATGACTCATATTTGTTGAATCAGGAATGATATTTCTAGCAGTCTTTTCCAACATATATGTGTCATAAGTGGGTTTAATTTGATCAGTATGCTGTCGTTCATTAGAAAGCACCTTATGTTGATCAGTGACATGTACCTCAGCAGATGGGACTTGGTCATTTTCTGGTCTGTGATCAGTATCCACGCCATGTGTGATATAAGTCCCAGAACTGTCGCTTGTATCCTGCTTATCAAACATAGTGTCACTGCATTGTTGATGCTGCGCCCTTTCATTAATGAACTCCTTAACATTACCCATGAGCTGGAGTAGTGTAACTCTGAACATGTCAACCTCGATTCCAGTGTAATTGCGAATCAATGAACACTTGGAGTTGGTTGTTGATCACACAAAAGGCAGCCATGGATCTACCTTCAGAAAGTTCTCCTTTGTCAAGTTGTTGTTCAAGTTGATCTAAATACAGTATCATTTTGACTGTGAAAGTCTGAACATCTTGACCAAAGAGTGATGCGAATGCACGTTTGTATCCTCCCAAGTATCCAGGTCGTTCAAAGAGAACCTTGAGATGTGAGTGAAGTAGTCGAAAACATTCTATGCAACTTTCCTTTGTATTATCAGGCAATTTTAGTGGCTAATAAAACTCTTTCTCTTGAGAATTCGAGCACGACGATTCCATGTTAGCATTATCAGAATCAAACACGTTTATTTGTTGTACAGGGTTGGAAGTCTTATGTTTATCGTTCGTGTCGTACAATTTGAGTATCTCAGATATGAAAGAATCTGAAGTAGTAGACATGGTGTAAACATGCACGGGATTTTACAAATCTATGATTTAAACCGAGAAATCGTTTCTTTCGCGGGATTTTACAAAATCAAGAAGAAACCGTGAGGCAATGATTACTTGAATGTGTTATGATTAACGATTGGATCGATGTAATGATTAGTGATTGTATGTTAAGAATGGTGATTGTTTGTTTAGTTGCGATTTGGTTTGGTTGATCCAAGTTGTTATAGTGAAATTTTGGTCTGAAAACTTAAAACTTCAATAACTTCTTTCTGGAGGGGATTTGGGCCTCAAAAAATTCATTTCAAGACTTCGTGATGAAACCTCACAATATTCAGGCTGTTCCGGTCGTTTTGACAGGTATTTCGCTGAAAACGGAGTTACGGTTCAAAAGTTATGGCCGTTTGAAGTTTTGTCGTAAAAAGTCAACTTTTAGTCAAACCGCATCGTCAAAACGCAATGGCAAAACGCAGTGATTAAAAAGGCAAAACGCAAGACCAAAACGCAAAAGTCAAACCGCAACCTTGGTCAAACCGCAACTTTCATTTAATACAAAACGCAATCAGACCATAGTCAAATCGCAGTTGACCAGTCAAACCGCAATGAGCTGTCACTTTCGTACTATTTTGTCCTTATGCCACAAGTGGTAAAACAAACAAAACGCAGTTTGACAGAATAGGCAAAATGCAACTAAGAATTCCCGTTTTAACACAAACCGCAATCAAGAACAAGTGCAAAACATCAAACCGCAACCAAGAAAATTTCTCAAATCTTCCAAGTAAACCACCAAACAAGCCGAAGATCACCCAGAAATGATACAATAGATAGTTGAGACCACGAAAGTGTTTGATTTTAACAAATCAAACCACAAACAAGAACAAGGATCGTGACCTATGTAGCTAACCTATTCGAACCAAAACAAAAGCAAACAAATAACCACAAATTCGAGCATACACAATCAAGCTAATCTAACCATGGTCTCTGAATTAGTAGACATTGTGTAAACGTGAAAAACCTTGAATAAACACAGCTCAAATCTTGATTTGTCTCTTTTTTTCTATTCGAACCACAAAACAAAAAGAAAAATACCAAGAAATTGATGTTTGGTTCGATTCTAGAGAGAGAAGTGGGAGTTCTAGAAAGAGAAAGTGAAGTATATTAGATTAGGATGAAAGAAGCTCCAACCCTCTTCCTTGGTGGGAGATGGTGTTTATACAACTTACTTAACGCCCCACGTGGGCTATGGAGCGGGCTACATTGGGTAAAGACCCGACCCGACTCCATGGTGAAACGATATCTAAACTATAACTACAAAGCCTACGAGCTATCTAATGCCAAAAGATACTCGGGGTGACCGAGTCTTTCATATGAATATTTATATTCCTAACACCGCTCCTTTGCCAAAAGACTACTAAAAATCAAAATGTTCATTGCTCACCGGTCCAAAAAGCTCCACACCGCTCCGTGCCAAACATACCTAATTTAGGAAGAATCGTTAAATGATAAAAAAAATACATTATCGCTACGAGATTTTATTTATCATTAGTAGACAGACATTATGATATACTTTCGGCTTAATTTTTTTTTCTCTTTTTATGATTATTAAATATTAGACAATACAAGATCATATGTGATTTGTGATGCGAGTTTTAAGGTTCAAATTACAATCACATGTGATTTTAAAATTTACAAATTACATATGATTTTTCAGGGCGTAAACTTCAACACTTACAAATAAAAAAACTCGAAAATATGTAGAAGTGCCTCTTCAATAAAAGATGATTTTACGATTGACATGATGGTGTAATTAGTTTACTTAACGACAATGGTTTATAAGTTATTTAAAAAAAAATGTAGGTGGGTGCTTTTTATTTTGATTAAAAAATAAGTGGCTAGGGTTGCGTTTAGTTGGCGAGAAATCAGACAGTTTTATAAAAATATTTAAAAAAAACAGAAAAATAGAAAATAGAAAACTTGTTTAGTCGCAAAATTTTTGAAAAGTTTCTCCAAGAAAATGAAAAGTTGAAGTTTTGTATTTTAACTATAAAATTGAAAAGAGGTATTTATCATTCCCAACATTGTCCCTTGCAATTCTTTTTTTACAAATCCTTTGCAATGTTTATTTCTGTAAAAATAATCATTATATCTATATACTAAAGACCAAAGCCGGTGGGTATTTTTTATTACTTTCCCGATTAAAATATGATTTCCCCAATAAAATATTATTTACCGTTTGGCCCTTTACGTTAGCCCAACAAAGGGCCATTTTTTCAGTTTTTCTTCCGTGGGTGTTATACTCACACCGCTTACTCACATTCCACTATCTTCGATAACCTTTCTTACTTCTGAAGAAAAGTAGCTGCTGTTCGTTAGGGTTTGGGTACGTGGCAATTCTCAAACTTTGTTTTTCGGCGCTCGGATCTTTTGTGTTTACGTGTTTTGTGTGTTGGTGTTTCGTCATATACGTTTTTATAGATCTATTTACCTTATTCATCTTATTTTGTTTGCATAACTTTTGTGTCATTCGAATGAAGTTAGTGGATGTTAGGCCTTTTTAGGTTTTGAAACGTGCTCCTAGGTGTGTTAATGTTAGATTGTGTGCTCGCTTTATATGCCTTTGACTTAGTTAGAGTCAACCTTTAAGATATGAGGATCAAAAGTAGGACGTGTAAAAAAAATAGTAGGTCAGGGCTATCATCTGACACCACTTTACCAACTGAGGTGGGTCAGAATATGGTTAACTCTGGTGCAACCAGTTGTGGTGAAGGTCTGGCTGTTAGTAGTTCTTATGGGGAGGGTGTGACTCATGCCACAGAAAATGGGTCGTCTTCGTTGAAACGGAAAGGGTCTTTTGTCGAAGGTTCAGATGTCGTTGTATGCGGTGAGGTCTCCGACTTGGGTGGTTGTGATATTAGGCCTTCGAAAAAGCTTGTTGTTGATGAAGATCTTAGTCGGGTTGGTGTTGGTCATTTACACGTAAACGATGACACCCATATGTATGTAGGCGAAGGAATAAGGTGTGACAGGGGGGTTATGGTTGGGTCTTCTGCTGTTGACATTTCTGTAGGACCTTCGCGTACTTCAGAACTATCGAGTGATGCGATAAACGTTTTGAAAAGGAAATCATCATGTGTAGAGGAACCTTTGTTAGAGACTAATATGAAAAGACAAAGGGACGACGTGGTTACCGTTGCTCATACAGGTGTGTGATTATTATCATTTTGGGCTTTGTGGTTACTTTGGAATACTTTATTTCTGATACTTGACAATGTATTTTACGCTTCTGCAGCGCCATTTCCAAAACCAGTTGTTCTTGACTTTCAGTCGCAGTCGGTGCTTCCGGTTGCAGATACTCATGGTTACCGTCAAGTAACCAACGCTACTGCTAATAGTTGTGACTCTTTGTTGTGCGAAGGTGAATCAGTAAATAACGTACACTCAACGGCGTTTATGCACCATTTTTCTGAATCCGTTTTGCATGATGTTGCTCATACAGGTGTGTTATTATTATAAGTTTGTGTTTCACAGTTGTTTTCAAAGACTTTATCTGTGACATTTAACAATGTTTTTTTAAGATGCTGCAATGACGTTTCCAAAACCGGTTGTTCTTGACTTTCATTCTGGGATAGTGCATCCTGTTCAACATACTACTGCCTACGTTCAATTAACTAGAGGTGCTGATAATAGTTATAATTCTTTGCCGCGTGAAACGGATTTTCAGCAAAATTTTCCTTAGTCTGTTACTCTCACATTTTCTTCTCAAGTTAGCTGTTTGTTAGATTTTTTATTTGGTGTATACGTTTGGTTTTCGTTTGTTTTGTTAACTTTCGTTACTCTTTCAGAAAATGTTGCAGCGACAATTCGTGAGCCCGTAACATTGGACTTCCGTTCACGAACAACTTATAATGCTTCTCAAGGTTACGTGTCGTCATCAGTGTGATTCTTTGCTGGAATTGAGAAAACAAAAACAACTTTTATTGAACCTGTTATTATTTATGTAGGTGATACATTTGACAGAAGGGAGTCACCTTTTGCTGAATACATAGCGCCAATGTCTACAGCAGGTATGCAGTGTTATTAGCTTTTATTGGACATGTTTTATTTATTATATAAACTTTAATTATAGTGCAGAGTGTTGTCTGTAACGGTATGTTTTGTGTAGCCAACGGTTCACACGCATCTACATCTATCGGTTCTTCTTCGAGGCAAACAACGTCAAATGTGCCATGCCGTTTCGGTCGCAGTTTGGGTAAAATTCTGTTATGTGTCTTTGCGGTTGACATTTTCTATCCTCTGTTGTCTTATTCGCCGTTGCTAATAAATACGTTGTCTATTTTTTTATAGGCCCACCAAAAGAATATAAACGGTTTGGTCCTTGCAGTCAAACATGCAAGTCGTGTAAAGCTGTTTTCTGGGACGAGGAGAAGCTCGCGTGTTCTACTATATCCAGTGGTCCTCTATATCATGGTTGTTGCTTTGAAGGGAGGGTCAGACTGTTTGTGCCTTTGGAATACCCAGATATCATTCAACAATTATTCAGTGATAGTCACTTTCTTGAAAATATTCGCGCTTATAACCAAATGTTTGCCATGACATCACTAGGCGCGGACGTGGACAAGTCAGTCAACTGTGGGAGAGGCCCGTACGTTTTCAAAATATCTGGCCAGATATATCATCGGATAGGACGTTTTTGTCCTGAACCTAACCAGTATCCACGGTTTCTGCAGTTGTATATTTATGATACACACAACGAAGTTACAGACCGGTTGAGTCACTTTACGGAAACTACTAGAGCAACGTTGAGGTCGGAAATTGTACAGGCCCTTATCAGTTTTCTAGACAGTAACAATGCATTGGTACAACTGTTCTGAACAGCCATGGATAAGTTGCAACAAAATGATGTCCCTGAATTTAAGATTAGGTTGTTTAATATTGGTAAAGGTTCGCAGTATGAGTTACCAACCGCTGATGATATTGGTGCGATCGTCTTTGATGATACTCAAGAAACACAGGCGGACTTTGACGTGGTGTTGGAAGCTCATTCTGGTGAACCGCAACGTGTGAATAAACTTCATGCTGCTTATATGTCGGCGCAGTTTCCGTTGTTGTTTCTATATGGAGAACATGGTTATCATGTTGGTATGCGCTACCTTAATATTGATACTGCTTCCAACCGTAGGGGTAAGCGTATGTCAATGAGGGCTTTTTACGCATACCAACTACATGACAGATTGGGGTGCTATAATTTGATAAGTAGGGGAGGCAGGTTGTTTCAGCAATATGTTGTTACCGCGTATTGTTGTATTGAGCAAAATCGAATGGATTTTATTAGAGCGAACCAAGCTGATATAAGAGGTGACTATCTCTCAGGTTTGCATGATGCAATCAGTAGGGGTGACAGCGACGGGTCCGACGTCGGTTCTAGAATTATTCTACCTTCATCGTTTACCGGTGGGCCTAGGTATATCTATAGTCATTACCTAGACACGCTTGCTATTTGTAGAGTTCACGAAAATCCTTCTTTTTTTGTTACTTTCACTTGCAACACGAACTGGCCGGAGATTCAAGAGTATATGGATGTGTATCCTCATTTAACAGCTGCTGACAGACCTGATGTTTTAGACCGGGTATTCGAGCGCAAAATTCGTGCTATTATAAAGTATGTTCGTGACAGAAGGCCTTTTGGGTCGTTAAATGCTGGTCCGTGCTATCTTTAAATCTTGAAAAAAAAATATATGATATTATGTAGTCACGTGTATATAGTTTCTCACTAACGGTGTTTATATGCACAGTGCTATACACAGTCGAGTTTCAAAAGAGAGGATTACCGCATTGTCATATTCTTCTGTGGGTCAATCAAAGAACTGAAGCAACGCGAGAAGCTGACATTGACAGATACATTTCTGCAGAATTTCCTGACCCGGTTATGGATCCTGAAGGGTTCAGAGTCGTATCAGAATTTATGGTTCACGGGCCGTGTTGAAATGCTTTTCCAAACGCTCCATGTATGCAGCACAGGACCAGCTGCAAGAAGAATTTCCCAAAACAGTATTGTAATTCAACGTTCACTGACACGTCAGGGTATGTACATTACCGTAGGCGTGATATACAACTTGAAGTGACACGGCAAGGAGTGAGATTAGACAATGCATATGTTGTTCCTTACAATAGAGAACTTTGTATGGTTTTCTACGCACATATAAACGTCGAGTACTGTGCTTGGTCTATGTTGATAAAGTATCTTTTCAAGTATATTTCGAAGGGCACTGATAGAATTATTGCACACGTTGCTTGACAGATAGGCCAACAGCAACCCACATCATCGACTGCATCTACTTCAGTTGATCCCACGGCTGTTCATGTCGATGAAATCAAAAATTTTGTTGACGCTAGGTTTATCGGTCCCCATGAGGCATGTTGGAGGATTTTTGGGTTCGATATTCATAGCAGGGAGCCAGCAGTGCAGATATTGGCAGTTCATTTGGAAAATATGCAGTCAGTTACATTTAGAAGCCGACAGTCTTTGCAAAGCGTCCTTGCTAATCCAGGTGCTAGAAAAACCACGCTTACTAAATGGTTGGCTTTTAATGAGTCTTCCACACTAGGACACCATCTTACTTATTTACAGTTTCCTTCAGAGTTTGTATGATCGAAGGCTTATAACGCTTGGTGTCCTAGGCGTAATCCTCACAAGCAATCAATTGGTAGATTGGCGTACGCGCACCCAACTGCTGGAGACTTATTTTATCAGCATATGCTGTTGTCCCACCAAAAAGGCTGCATATCTTTTAGAGCAATCAGGAAGGTTAATGGCTCCACGTACGCTAAAAATAGGGGAGCATAAGAAGCGTTGGGCTTACTTAAGGACGACAAAGAATGGGTGACAACAATGCAAGAAGCCTCAACGACCGCTACTGCCCGTGAACTTAGAGCTTTGTTCTTCGAGATACTCATATTTACAGACATTGCCAACCCGTTAGCTTTGTGGCGTACTTTCTGGAAGCAGATGTCAGACGACATACCTTTGTTACTTTCCCAACATTTAAGGATGAGGTTCCTATACGTTAATGACCCTGAATTACAAGGAGGGGTATTGTATGAGTTGGAATCGTTGTTAGCCGTTCATGGCAGGTCACTAAAAGACTTTGGGTTGCCGCCGCCGCCACATGGTTTGCTTAATTTGTTTAATAACAGGACGCTTATGGAAGAAAAAAACTATGACAGGGCTGAGATGGCTGCGGAGAGCAGGAGATTAGTTCCACTTATGAATGACCAACAACGTCATATATTTGATACTATTATACACGCTGTCACGTATGAGAAACAAGACCTACTGTTTGTTTATGGTCATAGAGGGACAGGAAAAACTTTTTTATGGAAAGCGCTGATTAGTACCGTGCGTGCCGAAGGGAAGATCGTTCTTGCGGTTGCGTCTTCAGGTATAGCGTCATTGTTACTACCAGGAGGTAGAATTGCTCATTCAAGGTTCAAGATACCTTTAGAATTAACTGACGAGTTAGTTTGTATGATTAAAAAAAATAGTCAGCTTGGTGAGTTACTAAGGCAGACAGACATAGTGATATGGGACGAAGCTCCCATGAATGAAAAGAAGTGTTTCGAAGCACTTGATAGAACCTTTAAAGACATTGTCGATGACTCCCGTAGACCGTTTGGTGGAAAGTCTATAATCTTCGGTGGCGACTTTAGGCAAACTTTGTCGGTTAAGAAGGCAGCCTCAAAAGAGACGTTAATAGCATTGTCAATTGTGGAGTCGTATCTTTGGCCACATTTTAAGGTTATTTCCCTTTTACAAAACATGAGGTTGTATAGACCTGGCATGACGGACATAGAGCGAGAAGAGGCTAAAAATTTCTCGGAATGGTTGCTCAACATTGGTGACGGGAATGAAGGTGTACGCGACACTGAAGATCTGCAGAATGCCTCATGGGTACACGTACCAGACGAATATTGCTTACCAGCAACAGAAGAGGGTCTTTTTCAGCTTATTCAATTTATATATGGAAGGCCATTTATGGAAATGTCGACTGCCAGCGATTTTCAGAAGAAGGCCCTAGTCTGCCCAAAAAATGAAACAGCCGACGAGATAAATGCAAGAATACTTACCAACGTTTCGGGAGCGTCGGAGTTTTATATGAGTATCGATGAAGCAGTGCCTGTTGGAAACGATGGTGGTGCGTCTGAATTACTGTACCCAACCGAATACCTCAACACAATGAAATTTCCAGGAATTCCCCCACATATGCTTGAGGTGAAAATTGGCGTTCCGGTTATGTTGCTACAGAATCTTAACTTGATTGGGGGCCTTTGCAACGGTACACGCATGATCGTTACTCAAACTTTGACCCGCGTGATCGAAGCTAAAATAATAACTGGTACTAGGGTTGGTGAGAAAGTTTTCCTACCGCGTATCGTATTAACGGTCAAAGAAGAAAAAATGCCTTTTGTATTTAAACGAAGACAGTTTCCAGTCAAGTTATGTTACGCAATGACGATCAACAAGAGCCAAGGTCAATCATTAGAAAAGATTGGAGTTTATTTACCTGAGCCGATCTTTGGGCATGGTCAGCTATATGTAGCACTGTCTAGAGCTACATCTCCAAGTGGTCTTAAAATGATTATAGGGTCTCAGGCAGGACAGCCAGCCAACACCACAAAAAACATAGTCTATAAAGATTTTCTTGACAAAATTACGCGCACACAGGTTTTAAAAATTTTTTCGTGTCTTTTAATATACTCATGTGTTAATTTTACACCAATAAGTCAACCATGGTAGCGAAGTACCCTTAAGGATCTTTTAAGAGTAGAAGACCTTAACAGATCATAAGAAGGTTCAGCAACGGCCGTGAAACACGTTTACCAGTCACTGTTAGTTACCGTAGTCTCCCGGCAGTTGCAGATGACTAAACATACTGTCTCACCACAGCAACACCGTTTGTTACTAGGTTTGTGCAACATTTTAAGTTACAGCGTGCTCTATAAATGTCGTATCAGTCACTGTTGATCCACGTATACATGCACTACCAGGTACGTAAGGCCTAGACCTATTCAAAATTATTATGCGGATACCCCTTTGTTAACTACCCAGGTACATTAACCTAATTGTTAACCAAAATATATATTTGTTACTTTCAAACTGTTACAGATACAGTTGCTTATAGTTTTTGTGCTTTCATTAACCTAACTATGATGCAAATTATGTCTACAATTTTTTGGAAGGCATCCGGGTGCTCTGAACCGGGTTTATGAACGACCCAAAAGCGTATTCAGGCTTTAGTCTCTTTTACCATACATTCTGACATGATATGATCTGACAGACCAACTACTTCACTGCAGCAATACTAGCCACCACTAGGTCTCTGAAGCGATTCTATTTTGGCACTAACCTATAGGCGTAGTCGTTAACAGGTTTGCTAGATAGTCATGTGCGATACCAGGTATACAGTATGACTACCTTCACTTGAAACTGCTATACATGCGTTTGCTTTTGTCACTGATATCAACGTGAACCCAATTGTTATACAAAATACATACAAACTACTGCACAGAATATTTGGATAACTTAGAATTGCAGATACCTTTTGTTATTTGAAGCTTAGTGGCTTTCTATTTTCAGCCTACTGCTTGCATAATGAAACTATGATGCAGAGAAATGACTGATCAACAACAAAGCGACAAAGTTTTGCAAGAAATACAGGAACCACTCCCAACAGAAGTCCATGTGGTACGTGAGTCGAAAGACAAAGGAAAAATGGTTGTTGTACCTTCGGAAGGTGTAGATATTCCAAACATAAACCCAACAGTGTTAATGTATGTAGTAGTATAACGGTGCGATACAAACACATGTGGACAACTTTTGAACAGCTTTTGCACCCGTGCAATGTCTTCATAAAACGACGTTGCAATTTTGGCTAAAGGTATGCAGAAGCTAAACTAATCCGATGTAATGTATCCTTTTTTGAAAATATGTATAGAGGCATTGGGTAGTAGAAATGCCATAGAAATGTAATGAGACCTTTTGAACAAATCTGTAACCTCGCTATGCTAGGAATTATATGGATATCTAAGGCTGCTAACACTCTATCGTGTTACGTATTTTCAACAAGTGTTCCGATCACGTTACAGCAGAAAAAAATTCTATTGTCTTTACCTACATTGTCTGCTCACTCTTATCGTTCCCAACGTTTAAATTTCATGAGCGTATTCGAACGCTTATATCAACTCTGTC
This sequence comes from Artemisia tridentata subsp. tridentata, assembly GCA_021014915.2. Classification (NCBI taxonomy): domain Eukaryota; kingdom Viridiplantae; phylum Streptophyta; class Magnoliopsida; order Asterales; family Asteraceae; genus Artemisia; species Artemisia tridentata. The sequence continues at coordinate 240,577,016 of CP139504.1, forward strand.
ACTAAAATCACAGAGACAATAAACAAAAAACACATAACTTTGCTACAAAGCATGCACATACATTACAAATATTGAAGATGACACAAAAATATTTGAACACGCATATTTGGAATGACCCTCCACAGTAAATGTTTTCCGAAATCCAAAAATGAGCTAAACAAATCGCACAAGGGTATCACAAACATTTTTGACAACCTCTGTGTCCACAACGCACCTAAACAACATTAAACTTACTATCGTTATCCTTTATCAAATTTGCTAAACAGAAGCTAATACACAAATGAATAGATACAGATAAACGCAAAAGGAGAAACACAGCAAAACACGGAATAACGTGAACCAAAAGACTTGCAAACCCCCACACAACACCTACAACACGCCCAACAACGCATCTTCCATTTACTCTTTAGTTACATTAAAAAAATAAAAACGTGTATAGAATATCCAATCTTTCACAGACAGAAAACCATTGAAAACATAACAAAAAAAACTCTCAGCTAGCGTGCCAAACAAAGAAGTGCTTATCTAAACCGTAAAGCTTTTACTAACAATAAACCAAAAAAAAAAAAAAAGTCACTTTCATAAACAACCAACGCAAACGCAAACAGTCTACAAACATACTCCCACAACGATATCGATACAGCAAAAAAAAAAAATATATTCCAATTTGTGACTAACAATCTACTGATTAACAACAAATACATCCGCTAACATACCCAAATCAAGAATTTCTCATCCAATTTCGCGAAAACCGGCAAAAAAAAGCCTTCCATATAACTAAAACTAGAAAAATTGACCGCACAGTTTGTATCGATCACACACATCTCTGTAACAGATACAAATTATCTCTACTTTGTATTCATAAACCTTAAAAAAAAAATCCCAAACCAATACTCCACCATATGTAAATCTGTTACAAACATTTAACAAAACAATAATCGTAACTAAAACATAAGCACAACAAAATTTAAAAGCAACTGGGCTGATCACATTATATCTAAAACAGGATACCAATACAAAAGAAACGATAAGATGATAGATAAAAGATCACAAACGCATTCTACGTAGAACCATAATTTATACATAAAAAGGTCAACGACAAGCAAAAGTGTTTTTCTAACGTAACCCCTTAGAAACACTTACTGCAACAGTTTACACTTAACAAAGATATTTACAAATCCACATAAACCCCCTCACGTTTAACATAATGACAGATAAAGCCCTTAGAAAAAGCAATATACATCGAGTTATAACTATTAACGTACGAACCTATACATCCTCAAGAATTTAGCAAATTTCAAAAATTTTAAGCAAATAAAGAAACATGCTTTAAATAAATAAAAATAATACACAACTAACAAAAAAAAAAAAAAAAAAAAAAAGAAAAAAAAAGATAATTTTTTTTATAACTAAGACTGTTTTTCATAAATCTAACGAATAGCCCCCCGCAACGCGGGGGTCGTATTCCTCGTTTAAACACATTTTTCAGTTTTTCAACACTTTTTTGAGATAAAAATCCTTTTGTTTGACGCGCTAAAGGAAAGTAGGCTATAATAGAAAATCTCGCACGACCGAGACAATCTTTTTCAACTTTTATCTAAAGGAGTAACATCGTGATAATGATTTCTTGCGAATGTATGAACAAACGTTACAAGTTATTAGCAATTTAGTAAACGAGTAAACTCGTCTAACCTTAAAGCCAATTTAGTGGAACATATTTGGCTTCGAACAAATGCACAAAATAATTGTAATTTCATTTTATTTTAATTAATGTTTTTATTTTATTTGAATTATTAATGTAATATTTTTATTTTATTCGAATTATTAATGTAATATTTTTTAATTAAATGAGAAAAATATGGAAGTGTTTGGTGATGTTGGTTGACCTATTACACTATGTCGGTGCAAGAGTTTTTTTTAATTATTTTATTTTTTTAAGAAATAAGGCCTTGTGTAATACTGCTTGGTTTGCATAAATAAAAAAAACCAATTCCCTAAATAATCCATCTAGATAGTGATTTTATTAATCTTAACCTTTCTTTTATCTTTTACAAGAATGAACCAAATATGTCACTATCATTTTTTCAATCGCGTCTAAGACTTAAAACGCGACCCACTTGAAACTTTTAAATCATAAAGTAGATGGTAGATGTTGTTAAAAGTTAAGTGATAAAAGAAAGCGGTGCATACATGTATGGTAGTTTGGTGCATTTATTATATATATAGTATAAAAGCCGTTTACTGTTCACCAAAACCACTGTTCACCATCTACAGTGCCAATCTACTGTTCACCATCTACAGTGCAGTTACATTAATATAACCTAGAAAATTCTTCATACCCTAAAACTTAGTTCCAGTAGAAAAAGCAAGACCCTCAATACCGATCATCGTTATCATTTTCTTCTCAATCAAAAACCTTTTCCTCCAAACAAACAAATAAACAGATCGGCGATAAACAAATCAGTTCCACAAATGATCAGAATAATTATTCCAAAGGTACTATGTTTCCTTTCCTTTGTTTTAATTCTATTGATTTTTTTTATAGCTTTTGATCGATTTCATATGGGTTTAGGGATATCTCTTGGCGAGATATTTGGAGTTGCACAACGTGCTGCAGCCCGTAAGGTAGGATGTGCTGCGAGGAAGTCAGCAGATCTCTGGATTAGAAAATTGATGGAGGTATGTGGTTTATAAGAAAAAAAAAAACTGATTTCGATTATACCTTAATTTTTTTATGAAAATTACAGCCGACCTAATTTTTGGGTCAATTATAGATGTAAGCAAATTGTGGATTGGTTTAATGATACTTCTGATGGACTGGTAATTTTTTTATTTTTTTTATTGAATTTTTTATGTGTGGCTTTATGGTGTTAGAGGTGTTTATTTAGGTGGTTGCTAAACACATAATATAAGTTATATGATGCTGAGTTTAAGGATGATTATAAACTGTCGTGTTTTTGTGGTTCTGAGTTTTGTTTGATTTTATGTTTTAGTTTCTGTTAACCAGCAATCTATGAGATAATAAAATGATAAAAGTTTTAATTAAGAATAGAAACAGCGTTTGAAGATATCAAACTACATATGCAGATTGTTTTTTTTATAACAACTGATGTGTGAATGATTAGCTACCGGTTTAAAGTTAAAAATGTGGTTTGTGTAACAATTGATGTTTTTAAAAATCAACAAATATTGTGATCTGTTTTTTGTGTAATGCACTATGAGCTTATGAGCTTCGGTATTTCGATGTACATGCTTGCTGAGATTCACGTCGCACAGGTCCGGACACATATTTCGATGGTATTTCGATGGATGGCGACGATTCATTACACTGTAATTCGGATGTTTCTCGACGGCCAGTTACTAGGACAGATGTTGTAGGTACGACGGTTCGGTTTGTAATACAGATATTGTACTTTGTAACACCGATGGTCATAATCTTTCGTGTTGGTCCTATAAGTGGTTTTATCTATTCAAAATGCAGGTTACGTCGTACTCACATATTGTGGGCATTTACGGTTTCGTTCGGTCGTCTGGCTTCTAGGTAATTCTTAAACCATGTTCGTCTATAATTAGTTATGGATTGTGTTATTCACTATAGCGTATACGTTTCAGGTTCCTGGCCTTAATGTGAGTGGTCGTGGTTCAGATTCAAGATATGAAGGTAAAAGGTTCATTATGTTAACTCGCGCCATCTTATGCACATGAGATAATTGTTTAAGTTTTAAGTTCTTTATTATTATTATTATTTTTATTTTTTATTTTTAATCAATTCAGGAAATGCTTCGGGCTCAGTGATGCTTCATTTTATGTCAGGTAGTGTCCATGAACTAGGTGTCTTCTACACTGGAATGAATTCAGCTAGGACATCTAAATCTTCGGATACAGTTGGCCAACTGAGAAACCATGAGAAACCAAACGGTAATTTTCAGGGATGAATGTGCAGTGTTTTACCTATTAGCATTTACATATACATCTTTCTTCTTCTTTTAATTAGATTAACAGAAGAGCAGCAACAGTTTCCAACCAATTGTGCGACTCAAGATTCTCGCCAACGCTATTTGCACCACAGTATAATATTTCAAACCTGATTGGTGTTCTTTATAGGCTGTTTTGTTTAATTTGCCAGGTACCCGTATAAAAAAATGAAGTCAAAAGCGACGTGTGGATATTCATGTAAGTGACCACCGTTCTCGACACTTTGGACAGCTATTCATGTAAGTATACTATTTCTTTGATATTTTGGTTCCGCATAAGCCTTAATTACTTCTCATACTTGGTGGTTTTTTATATATTGCAGGCAAATCTTTGCATACAACATCAGCTGTAAGTGCCGCTATTGAGGGTTGTGTACACGTACATGACATTGGTCACTTCTACTAAGGTATATGATGTTTTCCGTTTTGCCTCTCACTTTTCGGCAACAAACAATGACTAAACACATAATGAACTTACTCACAAGAAGCATACCATGGTTTAAAATTTAAGTCTTTGCAAGCATTACAATGTCTATGTGTACGTCTCACATCCAACAAACAAGATGTGGTAAGGTGTAGTCTATAAGCTATGAGGTACTTATACCCTTTTTGAATCTAAGCTCCCAAACACCCCCTAAAATTGTAATTTTTGTGAAACCATTTTTTCAATATTCATCAGAGTTTTACGGGTTTCTTTATTCACCCGAATAGTTGTTGCAGTGCTGCTGCTACCAGCTTATTTTGGGCCAAAACAACCAGTTAACCGTGTCGCGCTTGCACCTTAGGAGTGTACATAGACGCGCTTTTATCGCTTCCAAATATCGTTCTGAGGTATAATATTTGCGCTTTTGTTTTGGGTTGTGCAACTACTGGATTTCGCAGAAGTAACCCAAAATTTGGGAAAAGCAGTTTTATTTTCATCCTGTTTATGTTTTTATCAATTACCTATTTTGCTATTGTATTGTCAATTTGATTTGATTTAATTCAAAACTTTAACTTTCCATCACACGAGACTATCGGGTACTTGAAATGAATGGTTACCCGTGATTCTTCAAGGTTACAATAATAACGATGCACTTTTTAAAGTATTCCGTTTTGGTACATGTGGAATAAATAAAACCGTAATGACTAACTCCTATTTGTCATCTCATGAGTTTTGTCACGTTCTTGGTTCTAACCTATCCGACTACTTGCAGCTTATCATCATAATAAACTGAAGATTGGAAATCCCAGCACCTGCACTTTGGAACTTAAAACAGCAAATAAAAGCCCAACAGAACTGCAACATTGCACAGCATCAAACAGAATCCAATAGATAAAGTGCTAATTTTATGTGGTGCATACAAGCTGTTCTCATAGGTGCTGATTTCATAGGTAACATATCCACTGTTTTATTTGGTTGTCATGAGCTTTTAAGGTTATTGTTTCCTTGCATAGAATAGAAGGACGGTCGACTATGACATTAAGTCGGCACGTCAACACTAAGTATGTAGCCACGACGGATTGATCCTCTTTCTCAAAATAGAAAGAAGCTTGAATACAACATTAAGTCATACCGCCAGTTTACCCTCACATGGTTACTATTTATAATGAAAATTAATAAACTAAGCTTGAATACAACATTAACTCTTCTTTTAACGCTACTGTGTCAAGTAAAACTTAGTACCAATGGTGTTGTTTCACTGAAATATGTTAAATAACTAATGGCTTATTAGCTGTTCTGGTGATGCAGGTGGTGTAGCTGACGGACTTTTGAATCAGCTCTTGACTAGATGGATGGAAAGTCTGCTAAAAAGACTGTCTTCATAATTGGAGCCACCAACAGACCTCACATCATTGACCCTGCACAACTACATCCAGGTCGTCTTGATCAACTTATCTACATCCCCTTACTAGATGAGGACTCCCGACACCATATTTTCAAGGCTGAAATGAGGAAATCTCCTGTTGCTAAGGATGCTCATTATAATGATTTTTACTCTTAACAGATATGAACTATGCCTTTTTTATACTTCTTTAGCGAAATATCCCGCCGCGAAGCGCGGGCTACAAACCTCGTTCTTTTTAAAGATGGACTATATCTAACTTCTAAAGGATACTGTTGTTCAAAGAAGTGTAGAGTTTGGTTATTCTTCTATATCCAAGATTTTTTTAAGTGGATTTACTTATGTATGTATGGTAGTTGTTGGTTACATTTATTGTTTTAAGTGTATGTATTATGTATTGTAAGTGTATGTATGTATGGTAGTTGTTGGTTACATTTACTCAGTGGCGGAGCTAGAAAAAGAATTTGCGGGAGGGCCGAAACAAATTTTTTTCTGAAAAAACATTAGATGGGAGGGCCGAGATGATTTTTTTTTAACACATGAAATCGCGAAAAAAATACACTAACGGGCTTAGGCCTAGGGGGCCGGGACCCTTCCCGGTCCTCACTAAGCTCCGCCCTTGCATTTACTGTTTAAGTGTATGTATTATGTATCGTAAGTGTATGTATGTATGGTAGTTTTTGGTTACATTTATTGTTTAAGTGTATGTATTATGTATCGTAAGTCTATGTGTGTATGGTAGTTGTTGATTAAATTTATGATTAAGTGTATGTATGTATGGTAAGTATATGTATGTATGGCGTTGGTTACTTTTGGGTCGCGTTTTACTTAGACGTGTTTTTACTTTTGTGTCAAATGTCGCGTTTTACTTTTGCTAAATAAATTAGGGTCACTATTTAGATCGCGTTTTTAAACTTAGGATCACGTTTTTATTAAATTAGGGTTGCGTTTTACAAATGTCGCGAGAGTTTGGGTCGTGTTTTTTAAACTTGTGTCATTACTTTAAAAAATTGCGTCGCGTAGAAGGTCGCGAAAGAAAGGTGTAGGGTTGAAAAGGTTTCTCAAATGAATGTAACGGATGAGAATTAAAAGTTTATTTTCGTAAAAAACTTATGCTACACTTGATTTGGTAAATAGATAGTGGTTGTGGGCCCTTTAAAAAAATATCTATAAATAAAATATAGAAAGGCAAAGAAAGAAGATGAAAACAAAAAATGATGATGAATGAGTTGTATATAACATGATTATGATCATCTCTTTCATTCGTAATTCACACTCCTCTAAATTCATCACTACTTTCACCAACAGCAATCATCTCCTTAAACCTTCTCCATTTCCTCAGGTATTCAATTTTTCTTTTTTCTATCATATCACTTTCTTGCTTATTCATATGTGATCTTAGAGGGAGTTTAGGAAACAAGTACCTTTGTAATTTCGTCTAAAATAAGCACTTTGATCTGCCAAACTGCTTATTTTACTCCAAAATAAGCAGAAAAATAAACAACCCAAAACACCCTTTTAATTTTTCTCTAGTTTATTTCTTTAACAAGTACTGGTATTAAATTACTGATGGTGCTAAATTTGTAATACTTTTGTTTTTTTAGGGTAACCATTGTTTCCGACCTTTTAGCGGACTAATCCACGGGTTTAAACCCACTGGCACATAGACTCAAACCGGGTAAAACCCTTTTTTTTAGGAGGTTGGCATGGCCACTGCACATAGTAGGAAGCAAACTTGAGACCTCATTTTTGCATATGTTATGAATTAGATTCTTTTACGGGGAATGAATGGATTGATTCTTTTTTTGTATTATACATTTGGCTACTTTCGACCCATTACTCCTTAGGGCTACGTTTAGCATTTTCCTAAAAAAAGTATCCAATAATCTCTGTATGCGTGAGCTTTGTTGGTTTGTGATGTATAACACTGAGTAATTAGTCTTACTACATATTGATTATGCAGCACTTTGCTAATATGGCACGTTCTGCATTGGACGAATTGTCGGATACTGGTGCCTTCATTAGAAGTCCTTCAACTTTTCGTAGTTTCATCTCACGAGATCCCAAGTCCACTTTTCCAGCCGAGCCTGGAAGATATCACTTATATGTTTCGTATGCTTGTCCTTGGGCGTCCAGGTGCCTTGCATACTTACAGATTAAAGGACTTGATAAAGCCATTAGCTTCACGGTATCTTTTTAATTTCCTTGATGCTTATAATGTCTTGAATTATATATTATAATTTGTAGAGGGTGCAAGTTTAAGCCTTTTATCTACATTTTAATCAATTTAGGATGTATTTTTTCTCCAGTAATTCAAATGGGTAAATTTTGAATCTGGAACAGGTCGAAAGTAGCCAAAAGTGTACTTGAAAGTTACTGAAACCTCTTTAAATTACTTTATTCAGAAACCATTATTTTAATATTATGGTTTAAGTAATCATGCTTTAACCCATTGCTTATTTATGAAAATAAGATTTGAACAAAAAGCCATTGGCAGGTTGACCATATCCACCCGGCTAACCATTTTGCATCTTTTAACAGTTAGCTATGTGCTTTTATTCTTTTAATATAGTTTCAAATTTCAGTCGGTTAAACCCATATGGGAGAGAACAAAGGAAAGCGACGAGCACATGGGATGGGTCTTCCCGGATACTGAAATTGAACAGCAGGGGGCTGCACCAGACCCTTTCAATGGAGCAAAAAGCATAAGAGCACTATATGAGCTAGCCAGTGAAAACTACTCCGGAAAATACACAGTTCCTGTACGTATAGCTTCATTTTCTCCCATTTAGATATCTTTCTCATGTGTGTTTTTACAGTCGATTCATGATAATTTTGGTGGTTGGTGATAGGTTCTGTGGGACAAGAAACTAAAGACTATTGTGAATAACGAGAGTGAGGAGATCATTCGCATGCTCAATACTGAATTCAATGAAATTGCGGAGAATCCATCCTTGGATCTTTACCCTTCTCATTTACAAAGCCAAATTAATGATTTTAATGAATGGATTTACAGTGGTATAAACAACGGTGTTTACAAATGTGGATTTGCTAAGAAGCAAGGCCCTTATGAGGAGGTATTACAATTATTCTTTTGTCGTTTTGTTGCTATAGTTTGTGTAAATGTTCTTTCTCTGTGTATTAAGCTATTGTATACAAATTATATTGGAAGGTCACTGTTAAAGGGCTATTTGTTTGTGTTTATGTTGGGTATATATGTAGGCTGCTAAGCAATTATATGAAGCTCTTGACAAATGTGAAGATATACTCGGGAAACAGCGATACTTATGTGGGCAATCTGTAACTGAGGCAGATATTCGCTTGTTTGTGACCCTCATAAGGTTTGATGAGGTATGGAGTGTTTTTCTTCTCCTTACAATTCACTCATTTTATCTCGCTCCTAGGATTTTCTGCAGTATACGTCGAAATATGGGTGAGTTTGGGTAACGGTCTTTCTCTGGTACTGGTTGAAACAGGTCTTTTTGGTTGATGCCAAACACTTTTTGTCCAAGAATTTTAATTATTTTTTAATGTATGGTGTACATATATTAGGTATGCGTAGGGTGAATAATGAGCTAAAATTTTTTAATAAAAAATAAAACTTTTTAGTTGTATCTGTACTTTCTGGCTATTTTATTTTTCATTCTGTGGTGCCCTATGGTGTTCAGATGTGTATTTTCAAAGTGACTATCATCAATTTGACTATTTGGTTTGATGCAACAAATTAGAGTTAAAATTTTCAAATGCAACACTGATAATTTCCAGCAACACCCACTTGCACTTTGTTGGTGTTCTCATTTGCGATAAAGGTAGTATATATGAAATGGTAAAATTTTGTGTCATACTTCTAAAAGATTTAATGAAATGTTAAAAATGAAATCAATGAAACTTGAGCTTTACGCTAATCCAGTTTGTTAGTGTTTAAAAAGGTGTTAAGCGAGTGAGGACATCACTCAGTCACTCACTCCTTTCTGGGATCAACCTGACACCTAAGCTGTTAATTTGAATCTATAGAACATGATTAGTTTGTGTGTTCTATCGGTCATCTAGATGGTGGGGTATGCAGTCTGCTTAGGTCGTGCCAACCAATATGGGTGGCAGGATGGCCGAGTCATGTAATGAGTCTTCTGATCAGTATGGTTTAAATGGGCTAGGTCGGATGGTCAAGTGCTGTTTGTCCATTTTTTTTTCAATAATGAATGCATAAATATGAATAAAAATAAAACTATATTATGACAATATCTACATTTAGGAGGTTGTATGCATTATAAATAGTTAGAAATACTCCTAGCATGTTTCATCTAACCTGTTCGAGCCATTTGAAGCGTTTCTGTTTTTAGCGAAACCCTTGGTTGGATCCAGTTGACCTGTTTTAGATAACATACAACCAATATAGGTGCATCCATATTCCTAAGCAAATGAGTCCTTTCATAACATATAAAGCGAGTGGTTGCTACCGGAACTACATGTGGCAGTCATCTGTTTGTCTTTTATTGTTTGGAAAGATTATTTATGGGATGGATCTATGTGCAGGTTTATGCAGTTCACTTCAAGTGCAACAAGAAACTGCTGCGTGAGTATCCTAATCTGTTCAACTACACAAAAGACTTGTTCCAAATCCCAGGTATGAGTAGCACTGTCAACATGGAACATATCAAAAAACATTACTACGGAAGTCATCCTTCCATTAATCCATTCGGAATTATCCCTCTCGGCCCTGATATCAACTATCTTTCACCTCACGATAGAGACCGATTTTCTAGTTAAATACTCAGAATGTGCGACTGTGTGTAATGTTATGCTCTCCAGCTCTCTTTTGTTTCAATAACTCCTGCTGTATGCCTATATATGTTGAGCTAGTGTTTTTCATTATATAGGGAGTTTGTGTGTTGTCTCTGTTTGGTAAACTATGTAACAAATTCAACGAGTTTGTAATGTTTGTGTTCATATTTAAAGATCATAGATGTATGACTTGATGTTCATGGTGGCTTTGATTACTGATGGCATGATAGACAGTAGTATTCGTAAAATGGGCGTGTGACAAGTTACAGTCAGTGTGTGTTATTGTTAGTGCAGTAAAAGTGTGAGCCAGATAGATAGGGGCTGGCCAGAGGTTCAGCCAACATCATCGACCATATTATAATATTTGTATGTAGTTAATGTTGCTGCTAAAGTGATAATATATATAAATTAATAGCTGTAACGCTCTATTCTAATTGAAGACCGCTGAGAGGGTGGAAGTTGTGTCTTTACGGTATGTGTCCTCTCTAATAGAGTAGAACGGAAAAGTGGACAAAACAGAGTCGCATTTCTCATCCAACAAATACTGGAAAAGAAGCATATTAGAAACTCAAACTCTCCTAACTCCCAAGTCAAGCCATTCCTTATAAATTTTAAGAGGTTGTAAACATATGATCACACTGTGATTAACTACCGGTTTTCGTTTGGCATTGACTGATATGGTTTGTTTGTCTCGTGGACCTTTAGAGATGTTTTATAGCTACTTTATTCTGTATATGTTATATAACGAGTAGATAGGCACCCGCGCGTTGCTGCAGGGCCAATTTGTTGTCGATGTGTCTTTCTTTTGGTTGCATAATTGTCTTTTTAGAGGATTTTTTTAGTTCAATATTTTATATAAAATCGTGCGTGAGTTAAAAGTATTGCAACATTGGGCTCATTTTGTTTGCAAATTTGAATTTGTTTTCAATAACATATTTTTTATAAGGAAATTTGTAGATATTCGTTAAATATGTGATAAATAAAGGTGGTTATTTAAAAAAACTATAAATAACTAAAAGGTTGTAATTTTTTTTTTTTTTTTTTTTTTTTTTTTTTTTTTTTTATTAAATCTACTTTTAAATAAATTTTATGGTAGTTTTTAAAATTGTTATGTAGGTTAAGGGTGTGATTTGAAAGTTTTTTTATTATTTTTTTTTCCAAAAATATATATTAAATTTCTAATATTTTTTATAAAATCGTATGTATGTAAAAAACATATCAATATTGGGATTGTTTTGTTTGTAATCAAGATGCGTTTTCATCTGTATATTTTTTATTAAAGGAATGGCTAAATAATTGTTAGATATTTAATAACTAAAGTTTCTTATATAAAAAAGTTGTAAATAATATATAAAGTTTAAAGTATTTTTCATAACTTGTCTTCTTATATAGTTTGGAGGGGGCTATTTTATAAATATGCAACAAACCCACAGTGTTTCTACTTATTGGACCGGGCTATTTTGTTTTTTGGGCTCATTTATTGGGCTGACTAAAGCCGCACATGCGCTTTAGTATTTATAGGTAACAAGATTGGCGTCGGTCGGCCGCGTTGCGGCCTGGCGGTGTTTTTTTTGTCGTTGTATTTGGTTTATAATTACATTCCATAAAGTAATTGTTTGTAAGCTAACGTTGTCTGCTCCTCTTACTTGGTGAATGCTCATCGCTTCAGTCCTGGCGTAGATAATCAGCCCAACCCTCCTATGTTGGCATCCATATCTTACGCCTGCGTTATATGAAACAAAATTTAGAAAGTATTAGTACACATACCCTATTAGAGCACGCACGGCAACAATGGATAATGTTTGTGGAGGTACCCGTACCAGTTGTGGTCCTCATGTTGTTTCTGCTGTTGTTGCTACTGTGGGTTCCTAAGAAGGAGTTTGACACTGCATTTACGTTCTACAATCTATGTTCATGCCAGGGTATTGTGCAATGAATAAGTAAATAGGGAGATTACAAAGTTTCAGCATAGACAATCAACAAATGTTGCACCAACCTGCGCGTTCAGCTGTTATTCGTGAGCCTCTAGCAGTGTGGGCCTGGGGCCGCGTTACTTGTGGCATTGTTGTGACTTGCAGACCAGTTATTATTGGAGCTTCAGGTTGTGACTCCAACGTGCCTATAGTGGCAATTAGATAAAATAGATGACACATTTAATAAGTTACATAAAATAGAGGACACATTCTTTCTACATGAAAAATGGGCAATTAAAGAAGAAATCTCTTACACATGTACAGGTGCCAACGCCATCAGCAAGGTTTCCACTTTTTCCTTTGCCTTTTGCACCACCTTCCTCACTACCACCGGCTTTTGCCTTTCCTTTTCCACCCTTTTCATCCTTTCCCATTGTAGTTGAAGCCTGTGACAGACACGTAAATAGGTAATGACATATGTTAACAGTATGGTGAATCTAAAACCTAAACAAATAGATGAATAAGAAACACTATAGATCACGCATCATATGTCAAAAATATAACATGCGTATGCACTGAAGCTTACGACTATTCCACACAATTCTTTTTTTTTTTAATGTACTAAGGAGGGTGTTTAGGATAAATATTGAAATTACTTATTGCGTTTTGATACAACGGATGAGCAACTTGTAGAGTGTTTACCTGAACTGTTTGTCTATTTAGTTGCTTATTTCTTTTGATAGAATGTTCATAAATTTAACAACACAATATAAGCGTGAAGTTTTAATTTACTAAACGGATTTAAGAATAAATAACAAAAGTTTGATGATTCTTTATTGGCAAGTATTACGGACCTCACTGTTTGCGAACTCGCTTATACATTTGCTGCTGCAGACACTGGTTCACTGTCATTTTTCGCGTCTTTTAACCAATGGTTGCTGCACGATACATGTACTGAATCTGTAAGGCCGCCCTGCATTTTCAATTGAATAATAAACAAACAGTATTCACAACTCCGTATCAGAAAACAAATCAAATGTAAATAGATTAGCAACCTCATGCACCTTGGATGGCTTGACTTTCCCCTGACCTCTACCTTTCAGTACTTTTTTCGATTCTTCAGAGGTGCTACATGGCTCATGTTGGGCCGTTTCTTCACATTTTCCATTCCCATCAATGTATAGGAAAATTAATAATAAGATTGGTGCTTTTAGTTAAATTATTAGATAGGCTGTTTAAATAACGTTTCCCGTAAACAATATTTCACTTGCCAAACCTCTTGTTCGTCTTCCATAAGTTTTAATTCTTTCAGCTAAATAGATTCTTCTAGCTGCTATTTTCGAACATCATTTAGCTGCCACAAATAGAAACTTATTAGTATATGTGTTACAATATATAAAAACTAAAAAACTAAAACTCATGATACTATAGTTTGAGTTTCATGTTTGCATACCTCAAAGGATTCCCGATTTTTACGTACCTCCCATCCTTAGCCACCAGTCATGCAATCTTAGCATCAACTCATTACTTTGAACAGTTTCCATGCCAGTTGCCGCAATGCTTGCTGTGACTACAGACGTCGAATACTGAAGGAACTTTACAGGTGCCTGCAAAACATATCTCATCGATTAATAACTTCATTGTACATATGGGTGTAAAACAGATAGCATCAGTTGTTTTTTGTTGGAGTGTTGATATGTTAAATAGCCCCTAAATAGTAAACAAATGGTAACTTTTGTTACAGCTAATCCTAAACTGGTTACTGTACACTTATGCCTTTGACCTTGGCTGTTTTACCTTGGCTGTAATTTTACAAAAGCCTACACTTGTGCATTTGACCAACAATTTTAGTTACCACATAAGCTCTACAACATAAGCCGCAAGTTAACTACACACAAAAATCCATGTAAGTTTACTTTTCACCAAAACACAGATAAGCACAAAATACTTGGAACTCGTCTATTTCCCAAACATAAAAAAACATCACCTAGCAGTCAAAATGCAATAACCTGAAGCATAACTAATAAGCAAACCCAAACACCACTGAAGATGTAAGATCCTATGAAAAACCCTTGTAATCAATCTTAATGATTAATGATGATCTCGTAATACAGTTACTAAAGCCCATTTTTGCTGGGAAATTTAAACTTTTCTATTATTAGTTATTAATATCCCAATGCATTATAGATATATATATATTGTATACGCAAACATGAAATAACACTTCTGTTGCAACAACACATTCTTACGATCAATGACGAGACGATAATCACAATAAAAATCTAACACATCTATAATATATTCAACACAAAACCATTTCCACCAAATACACTTAACTAAATCAACACATCAATAATACCATATTACTAATACTAATCCTAAATTCTACCCTACAAACCGGTTGGACCCTTAATGATTCGGCCCATCACTTCCACCCAACCCAACCGAATTTCACAGCCCAACACACCACTTCATTTTAATTCCTTTGTTCCTTTTATATTCGATCGATATTACATTTCAAAAACCCGATCTTATTTTTAATATCGAGACTTAACCTTCACATATTTTTACACATTCAAATACACCACCCAACTAGCCACTATGATACAAAAACCTAGCTAGAAATATCAAGTATTAGCATGATAATAAAACCCATATTATTTGTCCCATAATCGACCCAAACGTGTAACTAAAAATGTCGACAACTAACTATGGTCATGCCACCATTGTTCCTATAACCTTCCAACCACATTTCTAACTGATTCTAATCCTTCAAAAGCGAGCTAAACCTCAGTGCACCACTTGTATATAGAAGGTCCAAGCTTTGTGTTAACATATGTAGAAAACCGAATATAGGCAAGACTCCAAGAACTAGCATCCAAAACCACAACTACCAATACTCATTCACACACAAACTTGGATAGCAAAGACACACAAGTGTCCCCTAGTTACAGTACTTCAATCATTTGGTCAATAGGTCAATGCAAATAGGAGATATTTTGCCTATATAAACTACTCCATTCGATCTCTTTCTATTCTCTATCACCTATCATTTTCTATCAAAATCACAACATTCCTTAAATATCATAAGCAACTTTCTGTCGAGAACTTTGGAAGCAAACTCAGTAAAGTCAAGTGTAGAAAGCTCTTCGAAGCTCACTGCTTTTCTTGTGTCTCCTTCGAACAACCACAATTCCCTCACCACCTTTCATAAAGCATTGTAAGTACTTTGTAATCTTTTGCTTTTATTTCATACACACGCTCATGCATGTTTCACTCTTATTTCGAAAGTCGCATGCATGCTTTAATTTTCACTAGATCACATATATATACTGAGTCAAACTTATCACATTTTTAATTACATGCAACCTTGTCACGTTTAACTTTTCCATCACATGCAACACTAGAACGAATATCAACTTGATATTACACACTAAAGGAAAAACAGTAAAACGTAATTTAAAATATGCCAAGAGGGTGTGACTCGTGTGTATGAGAAAACCCAAAGAGCCGTAAGGACAACCCACGTCGCACATTAAATCACACATTAACTCGCTAACCGAACTAAAATCTTAACAGCTAGTTAAAATCGGGTCATAATTTTACTAAGTAACTTAAGTCTTAAATGTCACTCGAACCGCCCACTTAACACAATGTTAATTTGTAAAACTTACATGTAACGCGTATGTATTTTTGCACATGTCAAATGTCGACCCAGCCACCTTCAACTTTTATTTGTTAAGATTCCACTCATAATCTCGTCTAGACCTTTAAATCGAACCATGTAAAGTGCTACTCGATCGAGTATTTAGAAACAAGTAAAAATCTAAGTATTATAACCAAGAAAAACAACTCGACCTGCCCTAACTCACGAACCCTTTTAATTCGAATCCATGAACATAACACCTATATATCTCTACTCCTTTCGATAGTACGCCTGAGAAACACCATTTTTCGTATTCTAAGATCCCACTCATACTTTCACCTCGACGCTTAAAATAAACCATTTCAAGTGCTACTCGACTAGGGTAAAAGACTTAGAAAATAATAGACATTTTTTTGGACTCAAAACCATGCGACGAGGCTATAAACCTCAAATATATTTTCGAATTTACAAACACAACACATAGATATTATGGTACAACTCGATAGCACACCTAGCAAACTATATTTTTCATGTTTTAAGTTCGACCTCATAAGCTCACGAACACGCCCAAAATAAATACTTTTGATCGACCCTCGAATATTCATCTCACAATTTTCAGAAAATTCACTTAAAGTATTTCCGAAATGGACTAAACCAAAGCCCAATAAGAGATAGTGTTAAACCAGCCCATCCAGCCCAAATGAAATATTTTCAGAATCATAAAAATAGCCCGAGTCTAAGCCCAAAACAGTTTACACGCCCTCGCCTCTAAAATCCTTAATGGGCCTTAAGATAAATCGTTTATAGGCCCATTGATATAAAAATAAGCTCTTTCCTGGAATAAGCACTTGAAATAAGTTAAAATAAGCCTAATAAAGTTATAGAAATTTTCAGAATATTTTTCCCGTCATTTTTATGCAAAAAGGACTAAAAATGTAACGCGATTTAACGTTAGAGGACTAAAACTGCCAAACCGAGAAACTTAGGAACTGAAGCTGTGAAAACAGTTTGTAGAGGACTTAAATTGACATACCATTGAACTCCAAGCTTTGTATGGACATATGGACAATTATTGGACTATTTTGGACTATGGACTGGACAAGGACTAACGACGTAACGCAAACCACGGTTAGGGTAGAAAATGTAAAATCTGGAAAGAACAAGTACTAACTGTTATAACTTGTCATTCTTATCTTATTTTTCATTTTTGCACCATATCTTTACTTCATATGCATATTCGCATTCTAATTGTATATTAGTTAATAGCGTTAGAAATATTTCATGTTAATATTTCATATCAACTTATTTTTTTTTTTATAAAAGATATGATCTTACGAGAGTACGAGCACCATAATCATATAACACCTTCACTCTCAACGATTAGATCGTTGTATAATCATCATTCACCATTCATACACACACACCACTAGAAATTAGTCAGATTCTCAGTTATTTATATATTTACCAGGTTCTATATCGAAGTTGTTATAATCACCTCTGAGTATATTTTCACCATCACCAGTAACGCTTAAGGTGAGTCATGACCTCACTTTTAAACTCTTTATACTTTTTAAACTCCGTGAGGGGGATACATGCTATAAACAAATCACAAGTATTTTTCTGTATGCTACCTGACTTGATATATGCCTAAGTTACCATATTGCCACAAGACCCTTTATCATGAGCCATTAATCACTGCGGTGAACGCGAATATAATGAATAGATCTATTAGAGGCTGACGACCTATCCCACTAATACTGTGACGGAATGCTTTTTGCTAGTCGTATTAGTCGCGATGCATTATATTTGAGAGAAATAGGAATTGGCAAAATCACCTATTACACGAGGGCAAAACTTTCATCATTAATTTGGTGGACACCTCCGTTTATGCGGTACTTTGTTAACGTTTGCGTGTCATGAGACTTAGGGCAATATATGAACTGCGATATCAACTTTTAAACTGATTGTATCTTCAATACAATCATACTTGTGAATCAAACTGATATTTAAATTGCAAACTCCATGATTTCACTCAACATTATGTTGCTTTTTAAGCATGTATCTCAGGGAACTAGAGGAGCAAGGCAAGGCATGGAGCAGGCGCACCCTATCTTAAATAAATGGTGTAAAATAAAGTTGTAATTCAGTTAAATTGATGTTTCTTTGGAGAAACCTTAGCACTCTGATGTAACGCTTTGTAACTGAATTTGTATTATGGACCTATGTAAATTAAAAATGCCGTCTCAGGCTGTTTTTCTATGATTTTGTTTTCGATCCTCACAGTAACACCCAAATTAATCTTCCGCTGCTATGTTTAAAATTTGGGGGTGTTACAGAAGATCATATTACCCAAACACCGTATTATTAGCGAAACTGAGAACTCACCAATATTGACACCAAAATCTTAATTCAGCATTTTCAACAACATGTTTCCCACGCCTTTTAAATCGATCAAAACCCGGATAAGCATATCCAATAATCAACCTGTATCCATAACCAAACACCACCAGATCATTCCAAACCAAAATGACAAAAAAAAAAAAAAAAAAAAAAAAAAAAAATTACTTTCACCAAAACAGGGAAATAAACAGATAATTTTTTTTTAAAAGTAAAAATACCAAAGATCATTACAGTCAACAGATAATTTTTTTTTTTAAATTAAAGCTTTACATAAAGAATAAAATACCTTCAGCCGTTGCCCACCTTCGATCCCTACTGTCATATAAAGTCAAAGAAATATTTACCTAATCTAGGATGCAAGATCATAAAAAAAAAACAAACCAAAAAAAAAAAGCAATCTAAACACACCTTTTTTGGTGAGTTTTCGCCGGAACAAAATCCGAACGATCTACAATTTCTGTGGCCGATTGAAGTGGTGATGCAAGGAGTACTCCCGAATATTCGGGAGTTATCTGCGTTCTATATTTTAAAGGCAATAAACCGAAATTTTGGATTGCGTAGTGTATGGACCGCTTGTGATGGATCAACGGGAGCCCAGAGGGCCCATTTTGTTTTGGCGGGAAACCTGCAGGGCGAAACGATGTAGTTTCCTATTGGTTTTAATATATATTGATAATTAAAGATTTTTGGGCCATATTATCTTGTAAGAAGTAGATAGATAAATCAACGAACATGTGACCAAATTGTATATATGTACTTGTAGGACACGATAGGCAAAAGGAAAAGAAAGTTTCAACACACCCGCTCAAACTATGTGGCAAAGTACGCAAATTACTTTGTATTTAAGTTATTTACGATTTTTTTATTTAACAAACTTTATTTACCAAATAAACAACAAATATCTAGTGAATTTTTTATTATAAAAAATATACTAATTAAAATGTTTCTAAATTGCGAACAAAATGATCAAATATTGCAATGCTTTTGACAAATATAAGATTTTATAAAAAAATGTTGAAAATTGATATATGTTTTTCACAAAAATAAAATATAATACAAATCACACCCTTAAACTATGTAAAAATTTATAAAAACTACCTTAATCTTTTACTTTTCACAATACCTTTTATGTAGCATATTTTATTTTTCGAATATCTAATAAATATTTAATAGTTTTTTTTCATAAAATAGATGTCAATAAAAAAATTTCTAAATTTCAAATAAAGTGAGCAAAAATATTGCAATGCCTTTACTTTACGTACAATTTTATAAAAAATAGGGATTAAAATTTTAAAATCAACTTTTTATTTTTCTAGTAATAGGCTAAAACTTAGCAATTTTTCTATACAATTTTATAAAAAATAGGGATTAAAATTTTAAAATCAACTTTTTATTTTTCTAGTAATAGGCTAAAAGTTAGCAATTTTGCTATAAAAATATGTCAAAAATAGGGTCTTTAATATCATATAAAATTAGCTTAATATTGTATTGCTTTTGACTTACGTACGATTTTATAAAAAATAGTAATAAAATCAAGTAATCAACTTCTGGTCAAAATAATTACAAATATTCTAGTATGAATTATATTATACAATGATATAGTTATATGAAAATGCATGAAAAATTATATACACATATACCATATTTTTGATGCAAATAAAATAAAGTAATTAAACGATTTTAATAATCAAATAATGGCTGACGCAACACGCGGGCATCCTGTTACCCGTTATTAATATACGCCAAACATTTCCCCATCACATGAATTATTTTGAAAAGATGACAAATACTCCAATATTCAATAGAAAAAAGATAATGTTGTGAACAACGATTCCAACATGAATCATGCATAGTGTCACATCAGTTGACTATAAATGTTACTAGTATGATTAAAAACCGAGAACAATTAAATACATTATAAAACTTTCAACTTTAATATACCTTTGTCTTGATAAAGCCGTACCAAAAGTGGAAAACAGAAAGTATTACGATTGAATAAACAAAGTATATTTGTATGAATAGTATTTGAGAATAAAGTACTCAACTTTCAAAATATATACTTCTATACTTTAGTTTTACTCCAATAAAAATGTGTTCTTTTGTCATTTCGTCAATTATTTATGTCTTTGTGCATGTGTATGTGTCCATATGTATATGTTCTTATGTGTAGTGAAATTATTATTGAATCTTTTTATCATTATGTGTTCCAATGAATTTGGTTCAACAAAACAAAAGAACACTAAATGATCAAAATGAAAAACACACGTAGTGTCTTTTTTTCAAAACTATTAAATATTTTACAAATCGTTAATCATTAAACAAAACTAGTCACACTATCACGACAAGCACATACTAATACAATCATGTTTTATTAAAGTGACACTTCTATAGACTCACCTCGTGTTCCTATTCCGCAAAAGGTGTAGATTGACGGGAACACCCTGATCTCGGGTGACTTTTGGCACTAGCCATTGTCCACCTCACAAGGAATAGCTCCGGCAACTCTCCTGGACCAGAGGAGCACCACCTGAAGTGAGACGAGTCGAGACTCGACTCCCGATCTCTTGTTCCACAAAGTCTCTCCTGTACCCATAGATTTTGCGAATGCGGGTACCTATCTGAAGCAAATCCCAAAGAGACTCGAACCCGAGTCTATTGACTCAAGCACGAGAGCTCAACCCATTGTACTAATGCTCCGGTGGTTCATCTCGTGTTCCTACATGTAATGTTATTTGTTTATAATACCAAGTAGCACTGTTACTAGTTATTTTGATAACTCTTTAATAAAACATGGTGATTGATATATGTTAACTTCAATTCGCTCTCATTTATCGTTGTCGTGAACCTTTAATTTCTTTATTTCATAAACTCATTTTCATTCAAAACTTTCAAGTATTCATTAACTCCAACTCGAGCTCATAACCAGCTTCGTTTTAATCAATGATGAGTTGGTCTAGTGGTAAGAACTTGGCTTGGTAACCTTTAGGTCCCAAGTTCAAACCCCACTAGTGTCAACTTTGAGATACTAGGAAGTCCCTCTATGAGGGCTTGGCTTGGGTATTCTCAGGTCAAGTCTGAGGGGGCAGGGTTTACTCCTATTAATCGTCGTGCCTTCGGGCGGATTAGTAGGGGGTTTTCCCCTCATCGGGTATTTGGTTAAAGCTTTCCACTTCGAGGGAGCTCTCTAGCGCGGGCCCAGTTAAGACAACGTAAGCTAGACCTTCCGCTGTTGAATCGCGACAGGCAGGGTTTACTCCTATTAATCGTCGTGCCTTCGGGCGGATTAGTAGGGGGTTTTCCCCTCATCGGGTATTTGGTTAAAGCTTTCCACTTCGAGGGAGCTCTCTAGCGCGGGCCCAGTTAAGACAACGTAAGCTAGACCTTCCGCTGTTGAATCGCGACACGAAGTTTTAAAAAGAAATTCACCTTTCAAAAAAAAAAAACCAGCTTCGTTTAATTAAATGGTACCACTGTCATTAATTCATCATACCACTCACCCATGATTAGAATCACGACCCACACAATGGACGGCAAGTGATAGATGGGTTGTGTTGACAACTACAAACATGATAATTTAAAGATAACCTTATTTGAAAATCCAAATTAATCTTCTTTGTTAAACACGTCAATCTTAGTCCTATATAAGTTTATTTAAAACTAGTTACAAAACTAACCACCGCCGAATAGATTAATGACAAGTCACCTAACCTCACCATAAGATATCTAGAAATCAAACTTTACTAGATACATTCGCGATTGTCGAGGAAAAGGGTCAAAAGTAACCACTTGGTCTAGATCAAGTGGTCTTCGGAGGTAACCTTGGGGGTTGTTTCCCTTGAAGGTCTCGAGTTTGAGTCTTGCCAATGGGATTTTATTTCTAAGCGAAGCAGAAAAAAAAAAAGAGTGGGGTTTCTTCCCCTAAAGCGAATGTTTGAAAAAGACATATCGTCCGCTTAGATGTCGCTGCACGACTCGAATTACTAACTAGTAAGTAACTATTTTAAAAATGGATTCATCCTCTCAAAATAACTGTTGTGATATATATACTGTAGAAAATAATGAAATAAAGTTAAAATTAAGAAATGAAAAAGATAATAGAGGAAGACAAAATAGTCAAAAATCAATGATTGGATAATCCATCCAAAACGAAAAAACCAAAATGATAAAATATCCCTTTTACAATGATGACACCTTTATTTTTAATTTTATATAATATCTTAATTATTAATAATAATATGATATTCATAAAAACAAAAACCCCTTTTTTTATCTCGGAGATTTTGTGAATCATATGGATTTCCGCATATAGAAATTCTTTCTATTTACGGATTTTCTTTTTCTTACACATTTTTCTTGTTACAGCTTCACTGTAAGTCTTAATTTCTGCTATATTCATGCCTTTTGTTGCATTTCTTAGTTTGGGATTTTGTTTTTTCTAGTTGTTTATATGGTTTGTATTTTGGGGGTGTTTAACAATAAGCACTTACAGAAATACTACCAAAGGCTTGTGTCCCAATGGTACCCTTTTTGTGTGAGAAGCTTCCCAACCAAATGGTTGTGGTTTCAAGTCCGGCTTAGTACATGTGAGATGGTTGTGGTGTATAAATTGTGAGATAGTTAATTGTCGTTCTAAAAAAAAAAAAAAGAAATAATAATGTTTATATTTGCGAAAAAGCCAATAGTACTCTTGGAAAAGTTGAAATTCAATTTATCAAATGTTTAAGGTTAGATGTGAAAGTAAAAAAGCAATTATAATACTTATTAAGCACTATAAAATGTGCAGCTTATTATCGGTAACTGCAACAGATATGCACAAGCAGTTTAGTTGACACAAAACAGCTTGTGCCTAGATAAGCAGGAAAAAAATAAGCAAAATCCCCTAAGGACGAAGATGACGAGATTCTGATAATCTATTAAGAAGGTGCAATAAGAGGGATTCTTGGAGGAGATTATTTATCTAAGTATTGTGTTCGCATAATGCAGATTATCCGAAATATAGTGTTTGGCAAATTATTTGAAATTTTTTATTATCTGCTTTTTCTTATAAAAAACACAGTTTTAGAAAAGCAGTGCATAATCTGTTTTGAGAAGGTGATCCAAAACACCGCTTAAAGAATTGTTAATTAATCTTATATGGGTGAATTGCTTTGTGGTTTTTTAGACTGATTTTATGCTTGCTTAGGGTCGTTTGAAAAGTTATAACATCTAACTTTAGAAAGATTGAATATGAATATATGATCATGATTTTTTGCTGTTGCATATTTGGGTATTTTTTGTTATTGTTTTTTTTTTTGGTGATAGGATAACGTTTATTGATAATGGTGTTACAGGTCTGCAGCCACTGAAATCTACTAGTACCGGTTACAATCGTTCGTGTTGTTAATGATAACCAGAGAACGGGTGAGTGAATGTGGTTGTTTTAAGGGTAAAATGAATCTTACATAAACAAAGCTTATATTAAATTTATTTGTAGGTTGGAATTGTGTGATGGATGTTGGGCTACAGTATCCTCATCACTCGGGACCCACACCTTCTGATGAATCAGATTTGGACATGGAAAGAACGCCAGTAGAGTCTGCCACAACATCAGCTGGTCAACTGTCGGAGACCAATGCAGCTTACTTCTCGTGGCCTACTTCTTGCCGATTAAACGATGCTGCTGAAGATAGAGCTAATTATTTTGATAATCTTTTAAAAGGTGTTTTGCCTGTAAGGATTGGTCGATTGCCTACTGGAGAACGAGCTGTTACTTTGCTTGAACTTATGACGATTAGAGCATTTCATAGTAAAAATTTGAAGCAAGTTAGTCTTGCAACTGCAATCGGATTCAGGATACGAAGGGGTTTGCTAACTGATATACCTGCCATTCTTGTCTTTGTTGCTCGTAAGATTCACACGCAGTGGCTCACCCACTGCCAGGTTCTGCCTTGTGCTCTTGAGGTCTTTTACTTCTTTATTTGCAGTTTCTGTTTACTATAATGTCCTAAATTTTTGTAAGATTAAACACAATTACAACTTTAGGGAATGAGAAAGAAAACCATAAGTACAAGTACATGATTATTATAAGATAAAAATTAGCAACGAAGGGATCAGATAGGATAGGAAGTATGTCATGCTTAATTGATTATAACAGGTTTCTTACAAAGTTACGGTTCATATTAAGGCTCCTTAAATGCAGTTGGAGTTGGTTATGATCTTTTTGAGCAAGAGGGATTTTGAAAGTGTGATTTCAAAGTGATTATTGCGGCACGAAAAATCAGAATTCGATAATTAGATAATAAGTTTTATTATGTCAATAGAAAGACTGCAATTCTATATCATAACATGTTGCTTACAAAAGTTATGTTTCATATTAGGCCTCATATCTAATAAGCCTCTCCATTTAAAATTTATGTTGTTTATCATCATATTAAGTTGGGAGGTGTTTGGATGTGCATTTTCAAAGTCATTATTGCTACTGGAAGCCAGAATTTGATAAATCAGACTATTAGTTGATTTAAGTTAGGGACACTTATGCAGTTTTACAATGAAATAGTATATTATATACAAAAACGGTTTACACGACTCTCAAAATGTAGTTATATTTTACTCTAATTAGTGAAAGTCAGAATCCTAATTAGTTTTTGCAAAATAATTACAACTCACTTTAGGCGCACATACAAACACCCTCTAAGTTACTATTGGTTTATTCTAAGGAACATTGTATTATAGTAAAGCTAGAGCTTGAGTATTATGTGTTAGTCTATAATAAACTAACTCTATAGGTTGAACAGGGACCCGGGGGTGTTTGGTGTGAGGTTGACGTCGTGGAATTCTCATATTATGGTGCACCTGCAGCAACTCCAAAGGAAGAATTCTATACGGAACTTGTTGATCGCTTGCGTGGAAGTGATCCATGCATTGGTTCTGGTTCACAGGTAATTATTCTTCATGAGCATTCTTCTTTGGCATTGATATTTTTCAATCTAGACCTTGGCTTTAATGGCATAAAATTTCTAATTCTAGAATTTGGCTTTTGTGGCTCATCTTGATCTAGTTAATTTGGAGATGTCTTCAACTTGAGGGCCACATACCTTAATAATCAGCTTTTAGTGTTTGATAATAACTTATTAGATTATAAATTTCTAGTTAGCTGGGATCAAAATCATATAGCGATAGAGAGAACCGATGAATTTCTAGTAAATTTGATGCGAAACAAAAATGATCATGAAGAGTATTTATTCAATTTCAATTTAGACTCTTCATGATGTTTGTAATAAACGTGTTTTCTTTGGTACCATTCCATTCCCTTTGGGAAATTATAAGTGTGTATCACCATCACTGTTGTTGCAAATTCCGGCCATATAAATTATTTTCCGATTAGGAAATGTGATATTCTTGATTATACCAACTGCTGTATGAATTAATAGACTAGTGACTTGTTGTTTCCTTAGGTTGCAAGCCAAAGAACATATGGGACCATGGGTGCCATTGTGAAAAGCAGAACAGGAAACCGGCAGGTTGGATTCCTCACAAATAGACATGTGGCGGTTGACTTAGATTGTCCAAACCAGAAAATGTTCCATCCTATGCCACCAAGCCTTGGACCCAGTGTCTATATTGGTGCCGTAGAGAGGGCAACCTCATTCATCACTGATGATCTTTGGTATGGCATCTTTGCTGGGAAAAACCCAGGTAACATTTGCTTCGAGACATGCAATTTAAGCTCTAAACTAGGGGTGGAGATATGTGTGGGTTTGGTTGACCTGAACCTTCTTTATCCAACATGTTCAGTTTTTTCAATAATTAATGATTAGGAGGTTTTATGCATTATTAAAAAAATCCTCGGGGTGTTAATTGACCACATTTGACCTATTTCCGTATCAGTTAAACTTTGATTTTACCCCTTTGACACGTTAGAAATTATGCATAACGTAAATAGACCCATTATAAGTGATATGGTTGAAATCACCAGGACTATTTGTTTCTTGTAGTCATTCCCCTGAAAATATTTGTTATAGTAGTGCGTAATCTTGTCGAACATACTGAATTTGCCACTTCGTCCCTCCCACAACCCATAAACTTCTTTTTGCAGCTTCCAAATGGCAACGTTTGACTCTACATAGTTTAGTTGATGTATTTTACTATTAGTAATGATGACAATGGACAAATAAACAGTTTAGAGCGTTTTGACACAACTGATGATGGTTTCTGAATAAGATTTGGAGAAGCTTGTGTACATGTGAGTTACCTAAATATCCGTTACTTGAAGCAATTGACTAACAAGCTAATTATGTGATTCTTATTCTGGTTTTTCAAGTAATAATTATCACTTTGAAACACACCCATAGCTTTGACTTTTACTGAAAAACAAAAACATATCACTTTAAACGGGATACTGAGAATGGAAATCATTACAATTATTCTGTGATGCTGGAAATACTTAAATTTAAGCTAACCAATTAGACATTGCATGTCTGCTGCAGAAACCTTTGTTCGAGCAGACGGGGCCTTCATCCCATTTGCAGATGATTTTAATGTGTCGGATGTGACTACATCTGTTAGAGGAATTGGTGAGATTGGTGAAGTCAAAGCCATAGATTTGCAGTCTCGGGTCAGCAGTGTAGTTGGTCAACAAGTAGCAAAAGTTGGAAGAAGTTCTGGGTTGACCACAGGGACCATAATGGCGTACGCCTTAGAATACAATGATGAAAAAGGAATTTGCTTTCTTACCGACTTTTTAGTGATCGGCGAGAACCAAAAAACTTTTGATCTTGAAGGCGATAGTGGAAGTCTCATTATATTAACTGGACAAAATGGCGAGAAACCAAGGCCTATTGGAATCATTTGGGGTGGTACTGCCAATCGAGGTCGATTGAAACTCAAAGTTGGTCAACCTACAGAGAACTGGACTAGCGGGGTCGATCTTGGTCGCCTTCTAGATGTTCTTGAACTTGATTTGATCACAACCAATGAAACTCTTCAAGGTTTGTGCTCTGCACAGAATCTGTGCATGACCTTTGTTTTATCTTTTCTTTTTTATGTCTGGGTAAAGATGACCTTTGTTTGTTCTTATATATAAGTTGATTGGAAGTGTCCGTAGGCTATTTCAACTTAAAAACAAAGTGTGTTTTTTTTAAGGGAAATTTATTAACTTGTGGATTGTGGGTAACTACTCCCCATACCCCGCTCCGGTGGGATTGGGTATGTTGTTGTTGTATTGTGGGTAACTACCAGTAACGGAGCTAGAGAATCTTTGGTTACGACGGCGGCCCACCAACCAAGAGGTTGTGGGTCCAAGTCCCACACGGACAAGTGTTTGCAGTATTTTCTTTCGGAAAAAAGTGAATCTTCAGTTTTCGGTTCAAAAACTATTAAATTTATGATTTTAGACAGTGTATACATTTCTATTTACCAACCTTTTTTTTTTTTTTTTTTTTTTTTTTGTGGGTGGCCGTCATATCATCAGCAGTATCTTTTGCATTGGGGGTTAAATTTATTTTATTTATGATTTTAAACAAAATTTTGAACAGTTTTATTGACTATTTATATCCCAACCTCCTCATCCATGTTTTTTCCCTAATACAGTTGCACTTCGAGAACAAAGGAATGCGTCAGTATCAGCAGCAACAGCAGGGATTCATTCTATTATTGGTGAATCATCTTCTCGTGAGTGTATACCAGCAGATAGAATGGAAGAGAGCCATGAGCCACTTGATTTAAATGTCCAGAGTGCCGCTCCAGAAGGCGATTTTGTAATTAAGGAGTTCCATATTGAATGTGGTACTGAAGCAGCTCCGAACGTTGAACATCATTTTTTATCAGCTTTTCCTACACATCAAACGGAGACCTTTGAAGACACAAATTTGCAGATTCACTCGCCATCTAGAAAAAAGTCGGAAGAAATTTGTATCAGTTTGCAGTTGGGTGAACCAGAACCAAAAAGAAGAAAGCAATCTGGTGATGAAAATTCCATATGATCAACCATATTTTCAGGAAGACGTAAGTATATCTAAGTTTTGTATTCATTTTGTGTCTCATTGGTTTGTATATTTCAGCCCCGGCATGATTTGGCTGCTAAGGTTGCCTACCAGTCCACTGTTTAGATTGTAGAGTTCCCTAGATAAAACAATGGCTAAAATGGTCAGAAATATGTACATTTTTAGTCATGTGTTGTTCAAAACCTATTGTATTGCACGTTATCAATGATAAATAAATAAATAATATATCGTTGATTTATGTCAAGTATTAAGTGTTTTTCAAGTACTTTGGCAAGATATGCAATTAGTCTTTCACAAATATGATGCGCACCAATATGCCTCAAAAAGTGTAATGTGAAGAAAATGGCGTGAGATCAATCACTCAGCCCGCTTCACAACTTTTTAAGCTTCCTTGTTTGCTAATATTTTCTATTTTACCCATTATCGATAATTTAATCGAACTACAAAGGAGTCAAAATTTCATTGTCTATGTAGTACTATTGGTGGTGCATAATGGCCATCCTTAGAAAGATTTCTATCATGGTCCATGCAGAAGCAATTCTACAAAGACGACCGCATGTTCAAAAAGCTGGTTTCTAATGCATTAGATGTTATTATTGTAACTCTGATAGATTACCAACAATGGTGTTGTTTCTAAGGCTATTAAGTACTTGATTCGGTTTGCGGGCCGGACACTTGCAGTAGGTACTCTCCTGGGAATGTATCCTGAATTTCAGCTTCATTAAGTTTTCGAAGATTGGGATTTTCTAAACGAGAAAGGTGGTCAGCAACAAAATTCTCAACCCCTTTTTTTTTTATCACGGATTTTGATGTCAAACTTTTGCAGTAGAATCCATCGAATTAGAGTAGGCTTAGCATCTTGTTTTGAAAATAAATACCTTAGCGCCGAATGATCGGTGAAGACGATGGTTTTGAAAGAACGAGGTATTGACGGAATTTGTCAAACGCGAACACTACGGCAAGAAGCTCCTTTTCCGTAGTGGTGTAATTTTCTTGAACTTCATTCATTGTCTTGCTGGCATAATAAATGGGTTGAAAATGCTTGTCACTTCTTTGTCCAAGCATCACACATGAGCTAAAATGGCAAAGACGAGTATGGTTTTACCATAATAGGAGCTTAAGTAAGTTCTTGCTTCAGTTTGTCAAAATCCTGATTCGGTGGAAAAATCTAAAGTTGCATCTTTCATAAGCAACTGAGTAATTACAAGTCCGTTTTAACAAGTTAACTTTTTGGTTGTCAATCACAAAGAACTAAACATGTTCGTGCACTAACCATTTAGAATAAACCAGGAAAAATCCTTTAGACCTTTAAATCTCTTTATGTTTTACCAACTAGTTAAAATTAGACATGTTTTTATATTCAAACAAACTCATAAAGAAAATCTTAGTTTTCAATCATAACTAAATAATCCAAATACTTCACATGATGGTTCACTTAATTCCCATGCAAGTAGAAATAAACTGCTCCATGGTAGATTACACTAAACAATAAACATCAACAAAAGATATAGAGTTCATCATCATTAAAATTAACAAGAGTTTACCTAGTTGTATGTAACCACCGGTAAATTTTCACTATATTAATCTAATATTTATCCAATTTCTACGACTAATTTAAAATTTAAAAAAAAATTAAACGTTACCAGTTTATCTGATCACAACCACAAACT
Source organism: Artemisia tridentata subsp. tridentata (assembly GCA_021014915.2). NCBI lineage: Eukaryota > Viridiplantae > Streptophyta > Magnoliopsida > Asterales > Asteraceae > Artemisia > Artemisia tridentata. Next base: position 240,607,207 of record CP139504.1, read on the forward strand.
AATTTGACGTAACTCACATTCCTAATAAAAATACTTTATATTTATTTCAAGTAAACATTCTTCAACTTTTATTTACCACTTTACGTTAATTCGTTAAACTACGATTATTAAACATTTAAATTAAACGTTTTCTATTTATTAAAGTTTTCATGAAACCCTGATTTAATATGATTTTACACAACTAACTTATAAATGCTAAAGTACAACATTTTATACCTAGAGTATAAGTCTTTAAAGCACAAAACCTTAACTTTGTTTTATTTAATTTTACAACTTTAAAGTACAATATTTAAAGCTTATTTTACAAGTCTTTAATGCATTAATTTTAAAAATATATTTATTTCATCTCGCGACCAAGTAACCAAACAAGGAGTGCACCTCGTATATTTCAGGTCTATTTGTAAATATTTAATGCCAATTATTATTACAATTTTTATTAAATTATATTTAGTAACGATCACAAAAGTTTAATCGTGTGAATTTTACTCACGACCAAAGTCTATATATTCAAAATACTCAAATTCATTAATAGTCATATTTCATATGAACTAGTGCCACATTGTTGTTTTCTTTACATTATACTCTTTACGTAATACGAATACTTAAACCTATTAGATTTTATCAACGTATACGCTCTCCGTTAAACTTATCACACGTCTAATATAATTAGTTGGAGTATATTGATAAACTTTGACATTTTTATAAATATTATATTTTTACGTTACCCGGTTTTAAGTTTCGTGACTTAAGGACTTAACGTTAGTAATTACCGGGATCAAACTACACTTTAAACTATTAATATGTGTATTATTAAGCCACATAGCCAAATTCATGCAAACCATACATGAAAGTGATTCTATATATGTGTACGTAATGGTTCCACACACACACACACACACACACACACACACACACACAATATATATATATATATATATATATATATATATATACGCATGCATGAAATTGTCCATAGAGCAATATATGTACGTGTATGGATAGTTGCCTTATGAATTCTATATACTACATACATATCATACGTGTTCATATAAAGATCTTCAAATTAGCATGCATGGTTCTAAAGTGTACACCATTTCAACTCACCCTAACTTGTGGCTAAGAATCGAACAACCTCCCACTCTAAGTTCCAAATTTTATCGATTTTTAGTTTCTTCATCACCACTATATTATTAGGCATATTGATGGTCACAGTTACAACACAAGACATAACCATTTACTTCAAAACATGTCAAATTTTCATATACGTTTACATTTAATTCTCATACATTCATCACAAAGTTTCCCTATTAAACTACTTTAGATCATATGATTGGGTTGCTCGGGGTGAGTTTTAGTATATAGCTCGTGATTGGGTTACGCTTACGTCGTGGTCTTGATTTTTGATCGTGTCATGTTGTATCATAGTGTTGGTGTTCTCGTTTCAGTTCGGATCTATTCTCGTTTTAACTAGCCTTGAGGTAATCCTCCAACCATCTGTCTAATGTATAATCACAGTAAGGGAATCATGACGAGTCAGAATACTTTGAGTCTTTATATTGCTCATAAGAGCCTTACAGAAGAATGATATTAAATTAGTTGTTAGTGTCTAATTGTTGTACTATTCTAAACAGCTTAATCTAGCAAAATAAAAATTAAAATGAGTGATTTTTAAACAAGACTTATGCATTGGTTTTGTATCAAAGCGCAACAATAAATCAATTTAATGCATAGTACTATTTTATTGTTTTGGTCATTATGTTATCTCAAAGATTTTCATGCATGCGTAAATGAACTTTTATTATAAAAGTATACATACTTATTATATAGTTAATGACAACAACACATTTAAAAGGATATATATAGTTAAAGATGCTATTATAGTTGGTCATTAAAATAAGTATATCATTATATAAACTACGATACATAGATTTGATAATAGATAGGTGGACGTAATATTGGTGGTTTCGAAATTATTGTAGCTTGTTCGAAGGAGCAATAAGTTGATCACTATTATCGAGTGTGCACTGATTATTTGCTTGTACTTATGCACTTATCTTCATTTCACTTTAAGGTGAGTTTATAGCCCCTACTTTTATATGTTTTGAAGAACTTTTTGGGGGAGATACATGCTCGTTTTATTTACAAATCTTACTCTTTTTACTCGATTGATGAAATATTATTAAAACTTATTACATGCTGAGCACAAGTAAATTTACTGTATGTTATCCTGGTTATTATTGCCTAAATTAGTTGTTGCCATTAAAAGACCTCCCATCATGGACCATTAATCACTTACGGGTGAGCGCGAATATAATGAATAGATCTATTGGGTGTGACGACCCCTTTGTGTTACAGTAACGTGACCAAATGCATTTTATTTGAGATCAATAAAGAGATTTGGCAATCTCCTACTCGGGGGCATAATTACTACATTTAATTATGTAGTGATTTACATCATTAGCTTATAACTATGATGATCCACAGTTAACGTTTTGCGTGTCATGAGACTTAGTGCAATAATTATTACTTACCCATAATTGTATTCGTTGCAATTATTTTCTTAAACTTGAAACTTGTGTTAAACTGATTTGCTTACAAACATTATGGATTCACTTAACTTTTGACTACTGAAATCAACTGTTTTACTTATAAACTCTATGAACTCACCAACCATTGTGTTGACATTTTTAGCATGTTTATCTCAGGTCTATAAGGAGCGAGGATGGTACGGAAAGGCACGGATACCGATAGAAGGCTAATTATCATTCGAAACTTATTTAATAAACTGTAAACCTACTGGGACCTCATTTTGTAAACTCTGATATTTATAAAATTCGAATGATAAATCTTTTAAAACGAGTTCATTAGAGATCGTTTTCTATTACTATAACTGTTGTACTGTCGAGTAACACCCAGCTTGAATTCCGCTGCGTATCACGAAATTGGGGGTGTTACAGATTGGTATCAGAGCTTATAGTTATAGAGAAACGGGTCTAATTGAGACCTAAACTATAACTGCTTTTCACAAAAATATTTTATAGCCTTTCGCTGTCCGTGCCTTCCATCCTCCAAATGATTATGTGACTTCTAGGTAATTTATGCTTTAGAATATTGATATATACATACGACATACTTCTGATCACTTTATATAAATAAACATAACTGCATATGCCTATTCTAAGGCATTACGGCTTAAATCATATTTTCCAGAGCATGTACCTACTTCTACATTTTGTAATCTACGAAACCTTCTTAAGACATTGTGATTTGCACAATTCTTATTCTATATACGTTAAATATATACTCACCAACTATCCTGAATACTATGTCAACTTTCCTTGATTATCTTACTCTCATCTCAACAGATGAGTATAAATACTCCTTCCGTACCCTCACTAAAATACCTTGAAACTCATCGGTTAAGTACGAATGTTGAGTCAGAAATTTTTTAAGTAGGATGATTTACAATGTCGTTATTTGAATAAATTGGGACGCCTTTTTATTTAAATAAAGGAATTATGAATCACCGAACCATAAGTTTATACTCCTTTATTTACATTGTTTGGGACGCCTCTCTATGTAAATAATGAATTATAAATAAGTGGGCTTATTTGTATCTGAAACGACATGAGTATGAACTCAAGAATCTCTAAAATTCATAAAACACAAAATGTAAAACTTCCATTACATTAAACTCCACGAATATTGATACATAGCAATACAATTAGCATAACGATTTATTAAACACGATAGCAAGACTAGATCTTAAACATAAAGACAAATGAGTTTTATTTCACTTTTATTAAGGATTACATAGAAATACAACAAGGACTCATTCTGATGACCCTAACTCGAGACTATTTTCCCCATAGCATGTCCACTCCAATAGCTAGGATCAGGAATGGCATAATAACCGCTAGAACGCAAACAATGAATACGTAATCTTCCTCAAGAACATACGCCAAATAAATAACCCCAAAAACGACATACACAATTGCTAGTATAGTAATTAGGTGCGGCATTTTGGAGGTAGTGAATAAGAGATATATATTTGGTGGAAGAATGGAAATTAAAATGGAGTATATATAGATAGAAAACTAGCCGTTGGGAATCACTATTTCTGACCGTTGGGTTTACTATTCATCGTACTATGGAACAAACTACAAAAGCTTAAATTTCAAAAACTTTCTCTACATTCATCAAATCCTCTCCCGAAACCTTCGTTGTTAAAATTCGTTACTTAAAAATTTCCTCGTTGCACGCATTTTATAAACTCATAATACATACTTATAGAATAACAATTTTCATTCAAAATAAAATTTTCTTAAGATTATATGACATTCGGAACAATGTTTTTCACATGCAAAATAATAAATTCTAACTAATAAAGTTTTCACAAGTAAAACCACCTTTCGTCCTCATCACCTAAACACCTAACACAGATCGAATCTCGGGATGGGATTTCGTTAAGGGGGTGAGAGTGTAACCACCGGTAAATTTCCACTATGTTAATCTAATACTTATTCAAATTCTACGACTAATTTTTTTTAAAGATTAAACGTTACCAGTTTATCTGATCACAACTACAAACTAATTTGACGTAACTCACATTCCTAATAAAAATACTTTATATTTATTTCAAGTAAACATTCTTCAACTTTTATTTACCACTTTACGTTAATTCGTTAAACTACGATTATTAAACATTTAAACTAAACGTTTGCTATTTATTAAAGTTTTCATGAAACCCTGATTTAATATGATTTTACACAACTAACTTATAAATGCTAAAGTACAACATTTTATACCTAGAGTACAAGTCTTTAAAGCACAAAACCTTAACTTTGTTTTATTTAATTTTACAACTCTAAAGTACAATATTTAAAGTTTATTTTACAAGTCTTTAATGCATTAATTTTAAAAATATATTTATTTCATCTCGCGACTAAGTAACCAAACAAGGAGTGCACCTCGTATATTTCAGGTCTATTTGTAAATATTTAATGCCAATTATTATTACAATTTTTATTAAATTATATTTAGTAACGATCACAAAAGTTTAATCGTGTGAATTTTACTCATGACCAAAGTCTATATATTCAAAATACTCAAATTCATCAATAGTCATATTTCATATGAACTAGAGCCACTTTGTTTTTTTCTTTACATTATACTCTTTACGTAATACGAATACTCAAACTTATTAGATTTTATCAATGTATACGCTCTCCGTTAAACTTATCACACGTCTAATATAATTAGTTGGAGTATATTGATAAACTTTGACATTTTTATAAATATTATATTTTTACGTTACCCGATTTTAAGTTTCGTGACTTAAGGACTTAACATTAGTAATTACCGGGATCAAACTACACTTTAAACTATTAATATGTGTATTATTAAGCCACATAGCCAAATTCATGCAAACCATACATGCAAGTGATTCTATATATGTGTACGTAATGGTTCCACACACACACACACACACACACACACACACACACACACACACACACACACACACACACACACACACACACACACATATATATATATATATATATATATATATATATATATATATATATATATATATATATATGTATATACGCATGCATGAAATTGTCCATAGAACAATATATGTACGTGTATGGATAGTTGCCTTATGAATTCTATATACTACATACATATCATACGTGTTCATATAAAGATCTTCAAATTAGCATGCATGGTTCTAAAGTGTACACCATTTCAACTCACCCTAACTTGTGGCTAAGAATCGAACAACCTCCCACTCTAAGTTCCAAATTTTATCGATTTGTAGTTTCTTCATCACCACTATATTATTAGGCATATTGATGGTCACAGTTACAACACAAGACATATCCATTTACTTCAAAACATGTCAAATTTTCATATACGTTTACATTTAATTCTCATACATTCATCACAAAGTTTCCCTATTAAACTACTTTGGATCATATGATTGGGTTGCTCGGGGTGAGTTTTAGTATATAGCTCGTGATTGGGTTACGCTTACGTCGTGGTCTTGAGTTTTGATCGTGTCCTGTTGTATCATAGTGTTGGTGTTCTCGTTTCAGTTCGGATCTATTCTCGTTTTAACTAGCCTTGAGGTAATCCTCCAACCATCTGTCTAATGTATATTCACAGTAAGGGAATCATGACGAGTCAGAATACTTTGAGTCTTTATATTGCTCATAAGAGCCTTACAGAAGAATGATATTAAATTAGTTGTTAGTGTCTAATTGTTGTACTATTCTAAACAGCTTAATCTAGCAAAATAAAAATTAAAATGAGTGATTTTTAAACAAGACTTATGCATTGGTTTTGTATCAAAGCGCAACAATAAATCAATTTAATGCATAGTACTATTTTATTGTTTTGGTCATTATGTTATCTCAAAGATTTTCATGCATGAGTAAATGAACTTTTATTATAAATGTATACATACTTATTATATAGTTAATGACAACAACACATTTAAAAGTATATATATAGTTAAAGATGTTATTATAGTTGGTCATTAAAATAAGTATATCATTATATAAACTACTGATGAAGCGAAAAGTGTACCGCTTTTAGGGGGTCATTTAAGCCCTAAATCGTATTTATTTGATCAAATATTGCCTTAAATCGTTCCTTTTGTCATTTTAGGTACTTTGGAGAAGAAATCTGGAAAAGGAAGCATTTTGGACGTTTTTGGAGCATAAAAGTGAAGAAAACGACAAAGTCTCAAAATTATGCTGGAAAGTACCTTTGACGGCGTCAGGGATTGTTCCAGACGGCGTCACGGCTTGGCAAAAAAGGTGGATATGAAAATTACTCATGATAAGCCAGAGAATTTTACAATGAAAAGTCTGACGGCGTCACCCTTTGAAGTGATCAAGGTCGTCACGGTTTAAGCTAAAGAGGGACGGCGTCAAGCTCATTTCTGACGGCGTCAAGCTTTGATAAGCCAGAGCGGATTTTGGAGGTCTAAAGAGGGACGGCGTCAGGAAGGTCATCCGGGAACCCTAGACACGGCGAGGTGACGGCGTCAAGATCTATAACGTGACGCCGTCAGCCCTTAAACTCTATATATAGTTTTGCAATTTTTTGTCATTAGTGTGCAACTTTGTGAGGAGAAACCCTAAAGACGAATTTCTTCCATTTTTAAGGGTTTTCATACCCTTGGATCTCCCATGTTTAATTGAAGATAAGTTATCACTTAATCAATCAATATGTCTATGTGTTGTTTGATTATATCTTGTTCTTGTCTTTTGATTAACATGCTAGGCTAGATTTATCTTGTGTTTGATTAGATATAATGAAACCTAACTATTGATTATTGGTTATTAGTGTGTTATTAATTGTATTGGATGAATGTTTATCGATGTTAGGCTTAAGAAAACTGGCTAACTTCCTATACGGTAACTTGCTTGAACGTCTTAAGAAACATGAACCAATGCGTACTAGGTTTTTATGGTTGTATTTAATGCATGAGCGAATTCTAGTGATCCCATGTTAGGAGCTTCCTAGCCGGCTCGACATAGGAGTGAAGTAGGAGCTCATAGAGTTGGGGAAGTACGTACGCCACCCCACGATTGGTATTAAGGAATACACCCGTCATCCACGCAATTAATACACACTAATCAACCGGTAAAAGATAGTTAGGGAGTAAGGAAATCTAAGTAAACACATTTCTCTCCATATAAGTTTCACAACCCTTTTCATTTTCAGTTATTTTATTTTATTTGCATTTGTAGTTATTTGGGTTAGTTGACTAGCAACTAATTCCGCCCACTCCTTCAAACCCGAGATTTTACTTGCTTTCATAAAAAATATAAAAATACAAAAAGAATCTTCTCTCACCCTTAGACCTAATTAGAGTAGTTTTTCAATCCTAACGACACTATTCCCTGTGGAGAACGATCAATCCCCCGTACTTACCACTACACTATACTACATCGGTCAGGTACACTGCCTGGTGGGGTTGTAAGCCTCTTGAGATCCCTCGAGAGGTAAAACCTGTTGTAAGGTTGCAAAACCACGCATCAAGTTTTTGGCGCAGCTGCCGGGGAATAGTTATTGTTTAGGTTGAATTTTTATTTTATTAGGTCTACTCACTAGATTCCTTTCTAGTGGGATTTTTATTTTATTTTTCTAGGATTTCTTTAGTCTATCTTTTTCTTTGTGCCCTTTGTTTGTAAAACCATTTTTCATTTGTCACTATGGCTGATGAAATTCCATTTAGATCATTAACAATAGAGGAACAATTACTTTACACGGATAGATTTGCTTCCTGTTGTTCCAATGAATTTTTAAGTGATCTTAGATATATACAAGAGGAGATGGGTGTAAAGTTTGATAGGTTTGATGAATTATGTGCATGTGCGGCTTCTATTAAACAATCATTGTTAGGATCAACTCCTTTTAGTGAAACCCTTTGGAAAAAATTTGAGGAAAGCTTCCTAACCGTGAATCATAAGTTGAATGAATTGATGGGTTTATATACATCACAACTTGAGGAAACAAATGAGGAGGATTTATCCGACTATAGGTACCATGAGCAAGAAGACCTAGTTTTTAAGAACATGGACCTTGAATTGGACCAAGATTGTGAGATGGTTAGTGTTGAACTACCTAGTTGCATGAGTGGGATAGATTTCACCAAAACATATGACACGCATGAGGAATCCTTTAGGCAATTGGAACATAGTAATCAAGTTGAATATTACTATGAATCGGACTTAGAATTTCAAATGGCTAGAGAAGGATTTGAGATACTTAGGAATGTGTTTGGGTTAGATCCTACCAAAACACATGATGAACATATAGGTGATTTAGATACTATGGAGAATGAGGTAAGTAACATAAGCCCACCAAGTACCCCACAAGTCCTACCATCATTTGAGGCACACACACCACCCATGACTTACCCGTAAAGAAGTAGAAGAGACTATAGGAACCCCAATAGAGGTAGAGCCCTTGGACCAAACAAAACTAGAAGAAATAGGTTTGAATACTTGTAGTCATAACCTTTCTTTTAGTTCTATGGAAGTTCCTAGTTTTGATGAACCGGAGCCTAAACCAAAACCGTTACCTAATCTTCCATCCTTAGATGTGAATTTAGGAATTGAAAAAGGTCCCGATCCACCCATCAAACCATGTAGTCCGGGTAATGTTAAGATTAAGGTAGTAGACTCTAGGCCATGTGGAGTGGAAGCTAATATAGGAGTGAACCATGACCTTACATACTTACATCACCCATTCATGATTGATCACAAGAAACATTATGGGTTTAAACCGGGTTTATTAGGTCAAGATGGATTCCCAACTAGGAATTTCTCGAAGTTGATAGAAGATGATCCCTTTCTAGGAGAAAACTTCAATTCACCCATTGACCCAATTGAACTAAGTAAGGTTATGATGATTGGATCCCACATATTTGAGCATATAATTCATCCACCACTCTTTCCTCACGCGGCATACTCATACCGAGCTGGTGTGTATCGCTACTATCACCCGCACTTAACCCTAAGTGTAGGGAAAACCTCCCCTATTTCCGTTAAATAAGGGTAGAGTCAGGCTCGTGACTCGAACAAAAACAAGCGCTTCTTGGGAGGCAACCCAAGCTTTATTTGCTTTGTGTGTTTATTTATTTGTTTGTTTGATTTTAGTTGCTTCCGTATGTATGTTTAATTTTTATTATTATTGATTCATGTTCGAAACTAAAATGTGAAAATGCTTTATCTTGTTTTTAACTTCGTCTTAACTACATATAAAGGTATTTTGCAAAAGTTAAGTGTAAGAGAAATTCAAATCGGTTTATTAGAACAAATGAACATGAATCATAACAATATTAAATTAACATACATATTAGTAATTGTTTGAGTCAAATGCTTGTATCGAGTCATAATGATGTTTTGCAGGAATTCCAGGAAGTAAGGTATAGGTTTTTCTAGAAATTTTCCGGAAACTTAACATGAGAATTCTGTCAGATCATTTCTGACGGCGTCAGGTATTACAACCTGACGGCGTCAGGTTTTAATCTTCTGAAATTTTTGAAAGTTTTGTTTTCATAAAAAGTTTTTGTTAAATCTCTAACTTATAATCTCCAGGAATCTGCAAAATTATCATTCCACAAGCATTATATCCTTATATAGATTTATCCCGCCGATGTTATGCAGGTTTTCGTGTTTGTTTTCTCAGGTTTAACAGGTTATTTTGGACATGGAAATGTATGTGGAGTCAAGCTTTTGGCGATGCTTTAGTCTTGGAGCTTCTACATTCACTTGGAGGAAGATCTAACTGTGTTACCTTTTTATCCACCGAGCGAATCAGGGGAGTATTTGATTTCATTCCCTTACCTTTTTACTTTTACATCTTGTCATTTGAACATTGGGGACAATGTTCATCTTAAGTGTAACGGGGGGGGTGTAAAAATACGATACTTTAGAGAATACAAGTGCACTTGATTTTTGTTTGTTTAATGGTAGATGTGTAATAAAACTGAGAGAAATACCTGTTAGGGCAATTTTAGTGCCAAATTTAAATTTTTTTACAACATATAGGAGTGAAACTTTGATCTTAATGAGCGTCTCACGGATAGGAGTTATATGACTAGCTCAAAAACTGTACCACTAAAAAATTTTTCCACCCCCAAATATGTGAGGTTCGCCCCTAGAATTGGTAGGAAAAGCATTTATGCTATGATGTGTGTACCGGTAGCACTTAGATTCTAGAACTTGCGTTAGGACCATTCCGAGGCCACAAGTGAGACTACATTCGTGTAGTTAGATTTACTACATGATAAGAGGCATTAGGATTAACCCATTGTTTTACACCTGTGTTTTTGTTATAATTACATTGGCTACATTGGTCAAGTAATTCTCCCACACCCTTTGCGTTGTACTCATTTTTAGTACACGATACCCCTAGTACACCCCTCAGAGCCTATCTTTTCGTTTCTAACTTTAAGCATTTTACTTAAAGGAAGAATTTGTTTACACCCCACTTAAATGTACACCCAAATCGCCTTAGCCTACCTTGTATGCACTCATTTTTAGTGCATTATTGTGACAACATTTGTTTAAAACCCAAGTTAATTATCTAATTGATTACATGGTTGCTAAGTCGAGTCATATCCTTGTACATATTGTTTTGGGACGATTGGGACTCATGGGTAAAGTACTAGTGTAATGGAGTAATGGGGAAGAACATCGTTTATTACCCCCATATGTGCTAAATATTTTAAAAGTACTCCAAGTTTTTCAATTACCTTAATTCGAGTCATTAGAATAGTTATTTGTAAAGTTATGTAAAAGTTCAAGTGTAAGGGGAATGCAACACCCCTATGATGTATTATTTTGGATGGTAGGGCAAGAGTGTATGGAAAAAAAAAATGGAAAAAAAAAATCAAGAAAAAATACAAAAAAATGAGAAAAAGAAAAGTAGAAAAAACATACGGACTACCATCCCGTTTCATTTTATGTTTATTTTATCTTTTTGTTATTTTGTTTTTTAGCTTAAGTCGAGTCTAGTCTTGGCTTAGCAACGCCATATTGTACATGTAATTAATCAAGATCTTTAACTCGCCACCAGTAAAATATCCCTTATCCAACAAAACCGTGTTTATCATATCCCTACACCTCATGTTATAACCCATGTAAAAGCCCTCTTTGATAGTTTATCTTAGGTGCTTACGCCTAGTGGAGAAGGTTTTCGATCCTTTCCCAAGCCTATGGTAATCTATTTGCTATGACAGGTAGTGAGAGATATTATCCGTTTTCATTTATGAGATTTATTTTGATGACACCTGAGAGATGTGAGTATCTAAACACTACTTGTGAGGTGCTAGTTTGTAATCTCCGTGCTTATTATGATTAAAGTGGAACGACTATTTGTTGTAATTACTTTTATATTAGCATTAAATGACCCCTAACTTGTATTTTGATTAGAATAAAAGCGCATTTGCTTGAGGACAAGCAAATCTCAAGTGTAAGGGTATTTGATGAAGCGAAAAGTGTACCGCTTTTAGGGGGTCATTTAAGCCCTAAATCGTATTTATTTGATCAAATATTGCCCTAAATCGTTCCTTTTGTCATTTTAGGTACTTTGGAGAAGAAATCTGGAAAAGGAAGCATTTTGGACGTTTTTGGAGCATAAAAGTGAAGAAAACGACAAAGTCTCAAAATTATGCTGGAAAGTACCTTTGACGGCGTCAGGGATTGTTCCAGACGGCGTCACGGCTTGGCAAAAAAGGTGGATATGAAAATTACTCATGATAAGCCAGAGAATTTTACAATGGAAAGTCTGACGGCGTCACCCTTTGAAGTGATCAAGGTCGTCACGGTTTAAGCTAAAGAGGGACGGCGTCAAGCTCATTTCTGACGGCGTCAAGCTTTGATAAGCCAGAGCGGATTTTGGAGGTCTAAAGAGGGACGGCGTCAGGAAGGTCATCCGGGAACCCTAGACACGGCGAGGTGACGACGTCAAGATCTATAACGTGACGCCGTCAGCCCTTAAACTCTATATATAGTTTTGCAATTTTTTGTCATTAGTGTGCAACTTTGTGAGGAGAAACCCTAAAGACGAATTTCTTCCATTTTTAAGGGTTTTCATACCCTTGGATCTCCCATGTTTAATTGAAGATAAGTTATCACTTAATCAATCAATATGTCTATGTGTTGTTTGATTATATCTTGTTCTTGTCTTTTGATTAACATGCTAGGCTAGATTTATCTTGTGTTTGCTTAGATCTAATGAAACCTAACTATTGATTATTGGTTATTAGTGTGTTATTAATTGTATTGGATGAATGTTTATCGATGTTAGGCTTAAGAAAACTGGCTAACTTCCTATACGGTAACTTTCTTGAACGTCTTAAGAAACATGAACCAATGCGTACTAGGTTTTTATGGTTGTATTTAATGCATGAGCGAATTCTAGTGATCCCATGTTAGGAGCTTCCTAGCCGGCTCGACATAGGAGTGAAGTAGGAGCTCATAGAGTTGGGGAAGTACGTACGCCACCCCACGATTGGTATTAAGGAATACACCCGTCATCCACGCAATTAATACACACTAATCAACCGGTAAAAGATAGTTAGGGAGTAAGGAAATCTAAGTAAACACATTTCTCTCCATATAAGTTTCACAACCCTTTTCATTTTCAGTTATTTTATTTTATTTGCATTTGTAGTTATTTGGGTTAGTTGACTAGCAACTAATTCCGCCCACTCCTTCAAACCCGAGATTTTACTTGCTTTCATAAAAAATATAAAAATACAAAAAGAATCTTCTCTCACCCTTAGACCTAATTAGAATAGTTTTTTCAATCCTAACGACACTATTCCCTGTGGAGAACGATCAATCCCCCGTACTTACCACTACACTATACTACATCGGTCAGGTACACTGCCTGGTGGGGTTGTAAGCCTTTTGAGATACCTCGAGAGGTAAAACCTGTTGTAAGGTTGCAAAACCACGCATCAAGTTTTTGGCGCCGCTGCCGGGGAATAGTTATTGTTTAGGTTGAATTTTTATTTTATTAGGTCTACTCACTAGATTCCTTTCTAGTGGGATTTTTATTTTATTTTTCTAGGATTTCTTTAGTCTATCTTTTTCTTTGTGCCCTTTGTTTGTAAAACCATTTTTCATTTGTCACTATGGCGGATGAAATTCCATTTAGATCATTAACAATAGAGGAACAATTACTTTACACGGATAGATTTGCTTCCTGTTGTTCCAATGAATTTTTAAGTGATCTTAGATATATACAAGAGGAGATGGGTGTAAAGTTTGATAGGTTTGATGAATTATGTGCATGTGCGGCTTCTATTAAACAATCATTGTTAGGATCAACTCCTTTTAGTGAAACCCTTTGGAAAAAATTTGAGGAAAGCTTCCTAACCGTGAATCATAAGTTGAATGAATTGATGGGTTTATATACATCACAACTTGAGGAAACAAATGAGGAGGATTTATCCGACTATAGGTACCATGAGCAAGAAGACCTAGTTTTTAAGAACATGGACCTTGAATTGGACCAAGATTGTGAGATGGTTAGTGTTGAACTACCTAGTTGCATGAGTGGGATAGATTTCACCAAAACATATGACACGCATGAGGAATCCTTTAGGCAATTGGAACATAGTAATCAAGTTGAATATTACTATGAATCGGACTTAGAATTTCAAATGGCTAGAGAAGGATTTGAGATACTTAGGAATGTGTTTGGGTTAGATCCTACCAAAACACATGATGAACATATAGGTGATTTAGATACTATGGAGAATGAGGTAAGTAACATAAGCCCACCAAGTACCCCACAAGTCCTACCATCATTTGAGGCACACACACCACCCATGACTTACCCGAAAGAAGTAGAAGAGACTATAGGAACCCCAATAGAGGTAGAGCCCTTGGACCAAACAAAACTAGAAGAAATAGGTTTGAATACTTGTAGTCATAACCTTTCTTTTAGTTCTATGGAAGTTCCTAGTTTTGATGAACCGGAGCCTAAACCAAAACCGTTACCTAATCTTCCATCCTTAGATGTGAATTTAGGAATTGAAAAAGGTCCCGATCCACCCATCAAACCATGTAGTCCGGGTAATGTTAAGATTAAGGTAGTAGACTCTAGGCCATGTGGAGTGGAAGCTAATATAGGAGTGAACCATGACCTTACATACTTACATCACCCATTCATGATTGATCACAAGAAACATTATGGGTTTAAACCGGGTTTATTAGGTCAAGATGGATTCCCAACTAGGAATTTCTCGAAGTTGATAGAAGATGATCCCTTTCTAGGAGAAAAATTCAATTCACCCATTGACCCAATTGAACTAAGTAAGGTTATGATGATTGGATCCCACATATTTGAGCATATAATTCATCCACCACTCTTTCCTCACGTGGCATACTCATACCGAGCTGGTGTGTATCGCTACTATCACCCGCACTTAACCCTAAGTGTAGGGAACACCTCCCCTATTTCCGTTAAATAAGGGTAGAGTCAGGCTCGTGACTCGAACAAAAACAAGCGCTTCTTGGGAGGCAACCCAAGCTTTATTTGCTTTGTGTGTTTATTTATTTGTTTGTTTGATTTTAGTTGCTTCCGTATGTATGTTTAATTTTTATTATTATTGATTCATGTTCGAAACTAAAATGTGAAAATGCTTTATCTTGTTTTTAACTTCGTCTTAACTACATATAAAGGTATTTTGCAAAAGTTAAGTGTAAGGGAAATCCAAATCGGTTTATTAGAACAAATGAACATGAATCATAACAATATTAAATTAACATACATATTAGTAATTGTTTGAGTCAAATGCTTGTATCGAGTCATAATGATGTTTTGCAGGAATTCCAGGAAGTAAGGTATAGGTTTTTCCAGAAATTTTCCGGAAACTTAACATGAGAATTCTGTCAGATCATTTCTGACGGCGTCAGGTATTACAACCTGACGGCGTCAGGTTTTAATCTTCTGAAATTTTTGAAAGTTTTGTTTTCATAAAAAGTTTTTGTTAAATCTCTAACTTATAATCTCCAGGAATCTGCAAAATTATCATTCCACAAGCATTATATCCTTATATAGATTTATCCCGCCGATGTTATGCAGGTTTTCGTGTTTGTTTTCTCAGGTTTAACAGGTTATTTTGGACATGGAAATGTATGTGGAGTCAAGGTTTTGGCGATGCTTTAGTCTTGGAGCTTCTACATTCACTTGGAGGAAGATCTAACTGTGTTACCTTTTTATCCACCGAGCGAATCAGGGGAGTATTTGATTTCATTCTCTTACCTTTTTACTTTTACATCTTGTCATTTGAACATTGGGGACAATGTTCATCTTAAGTGTAAGGGGGGGGGGTAAAAATATGATACTTTAGAGAATACAAGTGCACTTGATTTTTGTTTGTTTAATGGTAGATGTGTAATAAAACTGAGAGAAATACCTGTTAGGGCAATTTTAGTGCCAAATTTAAATTTTTTTACAACATATAGGAGTGAAACTTTGATCTTAATGAGCGTCTCACGGATAGGAGTTATATGACTAGCACAAAAACCGTACCACTAAAAAAATTTTCCACCCCCAAATATGTGAGGTTCGCCCCTAGAATTGGTAGGAAAAGCATTTATGCTATGATGTGTGTACCGGTAGCACTTAGATTCTAGAACTTGCGTTAGGACCATTCCGAGGCCACAAGTGAGACTACATTCGTGTAGTTAGATTTACTACATGATAAGAGGCATTAGGATTAACCCATTGTTTTACACCTGTGTTTTTGTTATAATTACATTGGCTACATTGGTCAAGTAATTCTCCCACACCCTTTGCGTTGTACTCATTTTTAGTACACGATACCCCTAGTACACCCCTCAGAGCCTATCTTTTCGTTTCTAACTTTAAGCATTTTACTTAAAGGAAGAATTTGTTTACACCCCACTTAAATGTACACCCAAATCGCCTTAGCCTACCTTGTATGCACTCATTTTTAGTGCATTATTGTGACAACATTTGTTTAAAACCCAAGTTAATTATCTAATTGATTACATGGTTGCTAAGTCGAGTCATATCCTTGTACATATTGTTTTGGGACGATTGGGACTCATGGGTAAAGTACTAGTGTAATGGAGTAATGGGGAAGAACATCGTTTATTACCCCCATATGTGCTAAATATTTTAAAAGTACTCCAAGTTTTTCAATTATCTTAATTCGAGTCATTAGAATAGTTATTTGTAAAGTTATGTAAAAGTTCAAGTGTAAGGGGAATGCAACACCCCTATGATGTATTATTTTGGATGGTAGGGCAAGAGTGTATGAAAAAAAAAAATGGAAAAAAAAAATCAAGAAAAAATACAAAAAAATGAGAAAAAGAAAAGTAGAAAAAACATACGGACTACCATCCCGTTTCATTTTATGTTTATTTTATCTTTTTGTTATTTTGTTTTTTAGCTTAAGTCGAGTCTAGTCTTGGCTTAGCAACGCCATATTGTACATGTAATTAATCAAGATCTTTAACTCGCCACCAGTAAAATATCCCTTATCCAACAAAACCGTGTTTATCATATCCCTACACCTCACGTTATAACCCATGTAAAAGCCCTCTTTGATAGTTTATCTTAGGTGCTTACGCCTAGTGGAGGAGGTTTTCGATCCTTTCCCAAGCCTATGGTAATCTATTTGCTATGACAGGTAGTGAGAGATATTATCCGTTTTCATTTATGAGATTTATTTTGATGACACCTGAGAGATGTGAGTATCTAAACACTACTTGTGAGGTGCTAGTTTGTAATCTCCGTGCTTATTATGATTAAAGTGGAACGATTATTTGTTGTAATTACTTTTATATTAGCATTAAATGACCCCTAACTTGTATTTTGATTAGAATAAAAGCGCATTTGCTTGAGGACAAGCAAATCTCAAGTGTAAGGGTATTTGATGAAGCGAAAAGTGTACCGCTTTTAGGGGGTCATTTAAGCCCTAAATCGTATTTATTTGATCAAATATTGCCCTAAATCGTTCCTTTTGTCATTTTAGGTACTTTGGAGAAGAAATCTGGAAAAGGAAGCATTTTGGACGTTTTTGGAGCATAAAAGTGAAGAAAACGACAAAGTCTCAAAATTATGCTGGAAAGTACCTTTGACGGCGTCAGGGATTGTTCCAGACGGCGTCACGGCTTGGCAAAAAAGGTGGATATGAAAATTACTCATGATAAGCCAGAGAATTTTACAATGGAAAGTCTGACGGCGTCACCCTTTGAAGTGATCAAGGTCGTCACGGTTTAAGCTAAAGAGGGACGGCGTCAAGCTCATTTCTGACGGCGTCAAGCTTTGATAAGCCAGAGCGGATTTTGGAGGTCTAAAGAGGGATGGCGTTAGGAAGGTCATCCGGGAACCCTAGACACGGCGAGGTGACGGCGTCAAGATCTATAACGTGACGCCGTCAGCCCTTAAACTCTATATATAGTTTTGCAATTTTTTGTCATTAGTGTGCAACTTTGTGAGGAGAAACCCTAAAGACGAATTTCTTCCATTTTTAAGGGTTTTCATACCCTTGGATCTCCCATGTTTAATTGAAGATAAGTTATCACTTAATCAATCAATATGTCTATGTGTTGTTTGATTATATCTTGTTCTTGTCTTTTGATTAACATGCTAGGCTAGATTTATCTTGTGTTTGCTTAGATCTAATGAAACCTAACTATTGATTATTGGTTATTAGTGTGTTATTAATTGTATTGGATGAATGTTTATCGATGTTAGGCTTAAGAAAACTGGCTAACTTCCTATACGGTAACTTTCTTGAACGTCTTAAGAAACATGAACCAATGCGTACTAGGTTTTTATGGTTGTATTTAATGCATGAGCGAATTCTAGTGATCCCATGTTAGGAGCTTCCTAGCCGGCTCGACATAGGAGTGAAGTAGGAGCTCATAGAGTTGGGGAAGTACGTACGCCACCCCACGATTGGTATTAAGGAATACACCCGTCATCCACGCAATTAATACACACTAATCAACCGGTAAAAGATAGTTAGGGAGTAAGGAAATCTAAGTAAACACATTTCTCTCCATATAAGTTTCACAACCCTTTTCATTTTCAGTTATTTATTTTATTTGCATTTGTAGTTATTTGGGTTAGTTGACTAGCAACTAATTCCGCCCACTCCTTCAAACCCGAGATTTTACTTGCTTTCATAAAAAATATAAAAATACAAAAAGAATCTTCTCTCACCCTTAGACCTAATTAGAGTAGTTTTTCAATCCTAACGACACTATTCCCTGTGGAGAACGATCAATCCCCCGTACTTACCACTACACTATACTACATCGGTCAGGTACACTGCCTGGTGGGGTTGTAAGCCTCTTGAGATCCCTCGAGAGGTAAAACCTGTTGTAAGGTTGCAAAACCACGAATCAACTACGATACATAGATTTGATAATAGATAGGTGGACTTAATATTGGTGGTTACGAAATTATTGTAGCTTGTTCGAAGGAGCAATAGGTTGATCACTATTATCGAGTGTGCATTGATTATTTGCTTGGACTTATGCACTTATCTTCATTTCACTTTAAGGTGAGTTTATAGCCCCTACTTTTATATGTTTTGAAGAACTTTTTGGGGGAGATACATGCTCGTTTTATTTACAAATCTTACTCTTTTTACTCGATTGATGAAATATTATTAAAACTTATTACATGCTGAGCACAAGTAAATTTACTGTATGTTATCTTGGTTATTATTGCCTAAGTTAGCTGTTGCCATTAAAAGACCTCCCATCATGGACCATTAATCACTTACGGGTGAGCGCGAATATAATGAATAGATCTATTGGGTGTGACGACCCCTTTGTGTTACAGTAACGTGACCAAATGCATTTTATTTGAGATCAATAAAGAGATTTGGCAATCTCCTACTCGGGGGCATAATTACTACATTTAATTATGTAGTGATTTACATCATTAGCTTATAACTATGATGATCCATAGTTAACGTTTTGCGTGTCATGAGACTTAGTGTAATAATTATTACTTACCCATAATTGTATTCGTTGCAATTATTTTCTTAAACGTGAAACTTGTGTTAAACTGATTTGCTTACAAACATTATGGATTCACTTAACTTTTGACTACTGAAATCAACTGTTTTACTTATAAACTCTATGAACTCACCAACCATTGTGTTGACATTTTTAGCATGTTTATCTCAGGTCTATAAGGAGCGAGGATGGTACGGAAAGGCACGGATACCGATAGAAGGCTAATTATCATTCAAAACTTATTTAATAAACTATGAATGGGTCATTTTACCACATTCCGCTATGCATTTCTTCTTTTTGTTTCGACAAAAAAGGGGAGATAAGATTAGATTAAACTCATACATTGCATACATGTTTTATGACAAAATTGATTTCAAAAGACATCAAAAATTGCATAAAACTAGTTTTAATCTATATTTTTAAAAGACTTACACTTTACTTATTCCTTTGCTTAAAAATAAAATTTATGTTTTGTCATCAACAAAAAGGGGGAGATTGTTAATACGATTATCATCCTAAAAACGTTATTTATATTTTACGATCTTTGCTATATTTTGTAAATGACAATTATAAAGTTTATCTTTAGCAAAGCATAAATATAAGTTAGAGTCTTTTACATTTATAGTAATAAGCTTTTAAAACTCATCATATACATGCTACATGATCACTAGGATACATGTTACATACATATATACATTTATACTATTTACATTTTAATTCTTAAAATGTAAATATATACATGACATCATGGCATACATCATTAGGATAGCTTGTAAGACTTAGTATAATATTTTGGAAAGATCTTCAAGCAATGAGTTGGATTGTGTAAGATCTTGGTAAGATATGGTAAGAGCTAGCTGTCATGTCCCGGCAGACCCAAACAGCTATAAGGGCGGAACCCAGAATTTGGGTCCGCCAAATCCGTGGCTTGTCTGATCAAGTTTTCCTATAAATAGCAAGCTGATCATTCAAACACACTCATCACTTACATAGCATACATTGCATATACATTCTTTCTAACTTTACTAACCCATTCATTCATTTCATTTGTAGAGATCTTTCTTTGGTAGCAAAGAGATCAAGCATCAAGGTTCGGCACAGTGTTGTAAACCTTTAGTATAGTCACTGTGTGATTTAGTAGTAGTTCACACATCATTGTTATACCAAACATTCAGTAGTGATCGGTTAGTGTTTTAGTCCTCAAAACACATAGAGTGTCGGGAGTGGTTGTACCCTTGTAAAGAACTCGGTATCTAGCTTAGTACCGGAAAAAGTGTAAGCGACGTCGGGAGTGGTTGTACCCTTGTAAAGAACTCGGTATCTAGCTTAGTACCGGAAAAAGAGTAAGCAACGTGTAAAGGTTTTCTCCGCCTAGAAGGGAGCTTGTTTCTTAGTGAAGAAAAACTCTTGAGTTAGAGGCTCGAGGAGTGGATTAGGGCAAGGAAGAGAGTCCTTGTAGACCGAACCACTATAAACATCTGTGTTGTGGTTTGATTGTTCTTTCCTTACTTTCCTTACTTATATTGTTTGATTATTTGCATTAGTTTGAAATCACGTTAAGTACTCAAAGAAATATGAAATAAGCAACTGAAATAGTAGATCTACTACTAATAAGCATATAAAACACAAATAAACTCAGATAAGCACATAATAAGCAGAAATAAATAATTAGCAGTTTAATAAGCTAAAATAGATAAAAATATAACTCACTTGGTCCTTTGCTCAAACAAGGACTATAAATGCTCCAAGAGCTGATCTACAAGCTCCACCTTGTTTAAAACAAGCTGGTAAAGTCCAATAAGCCCATCCAGATCTGGCTTATCATCCAAAATGCTTATTTCACTTTTGAGGCCAAATTGCTTAAACAAAATAGAGTACAATTCAAGCTTGAGTAACAGAAGCTCAAAACAAGCTATGGAAAAGCTTGTTTGAGTTCTAAACAGTAGTTAAGTAGAGAGCTTATTAGAGCTTAATTTAACCAATTGAAAACATTTTAATCAATAAAGTAAAAGAGAATGAAATAAGGTAAACTGAATTTTATTAATACTTTAAAATTATTACAATGCTTGAAATTAAGACAGAATTTAAAAACAATAAGCACTAAATAAGCTAATACTAAAAACGTGTAAAAAAAAAAGATTCATTCTTGTGAGGTGAGGAGGTCTTGTATTTATAGCCTAATTAGGGTCCTTCTAGGGTTTGGGATATGATCTCATCATCAAATCCTGTCCATCCAATCATTTCCCATCAATGTTCACCCTTGGATTGAGTGCCAAGGTGTTTCCACCAATCGGATAACCCTAAATTGCCAGCGTGGACATGATGGCATCACCTTCTCTGACATGTCAGCTTCTAGAAGGGATTAATTCCACTTAAGTTGGGTGAATTAAGGTGAAGGGTAAAGAACGGGGAAGAAGGTGCTACAGTGAAACTGATTTACCCTCCTTTTTCATTCTTTGTTAACCCAGGTTTCATATTTGACCTGGGTTGGATCCGGTTTGTGTTTGTTGGACTGCATCTGGTGTTTTATTTTATTAATAGAATTGGGATTTTAACAAAAGTTAGATTAGGACTAACTTTGCAAAATTTTAGGGACTGATGTTGTAAATTGGTTTTGGACATTTGGTGAAAATGATTTATCATTAAGGTTTAGTTTTGTAATTTTGGGTTTATGGCTGATAAAAAATGTAGAATCACATCTCCGACCTCGGATTTTCTCACTCTTTCCATTCTCGTGCTCGTTTATGTCCGTTTTATCTTTCCTTTTGTCCTTTTCATCATATCCGTTACCTGCATATGCAAAAACACAAAAATAAGCATGTATTTGGCATTTATGATCAGTTTTTGGTCTTTGGAGTCCGATTTTGATAAAGAAAAGGTATGTGATTTAACACATACCAACCATCAATTTACTTTTCCTTGTTATTAGATTAATTTTTGTTGATATAAATAATGCCTAAAAACGTTATTAATATTTTTCGATACCTCTACGTTTTGATAATCACAAAATGTAAAATCATTAAACGAAAGATTATGACGTAAACAAGTATTTAGTTGTAAATATCTATTTTAACAATTTAATCACTTAAGGTATGAATAAACAAATGCCTAATGCATTATATGATCAAAGGAATATTTTCTTAATCACTAGAATTTTTATAAAATGACACAAACATTTTATATCTTTTACAAAATCATTTTTGGTAATTAAAGGAAAATGTTTAATCCATAATAAATATATGAATTCAAATTTTCAACCAAAAATGGCAAAAATGTTACAGGAAAACCTTCTCCACAAAAAGACAAAGCTGGGCAACAGATATAATGGGCAGCCCCCTTAATCAAGCAGGCGGCCCCCTTAATAATTAAGGGGACCGGCCACGCTCCTCCAGTCCCCAGCTTCGCCTTATAAATACTGGACTATTCCTGGACTTTTTCCTCACCTTTTGCACTAAAAACTTTCTGATTTAGATCTCATTTCATATCTTCAAAAACCCTTTGATCATATAATTATAAGCTTTTGTTTCAAGTGATCCAAAGCTTCAACCTCTCAAGTGCAAGAGAAGAATACTTCTATCCTTCAAGACAAGAAGTATTACAACTTGGTGTATCTCTTCCATCCAAGTTGTTGGTGTATCAAAATTGTAAATCATTCTTTCATTTGTATAAGTTGTGTATATTTGTTAGATAGGTGTGAGCATAATTGTTTAGGCTAGATTAGTGTGTAAGTAGTGAAGTTGTGAAGAAGTTAAGGTGTGTAAGAAGTATAGCAAAGGTGTGAAGAAGTAGAGGCGTGAAGAAGTAGTATTAGGAAGTGAAGAAGTAGTGTATAGTTGTGAACTAGATTGTAGTTGTGAAGAAATAGTAGTGTTGTGAAGAAGAAGTAGAGTAGAAGTTGTGAAGTAGTTGTGGTGTGTGGTAGTCGTGGGAAGTCGTGAAGAAGTTGTGAAGCCTTGGTGAAGTAGTCGTGAGAAGTCGTGAAGAAGTTGTGAAGCTGTAGTGAAGAAGTTGTGAAGAAGTCGTGAAGAAGTTGTGATTGAAGTTGTGAGATTGGTTCTAGCTACGATTAGAACTCGACATTTAGCTTTGTGTCGTAAAATTGGTGTAAGCGAAAGTTGTGTAAGGTTTTCTCCGCCATAAGGGAGCTTGTTGACATAGTGAAGAAAACTCTCGAGTTAGGTGTTCGAGGAGTGGAGTAGGGCAAGGAAGGTGTCCTTGTAGCCGAACCACTATAAATCCTTTGTCTCGCGGTTCGATCTTTCCGTCTCTATCTTTCATTTCATTTCATTACTTTACTTGCATTGTTAATTTAGATTTACTTATATTTGTTCATATTGTTCAAGAGTTGAGTTCACATAAATTCGAATCTAAGTTTTTAAAAGTAAACAAAGTTTTTATAATAAATTAAAAAGACGTAAAACTGTTCAACCCCCCCTTCTAGTTTTCCACAATTTTAGTTTTATAATTAGTTTTTGGGTTAGTTGATTAGCAACTAATTCCCCCAACTCCTTCAAAAACAGAGATTTTTAAATTGTTTTTCATAAAATATAAAAATACAAAAAGAATCATCCCTCACCTCTAGACCTATCTCATCATACATCTTGACCTTTCCATAACTATTGCGAGACTATTCCCCTAGAGAACGATCAATCCCCCGGACTTACCTATACTACACTATAACGATTAGGTACACTGCCTAGAGGATTGTAAAACCTTTTGCGAGGTTCGAAAATCCCGCATCAATTGTCACGATGCCCACCAATGATTTGCTCCAGTCGTTGAGTGTTCTCCCTCAAAATTTCATTTTGTGCTACCAACTAGTCATACCGTCTTTGCATCTTTAAACCATATTTTAAAGCCTCTTGTAAGCCATTCCGAAACGAGGATCGCATAGACATCTCTGATGAATGTGCTGCATTTTCTTTTTCTGCCAAAGGTAAGACATTGTTTAGTAAATCATTGACCAACACGGGTTGAGTAACACAATTTGAGTTTATCATGGACCTATTCAGGATAAAATTACCTCCATTATCTGGAACATTAGAAACAGGGGTCTCAAACACATGTTCATCACCCGGAACAGTACCTCGTGGAGGCGTGATCATAGGAACTACACTAGTATTACCCGCTACTGTTGTAAAAATAGGGGAAGTTTGAAAATTATTAGGCTGACTAACATAACATGCCAGAGCATTTGGAGAAACATGTGACTTATCCACGCCCAATACGTCATACAAACCCTCCCCTCCTATACCTACTTCAACTCCATCAGGCATCACTTGAACACCTCCTCCTAAAAGCCTTTCATTACTAGAAACACGCGGTCTCTTGTTTATCGCTCCCGACGCTGATTGTTGGGAATTAAAGCTTCCAAGATATTAATGCTGCTCAAGGTGGTTAAGATTGCTCAGGTTTTACAATGAAAAAGCTCCAAGTTATTACTGCTGTTGGTTATAGAGTTACTGTTGCTAATGAAGGTTAAGACTGCTAGTGTATATCATTACTGCTGAGAACTTCAAAGAAAGATACACTAAGTAGTTATTGCTGCCAGACTTAATGTTAATGCTGCTAGTTCAGAGTTTCAACTACTGAAAGATTACTACTGCTAGAGTTAAAGTTAAGACTGTTGAGTCTTAGTTAAATCTGTTAATGAGATAAACTTGTATAGTCGGTTAGATAAATATAGAAAATATTCTTTAAAGATTTATCTTGTATAGAAAGTTATTGTAAGCCGACTAGGACTCCTTAGCCTATAAAAGGAGGTTCTAGGGCATAGAGTTCGAGAGGTATTATTCATAACATCAAGGTTGTAAACCCTAATAACTGAAGAGTATTCGTATTAATAATATTGAAGTTGTTGGTTTGTTTACTATTGTGTTAACTGTTCTTCTTAATACTATTGTTTAGATTCCGCATAAACCTTAGTAATTCAACACAGTTTCTATAACTAGTTGTGTTAGTTCATCTAGCATAACTAAACCTTTACAAGCTAAGGGAATTTTATCAAATACATAGCTAGGATCAACAAGTGGTATCAGAGCTTGTGATCTAGAAGCTATGATAAAGAAGAACCTGTTTAAGCTCAAAGTTGTTCAGATCTTACTCAAGACATGGATTCAGAATCTACACATATGATTACTGCATCAAAGGTTCCAATGCTTAAGCCTGGTGAGTATGAGCTATTGAGAATGAGAATAGAGCAGTACATTCAGATGGTTGATTATTCTCTATGGGAGGTTATAGAGAATGGTGATTCCTTACCAAAAAATGAAGTATCTGCTGCTGGAGCTAAGACTATTGTGCCTATTAAAACTGCTAAAGAAAAGGCACAAAGAAGATTGGAGGTTAAAGCCAGAAGCACTCTCATGATGGGCATTCCTAATGAACATCAGTTAATTTTCAATCCTATCAAAGATGTTAGGTCTTTGTTAGCAGCTATTGAGAAGAGGTTTAGACGGAATGCTGCTACTAAGAAGACTAGGAAGAATCTTTTGAAGCAACAATATGAGAACTTTGCTGCTCCAAGTTATGAAAATCTTGATCAGACCTTTGACAGACTTTAGAAACTTGTCAGTCAATTAGCACTTGTGGAAGTAATAATTCCCCAAGAAGATATAAATCAGAAGTTTCTAAGAAGCTTGTCACCAGAATGGAAAACACATACTGTGGTGTGGAGAAACAAGGATGATCTAGATACAATGAGCATAGATGATCTGTACAACAATCTAAAAGTGTATGAATCTGAAGTAAAATGGTCATCTAGCTCATCTTCAAGCACACAAAACTTGGTTTTTGTGTCCTCCTCCAATAACAGTTCTGGCAGTACTAATGAAGCAGTTAATACTGCTCATGGAGTTAGTACTGCTGGTACTCAAGTTAATACTTCTAGTTCTACAATCTTTGATAACTTGAATGATGTTGTTATCTGTGCTTTTTTGGCTGGTCAAACTAACAGTTCTCAGATTGTACATGAGGACTTAGAACAGCTTCATCTAGATGATCTTGAAGAGATGGACTTGAAGTGGCAGATGGCAATGTTGACAATGAGGGCAAGGAGATTTTTGAAGAAAACATGAAGGCAGCTCAAAGTCAATGGGCAGGACAACATGGGGTTTGATAAGTCAAAGGTAGAAAGCTATAATTGTCACAGGAAAGGACACTTTGCAAGAGACTGCAGGGCACCAAGAAGTCAAGATTACAAGAATGGAGAAAGCTCAAGGATAGCTGTGTCTTTGGAACCTAAAAATTCTACACCTTTGGTATCTTGTTTTGGTTTGGGTGGATATGATTGGAGTGACCAAGCAGCAGAAGGACCAAACTTTTCACTTATGGCCTATTCTTCTTCTTCATCAAGTTCTGACTATGAGGTATCTAATGATTTTGGTTGTTCTTATAAATATTGTTTAAATACTGTTGAGGAACTTAAGGCTAGGAATGAAAAATTATTAGCAGATTTAAAGAAGTTAGAGTTAGATAATTTAGGCTATAAAGTAGGTTTAAAGTCCGTTGAGCAAAGACTTGAATTCTTTAAGCAGAATGAGACCGAGTATGTAGAAAAGGTTAATGTTTTAGAAAGCAAACTTTATGTTAAAGAGAACATTATTCAAGAACTTACTAAGAGGTTACAACAGGCTCAAAAAGAAAAGGATGCAGCTCATCAGGAAAAAGAAAAACATCAATGTAAAGTGAATTTTGCATCTGAAGGTGTAAATAAGATAATTGAGTGTCAACTTATGAGGAAAGGTAGTAGTATAGGTTATAATGAAGTTCCCCCTTCTATTACAGGCAAATTTACACCCCCTTTACCTGAATTGTCTTGTTTAATTGAGTCTGATGATAAGTCTGTAGGTGAGAATAGTAAGTCTAATGAGGAGATGCCTAAAGTTGAAAAGAAGAATTTTGATACACCTATCATTGAAGATTGGGTGTCTGATGATGATGAGGATCATGTTGAGTCTACACCTAAAGTTGAAAGTAAGACAGTTAAACCTAGTGTAGAAACGGTTAAGTTTGTCAAACCTAGGTTTGGTGATAAGTTGTCTAGGAAAATTGTTGATTACATTGAGCAACCTAGGAGCAACACACATAGTCCTAGAGGGAATCAGAGGAATTGGAATAACATGATATCTCAAAGACTAGGAAGTGATTGGCAATTGTTTAATAAGGCTTCTTATCACTGTGGTAGTTTTGAACATTTACAGGATAATTGTTTTTTACGATCAAAACCCTGTTTCGAACTATGCTAGGAGAGTAACTCACCAAAGTTTTTCTAAAAATACTAACCAAAATGCTAAAAGAAATATAGTTCCAAGAGCAGTGTTAATGAAATCTGGGCATGTATTAGTTAATACTGCCAAGCAAAATATTTCTAAACCAGCAGTATTAACTAATACTGCTAGACAAGTTGATACTGCTTCCACCAAAAGAACAGTGAATGGTGCTAAATCCAGGTTATACTTTTCAAATACAACACATTCATCTGTAAAAAGGTCTATTCAAAAGAATAGAGCATTTAGTGCTGCTAAGGAAAAAGCAGTAGTTACTACTACTAAGCCAAAAGCAATAACTGATACTGTTTTCGGAAACCATTTTTATGTTGTTAAGGCCTCAGCTTGTTGGGTCTGGAAACCAAAATTTAAAGTTTTAGATCATGTCTCTAGACACAGCAGTGCATCAATAGTTTTAAAGAAGTATGATTATATTGATGCACAAGGCAGATCTAAGTCAGTAATGGCTTAGGTCCCCAAAATGAACTGATTTTCTTACTTTATGTGCAGGGCAATCCACAGGTGAAATTAGAAGATAAAGGAGTATTTGATAGTGGATGCTCAAGGCACATGACAGGAAACATGTCCTATCTCACAGATTTTGAAGCAATTGATGGAGGATATGTTGCTTTTGGGAGTAATCCCAAAGGAGGGAAAATCACAGGCAAATGTACAATAAAAACTGGCAAATTAGATTTTGATAATGTGTACTTTGTAAAAGATCTTAAGTTTAACCTCTTTAGTGTCTCACAAATGTGTGACAAAAAGAACAGTGTTCTTTTTACTGACACTGAATGTTTTGTCTTGTCTCCTGACTTTAAGTTGACTGATGAAAGTCATGTTTTACTTAAAGTTCCTAGAATAGACAACATATACAGTGTTCATTTAAAGAATATGGTTCCCAAAGGAGGTTTGACTTGTGTCTTTGCAAAGGCCACATATGATGAATCTAAGCTTTTGCATAGAAGGCTTGGACACTTAAATTTCAAAAAAATGAATAAATTGGTTAAGGGAAACCTTGTAAGAGGTTTACCTTCAAAAGTTTTTGAAAATGTTGAAACCTGTGTTACTTGTCAGAAGGGAAAGCAACATAGAGCTTCTTGTAAGACCAAGGCAGTGAACTCAATAAATCAGCCTTTACATATGTTGCACATGGATTTATTTGGACCAACATTTGTGAGAAGTTTAATGAAAAAGATGTATTGCCTAGTTGTCACAGATTATTATAGTAGGTTTACTTGGGTTTTCTTTTTAGCAACTAAGGATGAAACCAGTGGCATTCTTAAGTCTTTCATAACCAGGATAGAAAACATAGTTAATCATAAAGTTAGGGTAATATGATGTGACAATGGTACTGAGTTCAAGAATAGAGATATGAACCAGTTTTGTGAGATGAAAGGTATTATGATACAGTTTAGTGTAGCTAGAACTCCTCAACAGAATGGTGTTGCTGATAGGAGGAATAGGACACTAATTGAGGCTGCTAGAACAATGTTAGCTGATTCTAAGTTACCTACTACTTTTTGGGTTGAAGCAGTTAATACTGCTTACTATGTGTAGAATAGAACTTTAGTAGTTAAGCCTCATAAAAAGACCCCTTATGAGCTTTTACATGGTAGAAAACCAATGTTAGACTTTTTAAAACTATTTGGGTGTCCTGTTACTATCCTTAATACCATAGATTACTTAGTCAAGTTTGATGGCAAGGCTGATGAAGGTTTCTTTGTTGGATACTCAATGAATAGCAAAGCTTTTAGAGTGTTCAATAGTAGAACCAGGATTGTGGAAGAGAACTTACATGTTAGGTTTAGTGAGAATTCACCTAATGTTGTAGGAAGTGGACCAAACTGGCTGTTTGATATTGATGCACTAACCAAAACAATGAATTATGAGCCAGTTGTTGCAGGTACACAATCTAATGAGTATGTAGGTACAAAATCTAATATTGATGCAGGTCAAGCTAGTAAGGAGACAAGACCTGACAAAGATTACATTTTGCTGCCTATATGGACTACTGATCCACCATTCTCAACCAAGGATTCAAAGAGTTTGCCAGAAGATGGTGCAAAATCTTCTGATGATGATAAAGTGGTTAATGAAGATCCAGGGAACAATAGCTCATCTGATGAAAAGAGTGATAATGAAGTTCCAAGCACAGACCTTGGAAGTGGAGATCAAGAGAAGGATGATGTATCAGTTAATACTACCAATGAAGGAAATAACACTAGCAGTACTAACTCTGTTAATACTGCTAAGCCAAATGTTAATGCTGTTGACAAGTTGGACATTGCTGATGATGAGGATGAATATCCATTTGATCCAAACATGACTCCATTGGAGAATATATATCCTGATACTGATGGTGATGTACTTGGTGCAGAGGCTAACATAACCAATTTGCAAGATGAAGTTCCTGTCAGTCCTATTCCAACTACCAGAATTCACAAGATTCATCCTCAAGAACAAATCATTAGAGATGTTAATTCTGTTGTTCAAACACGAAGAAATTTGAAGGAACAAGGTTTCTTTGCAAGATCCCTTCATCAAAGATAAATTATTTTTCTGCTAAGTATACTTGATGCTGCTAGTTATACTTAGAACTGCTAGTTTATGCTGCTAGTTGTGTTTACAACTGCTAAGTACAAACGATGATGTGATTATTGTGAATTATGTTATTGTTTGTGTTTTGATGTTTTTGGACTAATCTTTTGTAGGATAAGCAATGAAATAAGTTGGAGTGCTAAATATTAAGCTGTTTGGAGTGGAAACAGACTTAGTGCTGCTAGGCATACGTTAGTGCTACTAAGCCTAATTTAATGCTGCTAGGTTTCTGCTGCTAGGTTTGAGAGTGCAGGGTACTGTTTTAAAACATTGAAACGATTAAGGGTTTATATCCTTCAATCATTCACACAAGTGTTTTTATCTTATCAAAAACTCTCTCAAACGAAACCCTAACTTGTTTTTATCTATTAATTGCAAAACCCAGCAAAACCCTACATGATTTTTACCGAAAACACAATGTCGACTCTTTCTTTTGCTGATCAACACAACATGATTGTATTTTTACAAAAACCTAAAGAGTCTGAAGGTTCTACTGAAATCATTGATTTTTTTAATGCAAGCCACATTAGGTTTGCATTAACCGTAAATCCTACTATATACATTTCTCACATCAAACAGTTTTGGGCTACTGCTAAGGTCAAAACTATTGATGGGAAAGAACAGCTTCATGCCCTTGTAGATGGGCAGAAGATACTCATTACTGAATCATCTGTTAGGGAAATTCTTCACTTAGCAGATGATGAAGGTATTGATTGTCTTCCAACTTCTACAATTTTTGAAAAACTTGCACTGTTGGGATATGAGAGGAAAAATGATTCATTAAAACTTTTCAAAGCTTACTTCTCCCCACAGTGGAAATTCTTGATTCATACCCTCTTGCAGTGTCTTAGTCCAAAGGAAACTGGCTGGAATGAATTTAGCAACAATATAGCATCTGCTATTATTTGCTTGTCTGAAAATACAGAGAGTAACTTTTCCAAAATGATTTTTGATGGTATGGTCAAGAACTTGGATAAATCTTCAAGTAAATTTTATCTATATCCAAGGTTTTTACAAGTGCTTATGGACAAACAGTTTTCTGAGAAGAAAATTCATTGAAAAACATTTCTTGCTCTCTCTCACACTAAAAAGGTTTTTGCTAACATGAAGAGAGCAGGAAAAGATTTTTCTAGGAATGTAACACCATTGCCTCAAGCAATGTTGGTACAAACTCAAAATCAGGGTGAAGGTTCAGCAATCCCAGCTGATACCCATCACACACCCACAGTTTTACCATTCACCTCTCAACCCAAAAAGACCTATAACCATAGGAAATCACACAAACAGGGCACTGAGCTACCTCAGGCTAGTGCTGGTATGGATGCATATTAGGCTACCAATAAGGAGTGGGAAGGTAGTTTGGAAAGGGCTACCACTACTGTTGTTAGCTTAGATGCAGTACAGGACAGTGACATCATAACTATGACCCAATCCAAGTCAACTTCTAATGAATCAAGTTCCCATGGAACTGATTCAGGTGAAGGAAACCCCAGGCGCCAAGAAACCATGGGGGGCTCAAGTGCTCAAACTAGGTTTGAGGCTGAGTCTAACTTTCCCAATGATGCACCACTCGGGAGAGGTAACACACTCCGAGGTGCTGAGGGCAGTATTAAACTTATAAATGAATTGATGGCAAAATGTACAAAACCGTCAAAAGATGTTCTTGACCTCCAGCAGCTTACAACATCTCAAGGTGCTGAAATTACCATGTTGAAGAGAAGCGTTAGGTATTTAGAAGGGAGACAGAGGTCAAGAACACAAAAACACAAAAGGTTATACAAGATTGGTACTACTTCCAGAGTTGAATCTTCTGAAGAAGCACAGAGTTTGGGGGAGGATGCTCCCAAACAGGGGAGGAATACAAGGACTGCTTCAGGGGAGGAAATAGGGTAGAAAATGAAGTATTGATAGATGCACAGTTGGTTGATGATGAGCAGGTGGTGTATGAGAATAATGACTTTGTTGTTGCTGGTCAGCAGGGAAATGAAGTGGTTTTGGATAATGTTAAGACTGCTGGGCTGAATGTTGATAAACTGGTTGAAGTGGCTAATACTGCTGAAGTTAATACTGCCAGTATATTAGTTTCTGCTGATAGTGACAAAGTTTCTACTGCTGAGCCAGAAATTAATGCTGCTAGTACAAAGGTTACTGTTGCTACTATAACAAGTTCAGAAGATGATTTAACTACATTAGCTCAAGCTATAACATCTTCGAAGAGCACAAAAATACTAGTTAAAGGTGTAGTGATCAAAGAACCATCTTCTGCAACAACAACAACCGCAAAACAATCACAACCACCACAGGGCAAAGGTAAGGCTATTATGATAGAAGAACCTGTGGTGAAACATTTATCAAGGAAGGAGCAAGAGATACATGATCAAGAGGTTGCAAAATAGTTAGCTGCAGAATTTGAGGAAGAAAACAGGCAAATACTTGAGAAAAGAAGAATTGCAGCTGAGAAAGAAGCTCAAAATTTAGCATTGATTAATGAGTGGGATGATGAAAGAGCCCAATGTGATGCTGATTGGGAGCTGGCTCAAATACTTTAACAAAAAGAGCAAGATCAGTTTACAATTGATGAAAGGGCCAAGGTGTTAAAAGAGTTCTTTTTGAAAAGTAGAGAAAATTATATGATGCATAAAGATTAAAGGCTAAGAAGAATAAACCACCCACCAGAGCTCAAAGAAGAAAGGTTATGAGCACTTATCTGAAGAACATGAAGGGCTAGAAACTGAATGTTCTAACTCATTTTGATGATGGCAAGATTCAGGAGCTTTATGAGAAAGCAAAAAGGGAGATAAGTAGCTTTGTACCCATGGATATTGAAGTAGTGGGGGGTAGTTCTAAGAGAGCAGGTGATCAGCTAGAACCTGAAGTGATTAAAAAGAAAAAGGCAGAGGTACCTATAGCAGAACCAGAGCAAGAGCAAGTTAATGAGCCAGAGGAAGAAGCTGAAGTTGAAGATGATACAAAAAAAATGCAAGCACTTACAGAACTTGCAAAAGTTAATGAAGAAGAGGTCATTGATGTTGTTCCTTTAAAGATCAAAGTTTCAATTATTGGCTGGGATACAGGATTACATGGAAAGACAACATAGTGGGAAATTAAGAGAGTTGGTGGAAATTCTCAGAGATTTGTTAGTTTTCAACAGATGCTGCATCATTTTGATAGAGAGGATTTGGAGACCATTTGGAAGCTGTTTAAGGATAAATATGGACTTAAAAGGCCAGAGAATATGATGAATATGGTTATCTGGGGATATATGAAGGTGATGTTTGAACCTCACCATGAGGATGATGAGTGGAGAAGACTAAAACATAACACAGTTTTGTCTTGGAAACTCTTTCAGTCATGTGGAGTTCATGTTCTGAATACACATGGTCTAACAATTTATATGCTTGTGGAGAAAGATTATCCTCTACAATATCAGAAAGACATTGTTCATCAGATGTTGAATGGAAATATTAGACTTCAATTGGATTCTCCTTATGATGAAACAGCTTATCAGCTCCTTAAGAAAATGGAGAGAATCCTCACTCCCAAGGAAAAGAAGAAGAATTAATATGTTTGGAAGCATCCTCCTAGTGTTTGTTCAAGCTTTGATTGAAACTTGATGATTTTAGATGAAAATATCAAGTTTAGGGGAGGATTGTTGGGAATTAAAGCTTCCAAGATTTTAATACTGCTCAAGGTGGTTAAGACTGCTCAGGTTTTACAATGAAAAAGCTCCAAGTTTATTACTGCTGCTGGTTATAGAGTTACTGCTGCTAATGAAGGTTAAGACTGCTAGTGTATATCATTACTGCTGAGAACTTCAAAGAAAGATACACTAAGTAGTTACTGCTGCCAGACTAAAGGTTAATGCTGCTAGTTCAGAGTTTCAACTGCTGCAAGATTACTACTGCTAGAGTTAAAGTTAAGACTGTTGAGTCTTAGTTAAAGCTGTTAATGAGATAAACTTGTATAGTCGGTTAGATAAATATAGAAAATATTCTTTAAAGATTTATCTTGTATAGAAAGTTATTGTAAGCCGACTAGGACTCCTTAGCCTATAAAAGGAGGTCCTAGGGCATAGAGTTCGAGAGGTATTATTCATAACTTCAAGGTTGTAAACCCTAATACTTAAAGAGTATTCGTATTAATAATATTGAAGTTGTTGGTTTGTTTACTATTGTGTTAACTGTTCTTCTTAATACTATTGTTTAGATTCCGCATAAAACTTAGTAATTCAACACAGTTTCTATAACTAGTTGTGTTAGTTCATCTAGCATAACTAAACCTTTACAAGCTAAGGGAATTCGATCAAGTACATAGCTGGGATCAACATTGATGTATCCACATCCCTTGCACTAAGACGAGTTGTCCTTGATGGAACTAATATATTATCATCCATTTCACCCATACCAAATGACACATCAACAACCCCCCTCGCGATTGGGATCCTACGTTCCCCCACCTGTATTGTCCTAAGAGAACTGGGTTGGGTAAGGTAATCGATCAAACCGACCTCTGGAAAAGATAACAAATAACAAAAATTATTAACAATTATAGATAAAACATGAAGATAACTTGCAAAATTCAATACTTTTACTTATTTAGCACATTACATTTTCTACATCCCTAAAGCTTGGTTGAAAGCCAGGGTGTGACCAATTTTCACTCATCCATGCCGCAACTAAGACGGCTTTAGGCAAAATTTTGGTCGTACACAATATACTCCTTCACAATGTCCACCAACTCCTGTAGATGAGCCGTAAGTTTAGGACAAGTATCACGCTTCAAATGCCAAGTTTCACCCCCTGGGTAATAGGAGGAAAACAACTCCTCTTTATCCATAAAACTTATTCATCCATTTTTTATTATAAGGTTTTAAACCACTAACAACATGTTCGCGTTTAGATCGAATTGAAAACGTAAACCATTCATCACTCGCAGCTATATGATAAAAATAACGAAACAACTTTTTAGAGGGCCTTAAGTGAAGTGCCCTACACAATAACTCGAAGCACAATAGTTTCTGATACCATTAGGAGAGAGTTGCGATATGCTTATTCGGTAATGGCATAAAATTTTTGATAAAAACACAAAGACAGGAAAATGTAACCCAGCTTGTAAAAAGTTTTTATATATCCCAACCATATGCTCTGGGTTACTATTAATTTTATGGTATACATCCGGAGCACAAGCACCCACTTTATCACCAAGATAAATTTTTTTGCACAAACTTGCAACCTTTTTTGGTGTCAAACTGGCAGGGTACGCCTCACTACCGAATGTTTTCATATGTCACAAGTATAAGTTTAGAGAGGGAAACTTACTTGTACAGGTTACTTCAAAAGAGGGGTAAAACAGGGGATATGGATAATGCATATAAACTAGTATTAACCCAATTTCACAAAGGCGGTGAAAGAATTTTATAATAGCAAAATAAAGAGTTTAACTGCAACTTGATTATAGGGTAATCATGGCCTAATGTATGTAAACAGTAGTATGATTGGACCTACATACAAAAATCTAGATATTTTCATCTTCTAGTAAAATCCCAAACATGTCCTTGGATCATGCTTGGTCTTGAGGGGCTTAATGGGGTTAGTATAGTAATTGCACTATGATTATAATAATGGAGCATAATGTATGCATACAAAGACTCAAACAAACATTCCATACAAAGAGTCATGCAACTGGTGTACTTTTCCATTTGATAAAGAAAGGCGTGACAAATATTGATCTTTCCATGAAGCTATACCACTGATCTCTCCATGAAGCTATACAACTGATCTCTCCATGAAGTCATTCAAAGAATAGTTTCATCCTCTCATCTCATAGTTTCATCATCCTATAAATACCAACTAAGTATTTGAGGTAAGACACAACCTAGACACAAACACAATCTATACAACACTCCATGAATATCTTAGAATTAAGCATCGGAGCTTTCTCCCGAGGTTAATCCTCGGGGTAGTGCTAACGATAAGCTTTCTCTTGTTTTGAGTGATCTCAGGTAACGGGTTGGAACACGAAGAAGAATCTCGCTCCATGTAATACCCCCAATTTTGGGATATGCAGCGGAATTCAAACTGGGTGTTACTAGATGGCACAATAGTTTTAATAATAGAAAACGAACTCTAATTGAATCGTTTTAAAAGATTTATCATTTGAATTTTTATAAATATCAGAGTTTACAAAACAAGGTCCCAGTAGTTTTACAGTTTG
Organism: Artemisia tridentata subsp. tridentata; assembly: GCA_021014915.2. Lineage (NCBI taxonomy): Eukaryota > Viridiplantae > Streptophyta > Magnoliopsida > Asterales > Asteraceae > Artemisia > Artemisia tridentata. Next base: position 240,643,841 of record CP139504.1, read on the forward strand.
TTAAATAAGTTTTGAATGATAATTAGATTTTAGCCCTTTATCGGCATTCGTGCCCCTTCGTGCCATCCTCCTTCATTATGAACCTGAGATAAACATGCTAAAACGTCAACACGAGGTTGGTGAGTCCATAGAGTTTATAGTTTAAAGTACGAACGACAAGATTTCCGAAAACGTTATTTGAAAGTGCCAAGACAATGTTAATAATACATAACTCAAGATAACAAGAACAATAGCACGTAGCTCAACGTATCAATAGTCAATTGATATAGCACATAACTCGACGTAGAACAATAGCACGCAATCAAGAACAGTAGTACAAAGTAAAAACAGTAGTACGATTCAAGAACAATAGCACGTAATCAAGAACAGTAGCACAAAGCAAGAACAATAGTACAATTCAAGAACAATAGCCCGTACTCAAGAACAATTTATATAGTACAGAATACGGTTTTGAAACAATTGTGATCATAATAAAAGTTGTAGCGTGTATCTCCCCCAAAATAGTTATAAAATCGGTAAAAGTAGGGGCCATGAACTCACAGTAATTCGTGAAGGTTTAAAGTACTTGTGTAAGTAAGAGCAAGCATTATGTTTCAATAAACGAATAGAGTGTGCCATCAACTAAGTACAACGTTTAAGGTAAACGAGTAAAATTTGTAAGTAAAACAAGCATGTATCTCCCCCAAAGAGTTTAAAATAAGTAAAAGAGGGGCTATGACTCACAGTAATATGTAAAAGTTTTAGAGTACTTGTGAAAGTAAAAACAAGTAGTTGAGCATGTATCCCCCTCAAAGATAGTACGAAATAATTGAAAATAGGGGGCCATGAACTCACCTTGATGATATAGTAGGCAAGCAGTAATAAAGTGTTGAAAATGTGTGGCTCCGGCTCGCAACCTAGAGCAATATGTCAAGTGTTTAGATTCGTGGTTTTTGGGCTCGATGTGAATATTGATGTGTTAAATTATTGATGTTCGTGTGATAAAATGCTTAAAGTTTCAAAAATATACATTACTCATGTTATGTGGGTTTTTTTATCGTTGGAATATTCGTTAGGGATTTCTAAATCTATTTGTTACGGAATAATGTCGGTATATAAATATGTGTCAATTTTTGTTGTATTTATATAAAAAGAAACTTGATATACTTAGTTAAAATCATAAGTATTTGACAAAATAATAAATTTACAATTTTCACAATTAACTCATATAAAAGTTTTACTTTTAACCCAATATTACAAATATTCACAATTTTAGTCCAAAATGTCAAATTTACACTTTTTACCCCTACTTTCCGTTATTTATAGTTTTAGTCCTTAGTTTTTATTTCAAATTTCCTATGTTTCAGTTTCGAACACTTTATTTCCAAAATTTACACTTTTGACCCTTAGTCTTGCTAAATTTCCATTTTTAGTCCAAAGTAAATAAATAAAAGTTTCTTTTATTCTTTTGTTCAAAATAATTTTTAGTCTACATATTGCTACACCACATCTGCTCATTTCTAAAAGATGTACAAAAGGTCAGTGGGCTTTCAAAGCCCATTAAGATTACGTATGGTTTGTAGAAGCAAGGAAACAAGGCAATAGAAAAAAAATGTATATAAATCTCCACACCTAGGTTCGAACCTGGGTGGGTTGATTTACCAACTAAAGACTTAGCCATTTGTGCCAATGGTTTCTTGTGTTATCATTTGTATCTCATATGTATATTAGTGTTTCGAAACTGGTTCGACACTTAGCCATACAACACGTACAGTATGCTCGCATGAAACTCATTTATGTTTTCCCTATATTCACTTCATGTTCCAGTGGGTTAATATTTATACACTTCATTCGACACACACAGTGCATGCGTGGGGTTTCATTTTGTCACAGTGGGTGTGCTTGGTTTCTTTATTAAGTTAATGAGTATAATCTTTCATGCATGCATGGGATCGGACTTTCTTTATATGGTTCAACTATGGTAAGCTACTGAGGTTGTGCTAAGAAATTTATTAAGTGTACGTTTAGATTAAAAGATATGAGCTTGTTTCTTAGGTGTGTTACAACATCTATATACTTGTGAGTTTTAGTGAGTTGTTAAGTGATTCAACTTAAATGATGATTATAACTAAGTAGAACGTTAAGATATGAATGGAAATGAGTATGAGGACTTACAACACCAAAATGGTGGTGATGAGACACGATTGGAAGTGCGAACGAAGGATGAAGAGAAACACAATCTAGCTTATACTCTTTCGAACAAAACGAACCCACTCGAACAAATATACTAAAAAATGACTTTAAACTTGTAATGTGACCCAATAACTCTTGATTCTCTCTACCTCCTAGCTTGACAGTAACTAAGTGAAGAAATATGAAGTGTGTTTGTTTGTTTAAGTGTGTATGCTTAGGTGAGTGAGAGTGAGTGAGATATGGGGTTTATATAGGCAAATCGAAGCATGGGGTTTAAGTTACTTTAATCTTTCTCGTGCATGTTACCAAGAAGGTTGAAGGGATGTGTTGAGTTTTCTTAGTCATGTAAGAAAAAGTGGTCAAAGAACTTGAAGCATGGTGGAAGGGTCAAGTCGAGTGGTAGGGAAAGAGCTAGGTCTTTCTTATATGTAGTTGCACTTGGTATGGCTTTTGGGATAAAATAATACACTATTGAACTAGATTATAAAAAATTGGCATGGGAAGTGTATGGATTGCTTACTGTCGTGGGTCAAGAGAGAAGAGAAAGAAGAGTTTGTGTTGTTGTTGTGAGATGAAGTGCACACAAGATCTTATTTTTATAAAAGAAACTAGGCATGGTCTTTTGAATAAAATAATAGCTAGCTAGATGGAGCATGGGAGACAAGGTAAATACTTGTCTCTTGTGTTGCTTGTGTCATGTGATGAGTGGCAAAAGAGAAGCAGAAACATTTTTGTTGCAAGATTTTGATTTTTATCCAAGAGTTAGCTAATTAGTCTTAGGTATAATATGTCTAGTAAATATCTAGGGAGCCGAGAGAGAATGAAATGTGATTAAAGTGTGTGTGTGTCTAGTTGCAAGGGGACAAAAAAGAAAGAAATGAGATGTAAGAAATTATTCATGTTTGTGTTTCGATTTGTGTTTGAGTTGTGCTGCGAAAAGAACAACAAAAATATATAAAGAGTGTTGTGTAAATAAATTTGGGTTAGTTTAGTATTTATGGCATTTAGTTTTTGGGCTTGTGTGGTGTGTTCGGCCCAAAGAAAAATATATTCATACATATATATAAGTATGATATATGGATTAGATTTATCTCGGGTTTGTTTTTAGATGTCGATACGCAAGTGAGAGCTATTCGAGTCATGTCTCATTATTTGATCAAAGAGCGACTGGTGATGTGTTGTTTGATATGTTGAAAAAAAAAATTTAACTCGTAAAAATGGGTTAATCACTTTTGATTAGAATTACTTGGTAATTAACATTAATAAATGACAAGGGAAATTACATGGTATTACAGTACCTACCCGTTAAACAGAATTCCTCCCGGAATTCCAGTCTAAGATAGTTATCGGAAGACTTGATACTGAAATAACTCAGTAATAGTAAATGGAAGTTATTGGAGTAAAGATTCTAGCATGATAAGTTGTTATGAAATCGTCTGTTGTGCAACACTCTAAACGAGGTGTTGGAAAGAGTGGAAGCATGATTAAAAGATTTCAAGTGTTGGAGCCATATTAATTTCGTAGGAGATGAATTTGTTGTTTCATATATGAAGATCCCTATTCCCATGGTCAACTTGACTTGAGGAAGAATTTCGTTTTGAATGAAGATTGTTATTATACCATGTTTTGAAAGTAAACATGGTTCACAATTTCTGGTTTCGTGAAAATCAAAAATCTGTGGGGGTAACCTACCCGTTAAACAAAGGAGTTTGTTAGTAACAATTTTTAACAATGAGGGTTCCGGACGAGAACTTGGTGAATGTAGAGAAAGTTGCTGAACTTCAGCTTTTGTATATGATGAATCAGTTTGTTTGTGATAAGATTTATAAATGACTGCTCCCAGCATAACATAATCCCTCCTGAATTAGACATAGGTAGCTAGGCTATGTATAATTTAGGAACGATGATGTGATGTTTGGTTTAGTCGTTATAATTCTCAGTGTTTAAATAGATTCAACCCATGCCATTTACAAAATGGCAATTTAAGGAAAGATGTTATGAGTGTTAACAAATTTGTTGATAATATGGAAATCAGAAAGGAAGAGAAATTACAATAGATGGGGAATTATCACAGCGAGTCGTTTATTGAACATAAAGTAGTCTTAAGTCTTAAAAATCCGGATACTAGGGATGTCGCAAACTTAGTACAACATAGTACATAAGGAAATAGGACTGCTAAATTCTAAACTTTATCAGCCCGTCGCGTTGTTGAGGTCATGGTGAGCTTCTCCTCCCTCCAACATATATGCTCTCCCGCGAGTACCTTCACCTTGATGACCTTGATTTTTGGGGCATTGGTTCCTGTAGTGACCTTTCTCCCCACATCCGAAACATGTGACTAAGGCCTTGCCCTTGCAGTCCCTAGCAAGGTGTCCCACCTTTTGACAGCTAAATCATGTACCACATGGTTCATTATGATGTAGTGTGCACTGGTTGCATCGTGGTAGGTTTCCAGCATAAACTCTGCCCTCTTTTGGTGCAGCAACATAAGCCCTAACGACTTCTTGTCTTCTGTTCTGTTGTTGATGATTAGGGTTAAGGGTTTGGTTGTCATTATTATAACCTCCTTGGTCATTTTCACGGTTCCTTTTGTTGTCGTTGGAGTGAGTAGCCCTTCTATCATTAAACTTTCACTCATGATCATTTTTCTCCTGGGTGGAATCACATTTGATCTCTCGGTCCAGTAATCTTTGGGCAATGGTTATGGCTTCTTCAAGATTCGGCGGTCTAGATGCGGTGACATTCCCTTCAATGCTTCGAGGTAGTCCCTCGATATACTTCTCCAACGTCCTTTCAAGATCCGGTACCGTGGTAGGGCACAGTACAACAAGTTCTTGGAATCTCTTGTTATACGTCTTGATGTCGTTTCCTTTTACCACCAGATAATGGAACTCATCTTCTAGCTTCCTTATTTCAGTACGTGGACAGTACTTCTTTAGCATCTTCTGTTTAAACTCAGCCCAGGTGATTTGATATGCTTCCTCGATACCCATATTTTGGGCAGTAGAATTCCACCAGGATAGGGCATCCTCCAAGAGAGTCCCTGTGGCGAAGGTAACTTTGCAGTCTTCAGTACAACCGCTTCTCACGAAGACTGTCTCAGCACGCTTAAACCAATGAGCAAGTCCAGTTACTCCTTCTGTACCCTTGAAGCAAGTTGGTTTACAACTCATGAAGTTCTTGTAGGTACATTTGCGAGATGCAGTTGTCCCATTTTCTCCGGTTAGTCCTCCGGTGCTACCAGATCAGGCCATCGCCATTGCTTGATCTTCTAAGGCTGCAGTAACTGTATCATCAATCATTTCTGGATAGCCACTGGAGTCATAGCTAGTGTTGGTGTTGAAGTTGCTTTCCTTGTACGAGGCATAATTCTATACAAAGAGGAGTGAGACGTAGCAATGTCATGTGTTACGAATACGTGCTCTAAAGAGACGTGGTAGGAGGTAATAAGTTTGAGGTTATGTTTCAAAACGATTGATGGGTTTCTAGGCAATAGTCTATGAGGTGACGTAAGTGATTCGGTTGTTCCAACTCGTCTTAGGAGAAATTTAGTACAAAAATCTAGGAGTTCGACCGATCGTAACGAGTTCTTATAAAACGATATTAGATATGGTTATGAAATAGTTTTCTTATAATTAGAGAGATGAGAGAGACCATTAAAATTAGTTACGATGTTTTGGAGGAGGTTCTCGTAAATCATAAAATGTATATATAGATGCATGGTCGGGAAAAACGGGCACTGACATGATGTGTTATGAGGAGGTATATGATGTTAAAATAAATCAAGTGTTTATATAAAGTGATCGAAAGAGTGTCGAGTGTATATATCAATATACTAATATGTTCGTGTAGCATAAATTACCTAGAAATCACAAAATCGCCTGGAGGATGGAAGGCACGGAGAGCGAAAGGATATAAAACATTTTGTTTGTAAAGGTGGTTATAGTTCAGGTCTCAATTAGACCCGTTTCTCTATAACCTAGGCTCTGATGCCAATCTGTAACACCCAAAATTTTGGGATACGCAGCGGAATTCAAACTAGGTGTTACTAGACGGCACAATAGTTTTAATCAATGTTGCAAAAATCGTGAATCGGTAGCCGGGCGGTTGACCACCCTGCAGCGAGTAATCGGCCGAGGCGGGATTAATCGGTGATTAATCGGATTGGCATTTTTTGTATGTTTTGGGTATTTCTGGAGACCAAACTAAAGATCGTAACTGATTACAAGCCTACTATGTTTCCAAACCTCAGTAAAAGGCTCCAATTCTGATTATGAGGCTCATTGTGCATTATAAGTGATATAAACGATCCCCAAATTAAGTAGAATGCCTAAATTTTCTTTTTTTTAAACCTGGCCGATTTGGCCGAATAGAGTGTGTCATCAACTAAGTACAACGTTTAAGGTAAACGAGTAAAATTTGTAAGTAAAACGAGCATGTATCTCCCCCAAAGAGTTTAAAATAAGTAAAAGAGGGGCTATGACTCACAGTAATATGTAAAAGTTTTAGAGTACTTGTGAAAGTAAAAACAAGTAGTTGAGCATGTATCTCCCTCAAAGATAGTACGAAATAATTGAAAATAGGGGGCCATGAACTCACCTTGATGATATAGTAGGCAAGCAGTAATAAAGTGATGAAAATGTGTGGCTCCGGCTCGCAACCTAGAGCAATATGTCAAGTGTTTAGATTCGTGGTTTTTGGGCTCGATGTGAATATTGATGTGTTAAATTATTGATGTTCGTGTGATAAAATGCTTAAAGTTTCAAAAATATACATTACTCATGTTATGTGGGTTTTGTTATCGTTGGAATATTCGTTAGGGATTTCTAAATCTATTTGTTACGGAATAATGTCGGTATATAAATATGTGTCAATTTTTGTTGTATTTATATAAAAAGAAACTTGATATACTTAGTTAAAATCATAAGTATTTGACAAAATAATAAATTTACAATTTTCACAATTAACTCATATAAAAGTTTTACTTTTAACCCAATATTACAAATATTCACAATTTTAGTCCAAAATGTCAAATTTACACTTTTTACCCCTACTTTCCGTTATTTATAGTTTTAGTCCTTAGTTTTTATTTCAAATTTCCTATGTTTCAATTTCCAACACTTTATTTCCAAAATTTAGACTTTTGACCCTTAGTCTTGCTAAATTTGCATTTTTAGTCCAAAGTAAATAAATGAAAGTTTCTTTTATTCTTTTGTTCAAAATAATTTTTAGTCTACATATTGCTACACCACATCTGCCCATTTCGAAAAGATGTACAAAAGGTCAGTGGGATTTCAAGGCCCATTAAGATTTCGTATGGTTTGTAGAAGCAAGGAAACAAGGCAATAGAAAAAAAATGTATATAAATCTCCACACCTAGGTTCGAACCTGGGTGGGTTGATTTACCAACTAAAGACTTAGCCATTTGTGCCAATAGTTTCTTGTGTTATCATTTGTATCTCATATGTATATTAGAGTTTTGAAACTCGTTCGACACTTAGCCATACAACACGTACAGTATGCTCGCATGAAACTCATTTATGTTTTGCCTATATTCACTTCATGTTCCAGTGGGTTAATATTTATACACTTCATTCGACACACACAGTGCATGCGTGGGGTTTCATTTTGTCACAGTGGGTGTGCATGGTTTCTTTATTAAGTTATTGAGTGTAATCTTTCATGCATGCATGGGATCGGACTTTCTTTATATGGTTCAACTATGGTGTGCTACTGAGGTTGTGCTAAGAAATTTATTAAGTGTACGTTTAGATTAAAAGATATGAGCTTGTTTCTTAGGTGTGTTACAACATCTATATACTTGTGAGTTTTAGTGAGTTGTTAAGTGATTCAACTTAAATGATGATTATAACTAAGTAGAACGTTAAGATATGAATGGAAATGAGTATGAGGACTTACAACACCAAAATGGTGGGATGAGACGCGATTGGAAGTACGAACGAAGGATGAAAAGAAACATGATCTAGCTTATACTCTTTCAAACAAAACGAACCCACTCGAACAACTATACTAAAAAATGAATTTAAACTTGTAATGTGACCCAATAACTCTTGATTCTCTCTACCTCCTAGCTTGACAGTAACTAAGTGAAGAAATATGAAGTGTGTTTGTTTGTTTAAGTGTGTATGCTTAGGTGAGTGAGAGTTGGTGAGATATGGGGTTTATATAGGCAAATCGAAGCATGGGGTTTAAGTTACTTTAATCTTTCTCGTGCATGGTACCAAGAAGGTTGAAGGGATGTGTTGAGTTGTCTTAGTCATGTAAGAAAAAGTGGTCAAAGAACTTGAAGCATGGTGGAAGGGTCAAGTCGAGTGGTAGGGAAAGAGCTAGGTCTTTCTTATATGTAGTTGCACTTGGTATGGCTTTAGGGATAAAATAATACACTATTGAACTAGATTATAAAAAAAATTGGCATGGGAAGTGTAGGGATTGCTTGCTGTCGTGGGTCAAGAGAGAAGAGAAAGAAGAGTTTGTGTTGTTGTTGTGAGATGAAGTGCACACAAGATCTTATTTTTATAAAAGAAACTAGGCATGGTCTTTTGAATAAAATAATAGTTAGCTAGATGGAGCATGGGAGACAAGGAAAAGACTTGTCACTTGTGTTGCTTGTGTCGTGTGATGAGTGGTAAAAGAGAAGCTGAAACATTTTTGTTGCAAGCTTTTGATTTTTATCCAAGAGTTAGCTAATTAGTCTTAGGTATAATATGTCTAGTAAATATCTAGGGAGCCGAGAGAGAATGAAATGTGATTAAAGTGTGTGTGTGTCGAGTTGCAAGGGGACAAAAGAGAAAGAAATGAGATGTAAGAAATTATTCATGTTTGTGTTTCGATTTGTGCTGCGAAAAGAACAACAAAAATATATAAAGAGTGTTGTGTAAATAAATTTGGGTTAGTTTAGTATTTATGGCATTTAGTTTTTGGGCTTGTGTGATGTGTTCGGCCCAAAGAAAAATATATTCATAAATATATATAAGTATGATATATGGATTAGATTTATCTCGGGTTTGTTTTTAGATGTCGATACGCAAGTGAGAGCTATTCGAGTCATGTCTCATTATTTGATCAAAGAGCGACTGGTGATGTGTTGTTTGATATGTTGAAAAAAAAATTAACTCGTAAAAATGGGTTAATCACTTTAGATTAGAATTACTTGGTAATTAACATTAATAAATGACAAGGGAAATTATAGGGTATTACACTCTACTTTCAACCTGCATATCTCGGTAGCATCAATTGGCTTAACCACCATGTATTTATAGGCTTAACCATCATGTATTTATGCTATCTTAACCCTTCATTAACAAGTAAAAACGTCACAAGCAGTAAAGTGTTGGAAATGATCGGCCATCATCAATGAGAGGAGTTAAAAGTCTCATTAATGCAACTTTTCAGCTTTGATTGCACCAACTGCGTTTTTGGCGGTCTCAACCTCGCGGTTGGCGGCTAGCCCACGGCTCGCGTACATTTTGGGCGGTTTGCATCCAGCCCGCGGCTCGTGTCAAGCTCGGGCAGCGGTGGCATGGTTCGTGTAGCAATTCCTGTGCGCACACTTTTTCTTCTTTCGTTAGTTGTCGTTCCTTCAAATCACAACTCTTTCTCTTCATTCCAACCATCATTCTTTCTTTTCTTTTCACTCGGGAATAATTGTTTCTTCTATACTTCCTTCTTTCCCGAGGTTGTTTCGATGGTTGAATCTTTCTTTATGCATATCTTCTCGATTTAACATCATTTCTTTGTCTTTTTCGTTGCTTTATTCATTTTGATCATACCTAATTCTGATACATCTTTTTGTACCTTTAAGTGCCAAAAGTTCATAACTACAACCAAATACTATGCACAAACACACGGATAACGCAAGTAAAAACATGTATAAATTGAGCGTTATAATCTGTGTACTCCCTCTAGGTTAGAATTTCTTGATAAAATTTTCCTTGAGATCCTCTCATCCCATTACGCTATTTTGTTGCCTTTAAACCAGACGAGTGCTTGTCCCGTTAAGGTACGCTGAAATAGGTGGCAGGCCATTGGACTATTCCAGACATTCATTTTTGACGCACTTAAATTGCGAGATGTGTGAATTGGGATATGTGACTTCACATGTGTAAGTTAGCGGGAAGCTTCAGGCCCACTGGGAGTTGGTATTCTTCAATCCATTTCACGAACTGGTGTCTCTCGATCTCCAAGGCATGGAGATGTTTAGGCACATTAACACCGATTATCTTGTAGTTGCGATGATCATTTTTGTCTAACACCATGGTCAATAGTATATTGAACAGGCTATATATGAGGCTTGCTGTTGTAAGCTTTATGCGTGGTGGACATGAGTGAGATGGCTGCCTGAGTGTGCTGATATCCAGGCATAGGGTGCGTGGGCCCGCCTGGGTATATGTGTTGTTGGTGGTACTGAGTTTGAATGTTTTGAGTTTTCTGAAAAGTTGGTTGTGGGATGTGTTGTGATGACACAGTATTATAACTGACTGGTTGCGATGTTTGGATTATTGCCTGATTGCCTGGATGTTGTGAGTTTTTAGTTTATGGTGTGTGTTTGTGGCCCTTCTTGTCCTGATTGTTGGCTTTCATGCATTAACCAATCTAGGAAGGCTGAGTGCGTTGGGTTTAACTGAGTGTTGTCATTGTTGACTTCAGGTACAGACCTAGAAGTTGACCTTACGGTTAGTGGTGTTATGAAATTGTCGTTTTGCCTTGAGGCCTTAACGATGTTTGGTGGTGGACTTCTTAGAAATGAGGTTGTGCTCATTGGAGTTGGTTAAGATATGATGTTGTGGTTGTTTTATGTTAGAGTTTCCCATCCTTTGTCTGTATGAGTGATGACATCAAGATCGGTTACGTCAGGCGGAGATGGAGGTGGTGGAACTTGTTGATTTTTTTGTTCCGTCATTTTATGAAATGAAGTTTGAAAATGTGGTTTTTGTTTTAGTAAAATGATAGATATCATGTTTTGAAACGAATATAAGTTTTAGATCTAGCGTTTTCCGATGACGGAGTATAGGAGTTTCTATTTCCAGGAAACTTTGTGAGTGTTTTAGTCGAGGAATTAAGTGATGACATCAAATAGTCCTGATATTTAAGTGTCAATTTCCCCCTAATATGCTCATTATTTGTATCGTTTTATATGGATATATGCTTTGATTTCTTTATATTTTGTTTCCAGATTGAAAATGAGCATAGGAGCAAAAGAGACGCGGAATTGGAAAAGAACTTACAAAGATACACAACTTAGTATGCTGAGAAGAAGTTATGGCGTAATTACACTCTCCATTTACGCCGTAGCTATGAAATCAAACACGAAGACCAAGTCAACGCTAATCAAGGATTACGGCGTAACTACCACATAAGGTTACGCCGTAATATTTTCAAGACTTTGAAAAAATTTCATGTGTATGAAGGTTGCGGCGTAGTAGGTTCACAGTACGGGGTTCAAGATATTGACGAGATTACGGCGTAGCTACGAAAGAAGACTACGGCGTAAATGAAAACCCTAATATGATTACGGCGTAGCCATACATGAAGATTACGATGTAGCTGTGGCCGCCGAAGATTACGGCGTAACTAACCATCTAAGTTACGCCGTAACCACCACTATTGGATAAGATCGTCCAACGATTACACTAGCTATGGCGTAACCATAACTCAAGGTTACACCGTAGCCTTGGCGGGCCTATAAATACCAGCCCTATTTCCTGCATTTTTTCATATCTTTCACACCACAACTCATCAAGGGACGAAGTAGGGTTCCATAAGGATGATCCACAGCAGTATACGGAGCATTTTCCAAGGGAGAAATCACGCCTTAACATCAATAAGTTTTAGCGATTCATATTTATTTTACATTTCGAATTCATGTCTTCATTTATCATGCAAAACATTGAATTGTTTGTACCTTTGAATATGATCGGTTAAGCACCTTTGGTGCTAGCCTAGTTATGATTCCTTTCATGTTTTGATTATGTTTTCGTGCTTTTAATATTGCTACTAGTGTGTGCATGCTTAGTTATTTGTTAGATCCTCTAGTTTCGTTAGTTTTGAAGGTCGGTTGTACTTGTTGCATTAGGAAGAATTTAACCCATGACCCTAATGTAATAAGTTGCAAGGTGTTGGTAAGAATTTTATTGTAATAGGACGACCAACATTTATTGTGTGCGAGTGGACTTAGAATGCTCCATAGGATCACCCTCCGAGTTGGATAAACTTAAGAAGTTAGATGTGTGGTATAAGTTCCGAGAGGCCGGATCACACAAAGAATTAATCTAGCATGTAGCGGCACTTAATGACTCTAACTAGTCTACCTGCAACTCCGCTTATTACAGAGGGTAGTGCCTTTGATTCGGGAGAGGATTCTAGGGAGATAGGCTAGGCGAATTTAACCCATGAGTCTAGTGATATTTATGCCCCACTTGAAGCAGTAGAAAGCTTAATTAGAAAACATAGTCATTACATGATAGGATGACAACTAGGCTAGTACATTTTCTCCCAATTGTTCACAACTTCCTTTTAATTTCGTTATTTCATTTCAGTTATTAGTTTAATTAATTAACAAATCATAAACCCCTTTAAAACGTGACATAGACTTAAGTTAAAATCCAGATACACATAGCTCTTGGGACGACCTTGGCTTTACCAAATACTACACTACACACGACCGGGTACACTGCCCATTAGTGCATTAGGTAGACCATAGATAGATGAGACAATTATAAATAGTAAAACCTGGTCAGAAATCCTGCATCAAGTTTTTGGCGTCATTGCCGAGGAGCTATATTTGGATTTTTATTTAAGTTTTTAATTTTTGTTAAATTTTTGTTTTTGTTTTTCTCACATTTTGTTTAAGTTTCAGGAACTATGGCTCGAGAAGAGCAAGGGCCGGGGCTTGTTAGGCCGGTTATTGGAGCCGATGTCCAATTTGAGATCAAGACTCAATTTATGAGGGAATTACGTGAAAAAACGTTCTCTGGAAACAAAACTGAATACGCCTACAAGCATGTGGAACATGTCTTGTACATTGAAAGCCTCTTCAATATTCCAGGAGTTTCTCACGATGCTGTCATGCTCTGAGTGTTTCCGATGACACTCACTGGAGCAGCTAAGAGATGGGTTAATAGGTTGCCCGCTGGAACCATCAATACGTGTAATCTCCTAAAGAAAGCATTTATCCAATGTTATTGCCCTCCTTCTAAGATGGCAAAACAATTAGAGGAGATCCGCAATTTTATACAGGAAGCTGACGAGACATTATACGAAGCTTGGGATAGGTATAATGATCTTCTCTACAGATGCCTGACTCATGACTTGAACAAGCAGCACATGGTCAACATATTCTACAAGGGTATTAACATCACAACAAGGCAAATGCTCGATTCTCAAGGGCCGATCCCTGGGATGACTCATGTTCAAGCCCTTGATGCTATTCAAGATATGGCGGACCACTCGCAGAAGTGGCATGATGGAGGTAGCAGCAGAAGTGTAGGTGGAAGTTTTGATGGTATAGATGTTATTACTAACATACTTGAAAGTCATGGCAGGGATATGAAGAAGCTAAAGGAAAATGTGCATGCTTTACAAGTTGGATGTGACACTTGCGGAGGAGCTAACCTTGCCAGAGACTGCCCTTTGAATGAAGAAGATACAAAAGTTGAAGAGGTCAAATTCGGTGAGGCAAACAGACTTTTTCAAGGAAACAATGGTAATGGATACCGTGTAGGACCACCTGGATACTATAATCGTGCACCTTATGGGGAAAGAAGGTCAAGCCTCGAGGAGACCATTAATAAATGACTCCAACAAAAATTTCCATAATCAATCTTGTAAAGGTACTCTTCTGCAGGATATCATTAAGCCATGTAAAACTATGCCAAGCCAGTTACCAAATAAGGAGGATAGCGCGGAGAGCTTTACCCTTCCATAAGCCATTGGTAATTCTGACTTATCTGCGTTAGCCGATCTAGGGTCTAGCTTCAATGTCATGACACTCTCTCTATTTTTAACCCTTAGATTGACAAGTCTTAGGAAAACTAGTTTGGTAATTTAAATGGCAGATATGACTAAAGCAACTCCGGTAGGGATTGTGGATAATGTGATCATTAAGGTTGACAGATTTTTATTCCCTGCTGATTTCATTGTTATTGATATGGCCAATATTCCTAAGGAACACCTAATCCTGGGAAGACCTTTCCTTGCCACTTTACACGCCCGAATTAAAGTCTTTGAAAAAGAAATCTCGTTAGGAATTAATAATGATAGAGTTATGTTTAAAATGAATATAGTTTTATGTCAAGAAAACAAGGAAGTAGCTAGTTCATGCATGGCTGACATAGTGGTTGAGGAAACTCCTCCGGAAATATTTGGAATCTCCAATGACCTCTTTGTTTATGAGACTCCTTCGTGTTTAAGATATGAACAGGAGGTCAATTCCTATGAGAGCGATGGGTCTTTTTGGTATGATAGCGAAGAAGAAGATCCAGCATTTGAAATTGGGGATGATGAAGGAGGTCATGTAATCGTAGCAGCAAGGCTTCATTGTTGTGCACCAACAATTATGAAAGATGGGTCGAAATTAACTCTTCCAACATGTGACCCTTTTGTAAAATTTTGCAATGGAGGGGGCCAAATTAGGCTGAGACAGTTAAAGAAGGAAGCAAACGTTTGGTGGTGCTTTGAAGATGCAAGTGTGATTAAAGAAACATGGTTCCGTAACCACTTCATGGGCGCTAACTTAAACGAGAAGGTTGAATGGATGGTTCACTTTTGTAAACCGACTATTATGACGTATAAAGGGACGACCCAAGCTTGGCCTACATGTGATCCCTTTCTAAAGAAATGTAACGGAGGGAAGTTCCCAGAAGAAAATATGATCAAACGTAACAAATGGGCATGTTTTAATGAACACAAGAGAGGACAAGTCGGCTACCATGGGATATCTTTTGAAAATTGGGTCAAGGTTAAGTTCGGAGAAGTTCAGTTGAGTAAACAGGATGAAATTCAATATCGTGATGAATGTTCTACAAGAAGATCGATATAGCTTAACGCCTTTTACAACTCCGACGGTTTAGGACCAATCTTCTACCATTTGGGATAAGGGCAAGGGCGGACAAGCCCATCCACCCACGTGACCATGGCTTTAAGTCTAACTTAAAGACTCGCAAAATAAACAAAAGTGCTCTTTCGGGAGACAACCCGAATTATCCTTTTTCTTCTTCATTAGTATAGTTGGGTTTGGTGTGCTTGTGTTTATATTTTGCAGGGATTGGAGCAAAGAGGATAGCGTAAAAGCTTACTATAAATGGAACCAGTCTGAAGAATCCATCCTGTGAAGCAGTTACGACGTAACTCAGTTACTTGATTACGCCGTAACCATCCTCCCGGTATTAGATGACTCCCAGGTTTACACAATTACGGCGTAACTCAGTAATGAGATTACGCCGTAACCTGTTCTGTAGCCAGATTTAATGTTTAAACTTACACATCATAACCTTGTATTAGTTTTTAATGAACTTTGTGGGTGTGTTCACTGTAAACCCTCACGAGACTGCACTCGTCCACTTGGGACACCGAGTGGTTTAAAAGGCTTGTTGCATACGCTAAATGCAACCGTGATTCCAACGAAAATGAGTTAGGTTTTTATTTGTTTTCGTTTTTCCTTTTGATTTTTTTAGATTTATGCTTATTGGTAGTGTCGTGATTTCAGGGATTTAAAGTTTGCTCATGGAGGCAAGACGAAGGCACGCTTATTCAACATGATCCTTCTTTCATTTTGGAGCAAATTTCAGGGGAGTTCTCGTTCCAATTCTACTTTTACCTCTTATTTATTTCATGTTTAGTACAAAAGGGACTTTGTACATTTCATGTGGGGGGACGGGAGTAGAATTATAACTTAAACTTGTTTGCCCTCATTTTTCTAGTTTATTTTGAAAATTTATGCCATTTTTAAAATTTTGACATGTTTTTCCTAACCTAACTAGAATGGACCTTAGCCGGACACATTTAATACTTGATTTTCAAGGTGAGATTTAGCCTTTCAATTTCCCCTTATTTACCCCAAATCCACCAAATATTGAGTGTGCCGATAGTGTGTAAACTTTAGAACTTGACCTTTACATCATTTCGAGACCATAGACGAGTAGTGTGTCGAGTTAGCTTGATACATTTGGAAGAGATAATTCAAGAAGGCAATATTCTAGGATTAACACCTAAATAGCCCATATGTGTATATAAATGTGCGTTTATCGTTTAGTCACCTCGACATTTTGACCCCCGTGTTAAAACCCTTTTGTTTGCACTCTCCTTTAGTGCAAGATA
The DNA here is from genome assembly GCA_021014915.2 of Artemisia tridentata subsp. tridentata. Taxonomy (NCBI): domain Eukaryota; kingdom Viridiplantae; phylum Streptophyta; class Magnoliopsida; order Asterales; family Asteraceae; genus Artemisia; species Artemisia tridentata. The sequence goes on from CP139504.1 coordinate 240,660,347, forward strand.
CCCCTAGATACACCCTTAAGAGCCATTCTATTCATTTCATACCCTTATCAAAATTGTTTCGATACACCTATTCGCCTTAGCCTACCGTGTAGTCTTAGTTTATGATTGGGAAGTCGCCGTTTTCTCAAGTTTAAGGTTTAAGTAGAGAGATTCTAGAATCACGCCTACGTAGAAGACATATTTTTGAAGATCATTGAAGACCCCCCAAATTTTCTCATATATGATTCATCTCAAGTGGAGGGATGTTATTATTCTTGTAGTTATTAAAAAAAAAGTGTGAATTTCTGTATGTATATAGTTGTATTGATGGTGCAACATTATAAAGCACCAAGTTTCGAGCTTATCAGATTTAGTATCGAGGAGGCCACTTCGATCACATTTGAAGAATTGAGTTGGTGACGTGTTTACACCAACATATTGATGAAGACCAAGTAGTGTGTCCATCATGACGTCCGCTAATAGCACACTTACTTGTTGCATTATGCTCTGATTTTTGCGTCTTGAAGCTTGAATTTTGGATGGACGGCGGACGGTGACGACTTGGTTGTAGGCTAAGACTATTTGCTTCTTATTTTTCATTTTTCACTATTTATGTGTATCCCATGTCTTATCCTACCCTTTAGTCGTGAAGCATGCTTAGGTGAGGGATTTGAGCAGTCATTGGTGTCTTAGCCAGCGTTCTGGTCATGTATCGATGGTCTTTATCGCCTTCGCCGTAGTACGCTAGTAACGACACTACACCCTAGCTTTATAATTTGTTCACCCAATATTGCCTTCAAAGATTGTTTTGACTTTAGCTCTAGTGGTCGAGATATGTGTAACCGCCAAGCCTATGATAGAATACATGCTATGACTGTGCGTTGAGTGATCACCCCAAAATTGACACTTAGATTAGAGAGAGTATGAGTGTTTGTTTCCCATTTCGTGAGGTGTTCGGCTTTGAAAATTCTAGCATAGGAAATTTTTAATCTCATATTTCCCGAGTAAGTTGGGGGATATCTTTTTAGAAATGATTCTAATAAGGTCTACTTGAGGGCAAGTAGAGTTCAAGTGGGGGGATATTTGATTACATCAAATAGTCCAGATATTTAAGTGTCAATTTCCCCCTAATATGCTCACTATTTGTATCGTTTTATATGGATATATGCTTTGATTTCTTTATATTTCGTTTCCAGATTGAAAATGAGCATAGGAGCAAAAGAGACGCGGAATTGGAAAAGAACTTACAAAGATACACAACTTAGTATGCTGAGAAGAAGTTACGGCGTAATTACACTCTCCATTTACGCCGTAGCTATGAATTCAAACACGAAGACCAAGTCAACGCTAATCAAGGATTATGGCGTAACTACCACATAAGGTTACGCCATAATATTTTCAAGCCTTAGAAGAAATTTCGTGTGTATGAAGGTTATGCCGTAACCAATGCAAGAGGTTACGGCGTAGTAGGTTCACTGTACGGGGTTCAAGATATTCATGAGATTATGGCGTAGCTACGAAAGAAGACTACGGCGTAAATGAAAGCCCTAATATGATTACGGCGTAGCCATACATGAAGATTAGGATGTAGCTGTGGCCGCCAAAGATTACGGCGTAACTAACCATCTAAGTTACGCCGTAACCACCACTATTGGATAAGATCGTCCAAGGATTACACTAGCTACGGTGTAACCATAACTAAAGGTTACGCCGTAGCCTTGACGGGCCTATAAATACCAGCCATATTTCCTGTATTTTTTCATATCTTTCACACTACAACTCATCAAGGGACGAAGTAGGGTTCCACAAGGACGATCCACAGCAGTATACGGAGCATTTTCCAAGGGAGAAATCACGCGTTAACATCAATAAGTTTTAGCGATTCATATTTATTTTACATTTCGAATTCATGTCTTCATTTATCATGCAAAACATTGAATCGTTTGTACTTTGAATATGATCGGCTAATCACCTTTGGTGCTAGCTTAGTTATGATTCCTTTCATGTTTTGATTATGTTTTTGTGCTTTTAATATTGCTTCTAGTGTGTGCGTGCTTAGTAATTTGTTAGATCCTCTAGTTTCGGTAGTTTTGAAGGTCAGTTGTACTTGTTGCATCAGGAAGAATTTAACCCATGACCCGAATGTAATAAGTTACAAGGTGTTGGTAAGAATTGTATTGTAATAGGACGACCAACATTTATTGTGTGCGAGTGGAATAGGATCACCCTCCGAGTTGGATAAACTTAAGAAGTTAGATGTGTGGTCTAAGTTCTGAGAGGCCGGATCACACAAAGAATTAATCTAGCATGTAGTGGCACTTAATAACTCGTACTAGTCTACCTGCAACTCCGCTTATTACAAAGGGTAGTGCCTTTGATTCCAGAGAGGATTCTAGGGAGATAGGCTAGGCGAATTTAACCCATGAGTCTAGTGATATTTATGCCCCACTTGAAGCAGTAGAAAGCTTAATTAGAAAACATAGTCATTGCATGATAGGATTACAACTAAGCTAGTACATTTTCTCCCTATTGTTCACAACTTCATTTTAATTTCGTTATTTCATTCATGTTATTAGTTTAATTAATCAAACAAATCATAAACCCCTTTAAAATGTAACATAGACTTAAGTTAAAATCCAGATACACATAGCTCTTGGGACGACCTCGGCTTTACCGAATACTACACTACACACGACCGGATACACTGCCCGTTTGTGCATTAGGTAGACCAAAGGTAGATGAGACAATTAAAAATAGTAAAACCTAGTCAGAAGTCCTGCAACAAATAGTGTGAGATTTTGATAAAATAAGGTTTATTGATGTTCAAATTTTTTTTGGTGAATCAAAATAGTTTTACGATGAACGTAATAGTGGTTTTTCTGGCTATATTGTTGCGTGTAGCACGGATGGCGCCATGTTTATGTAAGGTACATATTAGAGGTGAAGGTAGCTAACTGACTTTGTTGGTCCGAATTGTATAAACAAGAGTTTAAGCAAATGAAAATAACAGATGTTTATTATAGATTTGTACATGGTTACATGATCTTGACCATGATCAACTAATAATACCCATTTGTACATTACGACTGTAATAGTCTCACACTAGAGGTTGAAGGTGAAGGCTTTTATGAGAGATAGTTGCGAAATACTATCTCTAGTAATGAAAAATGCTTTTCTTCAAATTATGAAGAGGTGGATTCCTCATAGAAGAGGAAGTGTGTTCTAGAGGTGGAATCGTTACCTATCACTACTACTAACCTCCCTTTTATAGACAAAAGGAGATACACTGTTAGTATTTTGCAAGAATAGTAATAACTAAACTAGAAGCAAACTGGTAGTTAAGGTACACGTGCACTTTGTGTGGTTAGGGTTGCTTTACTGTGCTGACATCTGTGTAAATGCAAGTAGCTTTCCCTGCTCTCGATGATTTCATATCTTGCAAAGGGTTTCCCCGCTTTACTTTAGCTCAAATTACTCCCGCCTAAGCGTGGCTGAGTACTTCAGTAAGCTCCAAGGATACACTTTACAAGTACGTTGAAGAAATACACTGAGTGTATATGATATGTGCAACTGGTTCATCTGCGTGGCTTAAGATGATAAGTCATTGTCAGAGACCCAAGGGCATTTGTCAGTCCTTGTGGTCTCAGGGGTTGTTGTCACTTCTCTTTCCTTTGTTATAGGTGACTCTGTTATCAGGTTACAAAGTTTTCAATTAGTTTTAGACTTTGTCTTTACAAAGTACTTTTGTTGTAGCTGAGAAGGTACAAGGCATATCTTATGTGTTTATCATCAGATATTTGAACACTTAGTGAGTCCCTTAAGACCGATGTACTTCCATTCAGTGGTCTTTCACTCTGATTTCTCTAACTCATGGTGTTTTACCTATGAGTCTTTTACATAGCTGATGATGTTCAGCTGTGCTGATCATTCAGTCAAGAGTAAACTTTGCTCTATGATTTACCCTGTAGATTCTGTCAGAGAAATAGTTTGGATCTCTGACGTGATCAGCTATCTTGAACTTAGGCTGATTTAATGTTTCAAATACCTATGACTCTGTGAGGGATAATTTGGTCAAATTAGACTAAACAATCTCCCCCTATTTGAACATAAATTAAGCCTAAGTTTTTATCAGAAGTATGTGAGCATAACGGCTTCTTCTTACAATTTGATCTTCAATCAAAAATTAAAATCTAAATATCTGATTCTAAGTTGGTCTATGTTTATCAGAGGTAAGTAGGCAAACAGGCTTCTTCTTACTCTCTGATTTACACCAAGTTTATATGTATCTATTCTAGTGGTCTAAGTCTATCAGAGATAAGTGAGCAAACGAGGCTTCTTCTTATTCTATGATTTACAACCAAGTTTACATATAATTTTAAGCAGATGTCTAATGTCTTCAGCGTTCTTCAGATGCTTGGCATTATCCTAAAGCTCCGTATTGGGTCTGAGACTCTCAATTCTTTGGAGCTTCTCCTTGAAAGGATGCCAAACTCTTCTCTTGATTGGAACTTGATCTTCCATATAAGGGTTGTGTCCTTTTGATCTCTAATCAGAGACCAATGAAAGGATGATAAGGAATTATTTGGTACCTTTTTAAGGGGTCATTTAAGGCCAAAATCCTATTTATATGATCAAATATTGCCTTAATTTTTTTCATTTTGCATTTTAGTTACTTGGGATGAAAAATTTGGAATTCGACATATTTATGGCTTATTTGAATAAAAAAGTGAAGAAAATGACGAAATCCCAAATTTTGTTAGATAAGGGAGTTTGACGGCGTCACAAGCTATAACGTTACGCCGTCACTTGCAAATGAAGATGGATTCTTGGCTCAGAATTAACAAGCAATGCCTTAGTCAAATCTAAAGACCTTATAACCTTACGGCGTTAGGTGTATTTGAAGACCAAGATTTCGTACAAAGTTAACAAAGGATGGCCCAGAACATTTACAAAGGGACGGCGTTACATAGCACATGACGACGTCAGAGTTCTTAAGCGACGCCATCATAAAGGCGACTTTGAGAAGACGAAACCCTAATTGGAGGTGAGCTGTCACACTTTGCAAGTGACGCCGTCAAAATTGTAAATCTATATATACTTTCGTATGTTTTTCATAATTAGGATAACACTTTGGAGAGACAAACCCTTGATGAGTTTTATAGCTTTTGTAAGGCTTTTACAGCCTTTGAACTTCGTGTTTCAATAGAGATAAGTTATTCCTTTGATCCTTCGATATGTCTATGTATTGTTTGATTATGTGTTTATCTTCTCTTTACTTTAACATGCTAGCTTAAGTTATTAAGTGTTTGCTTAGATCTAATGAAACCTAGTTATTGATCATTGATTTGTCGTCTCTTGTTTAATTGATTGCCTCGCATTAGGATAAGAAAACTGGCTAAGTTCTTATATGTATTAACTTGAACGTCTTATAAAACGCAACCATATAGTGCACTATTGGTTTTCCTCGTTGTATTTATTGCATGAATTGCGGCTTGTAGATCCTAGATAACTTCATAGACTTTCAGGGATTTAAGGGAGACTAATTTTCATAGAGTTTGGGACTTCGGCACCTCCCCGTGACCAATATTAAGGAATACAATGCTTCAATTAAAACAAGGACATGAAAATTCGACAAATCAGTAGGAGATAACTAAGGAGTAAAGATGTCTAAGTAAACACTGCTTTTCCTATCATAAGAGTTACCACCAATTTACCTTTTTCTTTTTATTAGTTTAATTTCAGTTTTATATTTAGTTTTTGGGTTAGTTGAATAGCAACTAATTCCGCCCACTCTTTCAAAACTCGAGATTTTTACTTGCTTTCTAAAAAATATAAAAATATAAAAAGAATCATCTCTCACCTCTAGACCTATCTCAACATACACTTCGACCTTTCTAGAACTATTACGAGACTATTCCCCTAGAGAATGATCAATCCCCCGGACTTACCTATACTATACTACAACGGTTACGTACACTGCCTAGAGGATTGCAAAACTTCTTGTGATTTTCTTGAGAGGTAAAACTTCATTCGAGAGTTTTGCAAAACTCGCACATCAAAGGATCAGGTTATGAGGTATGATACTAGAAATTTTTTTTACTAGGTCTTCAGGTGTCAAGGAGATTTAGAATCAGTCTTGAGGAATTTGGTTATGAGAAAGGGCATGTGTTGTAGTGTGCAGTTGCTAGTAGTGACTAGTATACTATTTTACAACTTTACATTTAAACATAAAAGATAGTGGTATCAATATCACTCTTTCCCTAATCTGTTTGTTGCTTCTGATTCTCTTCAATCCCTGATGTATCAGTGGCCCTAGGTTGAGGTCTTCAGCTGTGCTGCTAGTGCCTTCTTTACCCTTGGTCAACTTAAGCATTGATATCCCTGAGTTACAACTCACACCAGTTTTACATCAGAGAGTAGAGCAATAAAAATTGCTTTGTTGTCTCTCTGATGTTACTGAAGTAGAACATTCTAAGAAGCTCTGATTTTGGGTTTGTTCAGACCTTCCAAAATCAAAGGCTGAGCGTTCTGTTAGTTTTGTAGATATAAATTAGTAGATGTGTGTTAGGATCAAACTCGAAATCATGGGATTGCACAATTTACGTATGAGAATTAAAGATTAATAATTTAATATAAAGTGTTATATTTAATTATTAAATATCACAAAACATATAACGACCGTTAGTAATTAACGGACAATTGACTAACGACCGTTAAATACAAAAGAGAGGGACTAGAATGAAATTAGATGACAAGAAGGATCCGGAACACCCCTTTGGGCCGGTCGTGGGTTCTCAAGGGGTATCCCTAACCCACTCAAACTTGGTCTCTAAGTTTCCTCTAGTATATAAACAAACCTAGGGTCATTCTTTTGGTACTCTTGTGCACTTAAGCTATAACCTAAATTTGTTTTCCCTTGTTTTCTTTTGTGGCAGATCGAACCAACTCCTATAGGGATTTCGTTTGGTTTGTTTTACTTAAACAAATTGTTTGGTTTAATTTTGTGATTCTTTTACTAGCATAACTTTAATTTGTTATAGTACGTGTGTACAAGAACGTGGTACAATCACACTATTGATTGTATCTTGGATTGAATTACAAAAAGGTGAGGGGTAATTCCAATAATCCACATAAACCCTAATTAGGGTTCATAAGGTTGATTGCTTGGAATTGATTCTTGTTTGGCTAGAATCATAAGGTACATATACTATTTATGTTTGGTTAATTAGTTTACATATTATATGATCCTATACGCTTTCGCATGTGTGCTTGATGTTTATTATTTATATTTATGAGTAGTCATGTTATATAATTCCAACACGTTCTGCATTCAGCGGTTGTTTACGCTATGCTATATTTAGATTTTAGTCAGGGTTTCAGCTATTTTAGTTTTAGCTGTCCCTGCTTTTACATGAATGTAGGAATAGCCTAACACTAATCAGTATTAAGTGAGCACAGTGGCTTCTTCTTACTGACTGATGTACAACAAAGACTAAACAGAAAGAAATAAAGTCCAAATCTTTGTTGTTTATGTCTTCTTGGTGAAGTTTCTTGAGGATCAGGGATTGCTACGTGCATAACGTAACTCCTGACCTACCTGATTTTCCTTCAACTGAAGACATCTTCATACTCCCCCTTAATCTCCATGGATTACCAGCTCTTGATGCACCTCGAATTTATAACCTCTTCAGCTCATTTCTTTGAAATTTTGATCAGTATTGATAGTGGTCATTATGTAATTAAGGGTTACCACACTTTCTAGCTTGTGAGGTGTCTGATGCTCACATTTTCTGGCAAGTTTTGATGCAGATATTTTCAAGATGAAAGCATCTACACAGGACAAGAAGTCCTGGTGATGATTATCTAATCATCAGGACTTGCAAGAAAGTAGTGCTAAGAAGAGTGTGGTTGAATGAGTTGGTTTGTAGATTGAGGCTGCTTCTTTCTAGACAAGAGAGGTTTATTGGACCTTATTCTTGTAGAAAGATGCCTAAGGAAATCTTTGAAGTTTGGAGTTTGGATAGGGCTTTGAGTATGTTTGGGTTCGAATGTTATTGGCCGTCATTCAAGAAAGGCTTGGTATTATTAGCAGTCATTCAAGAACGGATCTAGATCATGGGAGTGATCCACCCACTCTGATACCACTTGTTGGTCAAAATATACATGTGCAACACCATGAATTGTATAAACAAGAGTTTAAGCAAAAGAAAATAACTGATGTTCATTATAGATATGTCCATGGTTACACAATCTTGACCATGATCAACTAATAATACCCATTTGTACATTACGAATATAATAGTCTCACATTAGAGGTTGAAGGTGGAGCCTTTTACGAGAGATAGTTGCGGAATACTATCTATAGTAATGATAAATGCTTCTCTTCAAATTATGAAGAGGTGGATTCCACTTAGAAGAGGAAGTGTGTTCTAGAGGTGGAATCATTACCTATCACTACTACTAACCTCACTTTTATAGACAAAGGGAGATACAATGTTAGTAGTTACAAGAATAATAATAACTAAATTAGAAAAAAACTGGTAGTTAAGGTAGACGTGCATGGCTAGGGTTGCTTTACTGTGCTGAAATTTGTAAATGCAAGTAGCTTTCCCTGCTCTCGATAAGTCCATATCTTCCCAAGGGTTTTCCCACTTTGCTTTAGCTCAAATTACTCCCGCCTAAGCGTAGCTGAGTACTTCAGTCAGCTCCAAGGATACACTTTACAAGTACGTTGAAGAAATACTCTGAATGTATCTGATATGTGCAACTGGTTCATCTGCATGGCTTAAGATGATAAGTCATTGTCAGAGACCCAAGGGCATTTGTCAGTCCTTGAGGTATCAAGGGTTGTTGTCACTTTTCTGACATTTGTGATAGCTGACTCCGTTATCAGGTTACAAAGTTTTCAATTAGTTTTAAACTTTGTCTCAACAAAGTATTTTTATTGTAGCTGAGAAGGTACAAGGCATATCTTATGTGTTTATCATCAGATATTGAACATTCAGTGAGTCCCCTTAGACCGTGGTACTTCAATTCAGTGGTCTTTCACTCTGACTTCTCTGAGGTTCATACATGGTGTTTTACCTATGTGTCTTTTGGATAGCTGAAGATGTCCAGCTGTGTTGATCATTCAGTCAAGGGTATGATTTACCTAGTTGACTCTGTCAGAGAAATAGTTTGGATCTCTGACGTGATCAGCTATCCTGAACTTAGGCTTATTTAATGTTTCAAATACATGAGGGATAATTTGGTCAAATTAGACTCAACAGGTTTGGTTTCTCACGTTCGGTATGGACCCCAAATTGTGACTGGAGTCACGAGTTGGGGTAACACTAACGGTGTAGCTAGTGTGTGAATATGAGAATTCACTGTGTGAGTTAGGTTGGTTCATTCGTAGGAATGAACTTACTAATTATAGGGATAGTCTTAGGGTTTCGCATCTCCATGGAAGTCCATCAATGGTTTGAGGATGGTCCACTGTAGCAACTGGCATTTTAGGGCATTACTTGTTCATAAAACTTGAAATTATTTGTGACAAACAGGAATTTCCCAAACTTATTTTAATAATAAATTTCATTTATTACAACCTATTATATATTTCCGAGCTTTTTGGACATCATTTCAACCGAAAATGAGAGATATTCTAGTGAAATGTGAAAGAAGAACACAACGCAAGTCGGCACGAGTCCAAACCTAATAATACGTGAAACAATTAGTTTTTACTAGATAACAAGAACCTAGACGTATTTATAGTCAGTTTTAACAGAAAAACGATTTTAAAAATATTGACACAACTTAGGAAGTTGTACGAGCACTTTTAGTACACTAAACAAGCCCGAGAACACTTTTACAGGAAGTTTAACAAAATATTCGGTTTAGGTCCTTGTGGGTCAATAGGGTTTGCATCACTAGTCCTAAAGGGTTATATAAACCCACTTATTCTCATTTTAGGGTTAGATAACCCATTTCTTCTACCCTAGCCGCCACCCAAATTCTCTCCACCACCGGCCACCACCTCTGGCCACCCTCACCACTCACTGCCATACCATACCGCCACCACCCACCTTCACCCCGTGACTCCCTCATCTCCTTTTGCTACATCACGCGCCCAAGAATCACCCTCCACCACCACAACGCGCTACCACCACCAAGATAAATAGAAACGTATAGATCCGAGTAGATCCGTGAAGATAAAGGTAAGAACCACCATTTTTCACCTCGTGTGATGACGGTGGAAGTGTAAAACTCGTATATATCGAGTTGTTATAATTAATACGAGTGGGTTTTGGGTGGGATACGAGTTATACAAATTTTAAAGATTACAAAAATGTTGGTATCATCATTTTTTTGGCTTTTTATGGTCGAGTTGTGGTGAAGCCGTGAGCCTAGCTCACGGCCGTAACTTATTGATTTCATTTTGACGTCGAATCGAGCTTGTGGTTATTGTGGCTTTGTTATTTTCATTTAGTTGTTATGTTTATTTTTATTTTCATTTTTGGATCGAAGGGATTGGTAAACCCTTGATGAACCATGGTCGAATTTGGATTTAGAATTTGATTGATATTGGTTTAGAAAGGTTGTGGTTGTTTTGGGTCCGATTGGTTGATAGCCGAGATCTACGGGTCCGTTTGGTTTGTTGGTTGTGACATGGCTCGAAGCCGGGACCGTAATGGTCTCGGCATGGTGATGTTATAATTTTGTTGTTGTTATTATGTTAAGAGACTTGGAACTCGGATTGGATTTGGTATATTGGATTAACGTGCCGTAGGTTTAGGGCCGTTATGGATTATTTGATATTATTGGACATTTGATTAATATTGCGAGGTTGAAATACTAATGGCGATGTTATGAGCCAAGTCGAGTGTCATCGAGACTTCATAGTCTCGACGTGGCCTTGACAAGCCAAAAATAATGAATATTAGACTTTATTGGACTTTTGAATATTATGGTTGACTTGTTGACCCGGGATGTATATAAACTTGGATTCGTGACTCGAAACGGATAATAACTCAAAAAAATACTTGTTTAGAAAATGAGGATATTAATAATAACGGTTAAGTATGTGAAATATTAATTAACAATACTTAAGTTGTTATTTAATATTTAACGGATAGTTATAGCTTAAAACAAGAAATTATAAAAGGAAGTTTTGAACAAACAAGAGTTATTAAATGTTTCGAGGGCACGCGAATCGAGGGATATCATTTATGAAAATATTAGTAATTATGATTTATTGTTGAGTTATGGATTGGTTGACATTAATATACCCGACCGGCATAGTTATCAGACCTATTGGGTTGACAAGCCCAATAAGGGCCCGATAAGTATGTTGTAGGAATTTATTAGTGTACGACCCATCCTTATGTCTTACCATTATGGTGATTAGTTATTGAATTAATAAGAAAGTCGAAGGAATTATTAGGCTGACCAGGTGACGAATTCGAGGAGGAATCGATAATTCGTCCAGATACTTTATTAAGCTTTAAATTTGATCACTTGACCTTGACCCTGTTTTGATGAGTAGTTAGTAGTAGAATAAATTTGTGAATTTGCAACAACTCGGTGGGTTCGTTATTGTTGGTCTTGTTATGTCGTTTACGTTTTGGTCGTTTGTTCGGTGTGTGTTCACTTGAGTCAATGTTGTGTCACCACTGCACACACGATGATACCAAACACTTGTAAATGGATTTAATAAGGATATTTTGGAATTGAAAATGGAATATACTTGGGGATAATTAACTTTTGAAAACTTTTAAGTTTTGGGAATATACGTTAAGACAAGTTTATATCATTAGGTCGTGCCGAGTCCGTTGTGCCGTGGCATTCTAGCTGCCGTTGTGCTATACTACTCTTGATCTGTTGTGTTGTACATTGCTTGACTAAGGTGAGTTCTCGTAGCCCCGCTTTTTATATGTTTTACCTTGGGGTGGAAATGGTACTCAATACTTTTCCAATGTTTTCATGTTGGGAACCACTGTTTTACATGATTTTGGACATGTGTGTGTGATGATGCGATTATATGCTGTGACATGTTTGGTTTGTGAGTACATGACTACGCCATTGTTAACTCTTTGCTGAGAGCCCACAAGTTATAGGTTCAGTTGGTGTAACTGTTAACTCTCTGTTGAGAGCCCACATGTTGATAGATCTATCGGGGTAGCTCCCCACGTGATATTGGTTATGAGTATGTTGAACACTATAGGTTCAGTTGGCGCGACACTATTGCTGTTTGGATAACGGGCTTGTAATTAGTATTCATGTGCATTATTGTCCTACGCTATTATTCACAGCTTCGTGGTTTAACTTTCAAATGTACGAGCTCACCAACATTATGTTGACGTTTTCTAGTACCATTTTCAGGTGGATCATTACTAAAGTATTTGAAGGCACATTTATTGGAGTCAGACTATTTGATACTTGCTATTATGTTGTCAAGATGACAAGATTTCAAAAGAGACATGTTTCCCTTTCAAATTTGGTCGAAGAATGTTTTGTAAACTATTACAATAATAATTTTAAGGTATGAATCTATGATGTTATGCAATGTGCCTAATGGTATCAGAGCCTAAGGTTATAGAGAATTCCGGTTTTTCAAAAATAAAAACCTCAACTATAACCAGACAAAAGTTTTTATTAAACCCCAAACATGGTACGAGTCGATTAGCCCGAGCATTTCATCGTTTTTCCTAAATTATGCATAGCCTGATCAACTATGCTTAATTCAGAAGCTATCAAGGGATAATGGGGGTAGTTACCTTGTATCATGTTTGGTTGCAGTCGGAGTCTAGATCACCTGAAAATGCATTGGCCTATGTGTATGCATCTGCATTACGTGTTATGTGTATCTGTGGTTAAACTGCTTTGCCTTTTGTGTGCTGAAGCTTTTAGCTTCTAGGACAATATATGATCTTGCAATTACATACCTAGGTGCTTTGATTTGATTTGATATTGTGTGACGTGATCCGACATGTTATGATGTGTTTTGAGTTGAGTTGATATGACATGGTTTGATTTGGTTGGGCTAGAGTATTTCCCGTACTATTCCCCATACTTGTGCGCTTGATGTTAGTTATCCTTATACGCAAACAAAACTCATACTATATATTTTGCTAAATATACATATCGATACGTTATTTTGAAAACGTTACCTTGGGTAGACTATTTTGGATACATTATTTGGATACGCTAAACAATTTTGAATACTACTTTGGACGGTCAACATTTGTTTCGCTATTTTGAAAATGTGTTATAGTGATATGTTATTTTGAGAACTGTTTTAGGACATACTATTTTGGAAACACTATTTAGGATACTATTCGAAAGCTATTTTGGAAACATGATTACTCTGGTATTGCCCTATGCCGTTATGTCACATGCCTTGTCTTCCCATACTACTCCTCTTATTAGCAAGCCTGAACACACCACATTATAAGCCGATGAGTCGGTTAACACCATTAGTTGCCTTAGGAAGCAACCCACCAATCAAAATGGACACATTCATGGTTTAGTCGTATGATTAGGACCTTGGAGACTACAAGTGAGATAATAAGACTCATGAGAAGCAGTGATCTTGTTAGTTAAGTTATTTGTGTTGACCATGATAGCGATGTTCGCCTTAGTGATCGTGTTCCGGAGATGATATTGACCTAGATAATTGAAATTCAGATGGTCAAAATTTTGTGCAAATGAAAGATTTTCTTGTGAACTTTATAAAGTATGATGAATTGGTAATTTTCATAGATTGGACCGTGTTATAATGTTTCTTCAAAACTAAAGTTGGTTGATAGTCGAAATTGTTTAAAAAAAAATGTTTTAAAATAAATTTGTGATTCCAAACGATTGGATTGCTTTAGTATAAAAATTGTCTCAAGTGTTTGTCCAAACATCAATTTTCTTGAAAATCAAAAATCCAAACCATATATGAAGAATTGCTATTGCAAATTTCAATTTTTTTTCAGACATATCCTTTCACATGACTATAACCATCGAAAAAGTTTAGACAAGATTGCTCCAAACTACATACATGGTCATAATTTTATAATGTCTTACTTAAATAAATGTTGCTAATAGTTTTAAAAACTATGTCTCCAAGAGGGAACACGCACCATTCAAGAACAAACCTCGAGAACAATCACAATGCCTGCAAAACTATGCAACCTTAGAAGTAAACCGAACACCTCTGACTGAGACTGTCAGTAGCAGTGTGCCGTGCCTTGACAGTATTCTTTCGAAGCGCAACTTTCCTACTCATCCCAGAAAATAAGACTCTTGTGATGATCGAAGCGAGTTAGATTAAACAGTCAAGGTGCAATTACTTAAGAGAAAACGTCGCCTTTCGGAGTCCTAGTCACAATGGGACATGACATCGCTCTTACCTTTGGATATCATGAAGTTGCACCGAACCATAAGACCTTTGCCTTTCACTTGTAACAAGATCTCTCGATGTAGTATTTACTTGGCAACAATTTTGAGTCATTATATATCTTAGTCATGCCTAGAGGAATTGAGCACTTAGACATAAGAGTTTCGCCTAATAATGATCTTCGAGCGTTCCAAAGCATTGACACCAGGTTCTGCCCATAGACCTTTTAATTCATAGACCATCGTCTTCAACTATTCGTGCGTACCTGACGACACTTTCTTCCCTGATGTTTTCACACCAAGGGTTTTTCCCGTAGAAGCCTTTTATCAGCTGTGAGGCTATCAATGATCTCAGTCCTCATTGATTGAACTCTATTGGATTCTACTCTTTCCTTTCGGATGAGTACGTCAACAAATCATTGACGCCAACATTGAAACTCTTCACTAACCCCGTTCACACTTTGGCCTAAGTATGATAACCTCCTCATGAAACATGTACATAAGACTCTTGTGATCTGTGCGGATAAGACACTGCGTACCATACAAACACCGCATTTTATGATATTACTTCGGAACCACGACTGCCAACTCCTTGTCATGAGTTGGGATATTCCTCCCCATTTCCTTCAATTGCCTTGGAACAACTTTCTTCACATTAGAAAGCCTTCATTTTTACTTCATCAACCTTCGTGGACGTCAGACGTTCCTTCATTCGGAGACACAGCCTTGACGATTTTTCTAGCACATATGATTTTCTCCCCCTCGACTGTTGGTCAACAACTCCCTCCCAATAGCCACAGCAAATTCAGTTAACTACACTCTAAATTTATTTCACCATATTTTCTCCCCATCAATGCCCCTGAGAATACCATCAATGATTCTTTCCGCAATAAAATTCCCCTCCATCCACAAAATTTTCAGCCAGCATTCCATTTAATTCCTTCGATCCATGACTGATGCGATGACATGAAGAAGAAATCGCAAAGCATTTTTGGAACCAAGCGTCGGACGGAAGGAAGTATGTTATAGATGAAGAAGATACCAGACACAACAACGGTGCTACCCTTACTTTTTCATCAATCGTCTTAAAAGCTCATCATTTCCTTAGATTCTCCAATTTTCTTATCATGTTGATCTTGCCTGTCAAAAACTAGAAGGGGGGTTGAATAGTTTTACCATTTTAAAATTCTTTTGCTTTGAATACTTAACGTGATTTCAAAGTTATGCAAACAATAAATGATATATAACAAGTAAGTAGAGAAAGAAACAATCAAACCACAACACGGATGTTTATAGTGGTTCGGTCTACAAGGACTCTCTTCCTTGCCCTACTCCACTCCTCGAGCCTCTAACTCGAGAGTTTTTCTTCACTAAGAAACAAGCTCCCTTCTTGGCGTAGAAAACCTTTATACATGTCGCTTACACTTTTTCCAGTACAAAGCTAGATATCGTGTTCTTTTACAAGGGCACAACCACTCCATACACTCTATGTATTTTAAGGACTAAAATACTAACCGGACACTACTGAGGTAAATGAATGAATGGTACAACAATGATGTGTGAAAAATAACTAATTCACACAGTGACTATTCTAACAAGTCTTGCAACAGTATGTTGAAGCTTGTAATGCTTTGATCTCTTTGCTATAAAAGAAAGATCACTAAGAATGTAATATGTAATGGGTTAGTAATGAAAGAATGAATGAACGTTGTTTATGCTAAAAGTGATGAGTAAACATGAATGAGTGGCCTGTTATTTATAGGCAAACTGATATAACAGGCCACGAATTGGGCAGAACCAAAATGAGGGTTCCGTCCGTTATGCATTTTGGATCCGCCAGTCTCTGACAGTAAATCTCCAAATATCTTTCCAAATCTAACCAAGATATTATCAAATCTAATTATTTGCTTGAAGATATTTCCATGATATTCTCAGAATCTTCAAGATATCTAAAGATCTCAATATGATGTATGACATGATGTCATTGTACAAATTTCCATTTTAAGAAATAAAATGTAATATGTAAAATATAAAATGTATGTAACATGTATGTATCATGTATAAACTAGTGATCATGTATGTAGCATGTTATGAGAATTTAAAAGCTTATAACTATATATGTAAAAGACTTAACTTATATTTATGCTTTGCTAAAGATAAAATCTATAATTGTCATTAACAAAATATAGCAAAGATTGTAAAATATAAATAACGTTTTTAGACGATATTTGTATTAACAATCTCCCCCTTCTTGTTGATGACAAAAATAAAGTTTATTTTTAAGCAATGGAATAAATAAAGTGCAAGTCTTTTAAAAGTATAGATTAAACTTGTTTTATGTAAATTAAAAGCAATTTTGCCATTTTAAATTGTATGAAATGTATGATGTAAGAGTTTAATATAATCTCCCCCTTTTTGTCAAAACAAAAAGAGGAAATGCAATGCGGAATGTAGTGAATGGCCCTTGGTGATTACTCCCCCTTATTTGGAGTGCTAAGTACGATAAGAAATAGATTTTGAGTGCTTATTAGCTCCCCCTGGACAATACTCCCCTTATTGGAGTGCCAAGTTTATGATGCTTGAATATACAAAAACAAAGGTTAGTGCTATATGAGCTCCCCCTTAATCAATACTCCCCCTTGATAGGGTGCCAAAGTATATGATTCAATGATGAATGATGCTACAAAAATAATGGTTAGTTTATGAGTAACTCCCCCTTGATTTATACTCCCCGTTGCTAGGGTACCAATGTATACGTTGCAAGGATGAGAAATGTTATAAAAATAAAGGTTAGTTGTAGATAATCCAACCAAGTAATATGATGCATGAGTATGAGAGCTATAACACAAAGTTCAATCCAAGCATAATGGCTCAACCCATTCACGCAAGTAGAATAAGTCAACCAAGTATAATAGTTGAAACCAACTATATAATGCACAAGTAGTGATCACAATCAACACATAAACAACATCAAACACCTTTCATTGAAAATTATTTGTGACCAAAGTCATAAATTAAGATGTTACAAAGGAAATAAAAAGGAAAATAACCTAGAAATAAAAAGAGGAGTCCTAAAATGCCTATAAAAGAAAAATAATAGAGAAAATCCTAGCGTCTATTGTGGTGGGTGTGGAAGAGCATTTAGACGCTCTAGGATGTAGTTCAAAATTAACCGCATTTCATTTTGTAACTCGTGAACCAAAATGTTGGTTCGTTGAGTTAAGTGAGCGGTCCTCTCACACATGGAACAACCATATCTAGGAAAGTTGGGAGGAATGTTTGGCTCATTAGTTGGTGGTGGTGGTGGTTGGTTGTTTGATGGTGGAGGTGGTGTTGGTTGGTGATTTAATGGTGGAGGTAGTGGAACATAGGTGGGAGACATGATGGATGCTAGCAATGTGGATTGTAAATCCTTTGCTTCA
The DNA here is from genome assembly GCA_021014915.2 of Artemisia tridentata subsp. tridentata. Lineage (NCBI taxonomy): Eukaryota > Viridiplantae > Streptophyta > Magnoliopsida > Asterales > Asteraceae > Artemisia > Artemisia tridentata. The sequence continues at coordinate 240,678,109 of CP139504.1, forward strand.
TTTAGGTGAGAGTCCACCATGTTTGAGAAGGCGTAGAGGTGATCCAGTTCCTCATTAATCTCGCCTTGAGTTTGTGGTTGATTAATCCACAGTGAATCATCAATGGCTTGAAGGGTGGAAGTTGGTGAGAAAGGTTGAGATGGAGCTTGATCACGGTAAAGAGGACCGTGAATGTCTTTATAGATGGGATGGAAAAGAAGTGGTTCTCTTTGTGAAGGTTGAGCCTCAAAAGGCATTGGTGGTGGATTGGTGGACCTAGGTGGAAGGTCTTCAAGAGTTTCTAGATATGGGTATGGTGAGGTTGGTGGAGTTGCAAATAACTCAATGGGTTGAAGTTTGGGTGATTGAGGAGGTGATGGTGATCTTGTTGGTTGAGATGGTGCAGGTGGTGGTGTGGTAGCCACTGGTGTTATGGTGGGTGGTGGAGTGTTGATGATGACATGGGGTGGTGTTGGAGTTGACAAAGTTAAGAAATTCTCATTAGCAATGGGTGATGAGATGTTCAAAGGTGATGATTCTTCGGATGAAGAGTTGCGATTAACAAAACAGCAAGGTCTGACACTCATTCTTGCCATCCTTCTGTGTGGTCTAGATGTTGAGGAGTTGTTTGATTTGGTCATTGTGAGGGTGAAGGTTGCTTAGAAATGCATAAATATTGCTTAGGAATGATGGTGAAGATGTGAGAAAAGATTAAACTAAAGCTCCTAATTTATAGACAGTAAGGTTTATGGAAGGGTGTGTTTGGATGTGATGTTGATCCATAGAAAAATGTTGGTTTCTAATGATTTTGAAGAAGAAAAGGAGCTAGTCAATCCATTGAGATGGAGTTGAGTAAGATGAAGAAAATATGCAGTAAATGCAAAGGTTGAGTGGGAAATCTAGTGATGTGACTGATCCACAGATTGTAAGGAACCTTTTTGAGGGATCCTTTCTTGTTAGAGAAAGGTAACTTGAGTGGAAATTTGAAATTTCAAATTTCGGTGGGAAATTGTATTCCTATTTATCTAAGGTTGCTAAGATGATCCTAGTATAACGAAGCATCAGTAAAGGAGTCCTAATTCAAGAATCAATGATCTAAAGTGCAGGATTGAATGAAGAATTTAAAAATATGATTGTTGATCCGCGGAACCAAACGATAACAAAGACGGATCCCTGTTTTTGGTTCCGCGGAATCCGTTGGGTGTATTTTGGTGGCACCAAAAAATTGAACAGACGGAACCATATTTTTGGTTCCGCCATATCCGCCAATCGAAAAAAGTAAATAGAGCGGATTTTTTAGACCCCTAAACCCGTTCAAATTTCGTAAATTATCCTAAAACATATGTAATTAATTAGTTGTGATTGATAAATAACAAAAACACTGGTATAAACACATGTTAACATATATATCAAACCATGGATTTTGAACTTACTAATAATGGAAGTTTAGCCAAAGAGTGGTTTAAACATGGAAAATTGATAACATCAAAGTGTTATCGTCCTGCATGATCAAGTTAGTTTTCATAGTAGTTTAACGTCATGATAATATCCTAAAATCATAACAATTCAACACATCTTTGTTTCAAATCGTTTTTACCAAACACCCCTAATCCCCTCACTGCTTGTCGAGTTTCTTGTTTATCTTCATTAGCCAACGCCCGATGTTCTTGAACATTCCTTTCGTTTATTTGAATTCTTCACTTTGTTGCTCAATTGGTGGAAGTTGGTTCAAATATTTCGAAGGAGGAATCCTAGAATTAGGGAGTCCGCCATCCTCACTCATGGATGATGATGAGGAGGAGGTTGGAGGATGAGGGCATTTTCCTTTCAACTTAGCTACTCTCTTGTCACTTAGGGGTACAAAAGTATGGGGAATGAGAGAGTAGTCTGGGCAGAAACCTCTAGCGTTAGGAGGGATGGGTGCAAACGCTCTATAGAGACGGGTGAGAAGCATCCCGTATGGCATAGCAGTGGTTCCTAACACTGGAATGTCAGCTATTTTCTTGGCGACATAGTATGCAAGGTTGAAAGATTGGTGGGTTGACACACAATAGAGCATATAACAAAGGCTAGCATTGAGATGATCCCTATTCCCTATGGTGCATAAAACGTTTGCCCGAAGAATTTCTTCCAACTTCTTGAATTGAGGCCTAAGCTCGTTTAACTCCATGCCAAACGGGTCTCTATCAATCTCGTGACCTTGACGTGTTGTCCTAGTGTGGGTGGTCCTAGGGAGGAAGAGATGATCCCGGATTATCTCTTTTGGAATCAAGGGTGTGTCGTAAGGAGGCATACAATCAAAAATGGAATCGAGGCTTGTCAACGACCATTTGTCGGTGTAAAGACAAGTACCTACACCCGGAATTCCTAAGACTTCCGCGAATTGGTTCAAGGGAATGTTGAATTGGGCTTGATTTACCTTGAAGTGGATGCTGATGAGACCATAATCATTGGAACTAAGAACGACACTAGCATAGAATTCTAGCACAAATCTAGGACATATAGGTTCGTCTATGTCCAAAAGACAATCAAAGTTGATGGTAGCTAATTGTTGGTGGATGTTGGTTTCTTCTGAAAAGGAGGGATCTATGGTTCTACCCTCGTGAACGTACCTCTTTTCTAAAGCCTTAAATATCTTAACTTGTTCGGTTGAAAGTCCCTTGGTCTTATGGTGTTTAGGGAGGTAGTTAAGGGTGTCTTTGTGGTCGTAGTAGGTTGCGGGAGGCATGATGTTATCCTAGACACAAAAATTATATAGTTTAGTTAAAACTAACGAAAGTATATATGTAATGTTCTAGTGTGTGCCTATATGGGGACAATGTGGAGGTGTAGTTATCTCGACTCCTTTTAATGCATGAAAATTTTGTTTTGCAAATTTTGTAACAAAATGAGAGATAACTCAAACGCTCCTAATTTAATGTAGCTTCAATTGAATGTACCCGAAAATACATATTAGTTATGTATTCCCTTTAGCATTCAAGAGACATTATGCAAATGATGTTTAAAACATAACGTTTTTATTTGGATGAACAATGTGAAAAATTGTTTTTCCTAATCGTGAGAAGATTTTTATAAAAAATTTCTCATGGGGTTTTTAGTGAATTATGATAATGTCCTATAAGATGCAATTCCTAACTATGAAAAACATGATTTGTTATGTAATTCAGTGAATATGCTTCATGATTAATCAAAAATTATGCATAATCCCCAAGTTTTGATTTTGTGCAAGAAATAGAAATCCTAGACTCAGATCAGGAATGTAGATATAGTTAGGATACTTACAGAGTGGATTAAAGCACAAATTGGTTGTGGTAGAATGCCTAAGTTCTGAGTTTGATTTGTTATGGGTTGAGTTGGTGTTGCTTGTGTGTTGTTGGGGAATGTGATAAGCAGTACAGGAGTGTTTGTTTAATATACTTAAAAACTGACTCAGAGACCCGCGGATAGGGTGGAACCAAAATCAGGGTTCCGTCCTTGTTGTCGATTGGTTCCGCGGGATTAGATTTGGTTTTTGGTTATTTTTGTCGTGTTTGGTTAATCTAAGGTTCAAGCTAAGGTTTTAACTACACATTAGGTTCCATTAATCCTAAACCAAGTCTAAAAAGGTTAAAGGCTTCTCTCTTAAGAGGTTTTGTGAGGATATCGGCAATGTTGTCTTCTGAGGATACTTTCCCAATCGAGATGTTTCCTTTTTGAACATTGTCGCGTAGAAAGTGATGATGAATCTCTATGTGTTTGGTTCTAGCACGTTGAACTGGATTCTTGCTAAGGTGGATAGCTCCTTTGTTGTCGCAGAGAATGGGAACATCGTTGAGTTGAATCCCATAGTCGACGAGAGCTTGTTTCATCCACAGTGCTTGTTGACATGCTTTTCCTGCAGACACGTACTCGACTTCGGTTGTTGAGATTGCTAGAGCCGTTTGTTTTTTTGTGAACCATACGGTAAGACAATGTCCAATAAAAGTACAAATACCACTTGTATACTCTCTATCGACATAGTTACTGGCATGGTCTGAGTCGGTATACACTATGGTTTCAATTCCCGTTCCTTTGGGATACCATAATCCTAAGTGTGTAGTACCTTTAATGTATCTAAAAATCCGTTTTACGGCTTCAAGATGGGATGTTTTAGGATCTTCTTGAAAGCGAGCATATAGACAAACACTAAACATAATGTCGGGTCTACTAGACGTGAGATAGAGTAGACTACCAATCATTCCTCTATATTTAGTGCTATCTACGGATTCACCTTCGTCATCCTTGGTGAGTTTAGTTTCCGAAGACATAGGAGTTTTCATAGGTTTGGAATCTTCAAGACCAAATTTCTTAAACATATCTTTGATGTACTTAGATTGGTTGAAGAATATCCCATCTTCTAATTGTTTAATTTGGAGTCCTAAGAAAAAGTTTAGTTCTCCCATCATACTCATTTCAAACTCGTCATGCATGATTTTAGAGAAATCGTCGCATAACTCTTGACAAGTTGATCTGAATATGATGTCATCCATATATATTTGAACTATGATAATATGTGATCCCTTTTTCGTAGTGAAAAGAGTGTTGTCTACTATTCCCATGGTATACTTATGTTCAACTAGGAAAGTCTTAAGTCGATCATACCATGCTTTTGGTGCTTGCTTAAGTCCGTATAAAGCTTTTTTAAGTTTGTAGACATGATTTGGTTTTTCAAAGTCGGCAAAGCCAGTAGGTTGTGCGACATACACTTCCTCATTAATAAAACCATTAAGAAATGCACTTTTAACATCCATTTGGAAAAGTTTAAAGTCATGTGCACATGCATATGCAAGTAGTATTCTAATTGACTCGAGCCTAGCAACTGGTGCAAATGTTTCGTCGTAGTCTATACATTCTTATTGATTGTAGCCTTTAGCTACTAGCCTAGCTTTGTTTCTACACTACACCATTTTCATCCATTTTATTTCTAAAAACCCATTTTGTTCCAATTATGGTTTGACATTTAGGTTGAGGGACCAATGTCCAAACATCATTTCTAACAAATTGGTTTAATTCTTCTTACATTGCTACAACCCAAGATTCATCTTTTATAGCCTCATTTATATTTTTGGGCTCAATTGTTGAAATGAAACAAAAAAAATTACTTTGATTTTGAACTTTTGATCTTAAGGTTCTTTCATGAATTTCTCATATGACGTTATCTAATGGATGACTTCTAGATTCTTTGATATTGACTATTTCGTATTTAAAGGTTCATCTTCTTTATCATTATCTAGATTTTCATGATTTTCAACCATTTGACTTTCAACTAAGTCATCATCTACCAAAGGTGATGTCTTAGAGGAAGGTGAACTTTCGTCGAATGTTACGTTCAACGATTCCTCGACTCTTGAGGTTTCTTTGTTCAAAACTATATAGGCTTTACTATTTTGCGAGTATCCAAGGAATACACCTTCATAAGACTTTGAGTCAAACTTGGTGAGATAATCCTTAGTGTTTAAGATGAAGCGCTTGCTTCCAAAAACTCTAAAATATCCTAGTGTAGGCTTTTTGCCTCTATATAACTCATATGGAGTTTTATTTAAAAATGGTCTAATTAAAACTCTATTTAAGATATATGTGGATGTGTCAACGGCGTTACACCAAAATTTCTGTGGTATGTTTTGTTCGTTTAACATTGTTTGACTCATTTCTTGAAGTGTTCTATTTTTACGTTCTACTACACCGTTAGATTAAGGAGTACGCGAAGCTGAAAAGTTATGTGTTATGCCATTAGCATCACAAAAAGCTCCAAATTGAGTTTCGTTATCAAATTCACGACCGTGGTCAGTTCTAATTGACACAATGCTATTTCCTATTTGATTTTGAATTTTCTTACTTAGAATTTCAAATTTATCAAATGCTTCATTTTTAGTTTTCAAAAATTTAGTCCAAATATATCTTGAATAATCATCCACTATTACCAAAGTGTAGAAGTTTCCTCCATAACTTTGTATAGCGGATGGACCAAACAAATCCATATGCAATAGTTCTAAACACCTAGATGTAGACACCATGTTTTTAGCCTTATGGCTATTATGAACTTGTTTCCCAATTTTGCAAGCATCACAAAAGTGTTGGTCGTATTTCAACTTGGGTAGGTTCCTAACGAGTTCCTTAGATGATAGAGATTGGATTAGCCTCATATTGGCGTAACCTAAGCATCTATGCCAAAGAGTTGAGTTGTCGTCTAGAGAGGTAAGACACAGTTTGTCTTTAGATGTTTTGTCTAATTTCATAACGTATATGTTATTTTTCAAAACACCTTTTCCTACGGTTATACCGTCTTTAAGTATTTTACTTCCATTTTCACTGAAAAGGACGTTATACTTTTTACGGCATAGTTGACTAATACTAAGCAAGTTAAAACCTAAGTTATCTACATGTGCAACATCATCAATAGAGAGAGAGTCATGAGTGATTGTACCTTTTCCGACGATTTTACATTTAAGCTTGTTACCAAATGTAACATTACCACCATCGTATGCTTGGTAGGTTAAGAAAAGGCCTTTGTTTCCCGTCATGTGCCTTAAACATCCGCTGCCCTTAATCCACTCGTCTGGTTCCAATCCAACTTTCAAGCATACCTCTTCTGAGTCATGAGCCATGAGAGCAACTTCGTCGTTCTTAGGCTCGTCATCATCACCTTCACTGTCACTCCAAGCCCCACTAACAAAAGCTCTTTGAGTCTTGTTCTTGGGCGGCTTAGGACACTCTCCTATTAGATGACTAGTATCTTCGCACCTAAAGCACTTTCTTTCTCCTTTACCTTTCTTATCATCACGGTCTTTCCGGAAGGATTTCTTTTCTTCTCAAGGTTGTCTTACGAACTTCCCTCGTCTCCTACAGAACTTCTTGAAATCTCTTACGGCCATGGCATACTCTTCATCTTCGTTACCAGAACTAGACTCTTCATCATCACTTGAATCTACCTAGCTTTTAAGGCAATGGACTTGATCTTTTCCTTTTTGCCCTTGACTATCTCTGAATCCTTTTCCATCACCATCTCATGAACTTTGAGATTTCCTATAAGCTCGTCAAGTGGCATGCTTGAAAGATACTTGGATTCTTTAATGGCCGTCACCTTTGCTCTCCACTTCGGATGAAGTACTATAAGAAATTTCCTGACAAAGTTCTTACTAGAAAAAGAATCGTCAAGTGCTTTAAGAGAAGTAATAATAGTATTAAACCTAGCAAATGCACTTAATGGTCTCATCTTCAGGGATAACAAATTGTTCATACTGTTGAACAAGAAGATCAATTTTGTTATCCTTTACTTGTGAGTTCCCTTGATGAGTGATAATTAAGGATTGCCAAATAACTTTAGCGGTTTTACACATAAATACTCTTTCATATTCTTTCCTAGGTAAAGCACTATAAAGCATCATTTTAGCTTGATTATTTTTGGCAATCAACTTCTTTTGCTCATCACTGTGACGAGCAATAGAAGTATCCTCATCCCGACCACTTGATATATCTTTAATTATGTCATTATGGTCACCTTCTATAATAATGTACCATAGATCTATATCCTTTGACTTCACATAAGTTTCAAAGCGGTTTTTCCAATAAATAAAACTATTTGGTTCAAATAGTGGTGGTCTTTGCATAGATTGCCCTTCCTTGAAGTTTTCAAAATCCATTGATCGTTTCAAGTTTTAAAATACAATATATTTTGAAAGTCTTAAGTAACGTAGCTCTGATGCCAATTGTGGAAAACTAGAAGGGGGGTTGAATAGTTTTACCGTTTTAAAATTCTTTTGCTTTGAATACTTAAGGTGATTTCAAGGTTATGCAAACAATAAACGATAAATAACTAAGTAGAGAAAGAAACAATCAAACCACAACACGGATGTTTATGGTGGTTCGGTCTACAAGGACTCTCTTCCTTGCCCTACTTCACTCCTCGAGCCTCTAACTCGAGAGTTTTTTTTCACTAAGAAACAAGCTCCCATCTCGGCGGAGAAAACCTTTATACACGTCGCTTACACTTTTTTCGGTACTAAGCTAGATACCGAGTTCTTTTACAAAGGCACAACCACTCCCGACACTCTGTATTTTAAGGACTAAAATACTAACCGCACACTACTGAGGTAAGTGAATGAATGGTACAACAATGATGTATGAAAAACAACTAATTCACACAGTGACTATTCTAACAAGTCTTGCAACAGTATGTTGAAGCTTGTATTGCTTTGATCTCTTTGCTACAAAAGAAAGATCACTAAGAATGTAATATGTAATGGGTTAGTAATGAAAGAATAAATGAATGTTGTTTATGCTAAAAGTGATGAGTAAACGTGAATGAGTGGCCTGCTATTTATAGGCAAACTGATATAACAGGCCACGGATTGGGCGGAACCAAAATGAGGGTTTTGTCCGTTATGCATTTTGGATCCGCCAGTCTCTGACAATAAATCTCCAAATATCTTTCCAAATCTAACCAAGATATTATCAAATCTAATTCTTTGCTTGAAGATATTTCCATGATATTCTCAGAATCTTCAAGATATCTAAATATCTCAATATGATGTATGCCATGATGTCATTGTACAAATTTTCATTTTAAGAAACAAAATGTAATATGTAAAATGTATGTAACATGTATGTATCATGTATAAACTTGTGATCATGTATGTAGCATGATATGAGAATTTAAAAGCTTATAACTATATACATAAAAGACTTAACTTATATTTATGCTTTGCTAAAGATAAAATCTATAATTGTCATTAACAAAATATAGAAAAAATCGTAAAACATAAATAACGTTTTTAGACGATATTTGTATTAAAATTGCCGATAGCGACTCATATCACAATTCACCCCTTTGACGAATACATCGACTCTTGTGAGTCTGCAGAGATTGCGATCTTCACAATTCAACTAAGTAGGTGCAGCTTTATGTAAAGCGACCTGGATGGCTACACTAGTATCAAGTGCTCGTGCCAAATCTATGACGTGCCATCCTCATACACCATTTCGCGTCTGTAGGTCTAAACTTCAACTGACTTGCTTTCATTGTTACGACATTAGAGATCGCTACTACTTGTACGAAACCTTTGGAACTACAAATTCTTCAACCATTTTGAATCTTGATGAAGGCTGGGTAGATAACGACTGATTCCCTTTCCTCATGGATACTCGACGTTCTGCAAAGCATCGTGACTTGATGATAATTCTTTATATACGCCATGGCTACTTCATCCTGTCTCTTCAAGTTTGGGGAAACCTCCTTCAAGCCTACCTACGTAGTCTCATAAACAAAGTTTCTTTCCCTGTCGCCTCTACCAATATTCTCTGAGTGACAAAAATTTCCTCAGTGGTACCCTTGATTTTCTTCGCTAATCCCACTAATGTTAGCCGTAAGTACCTATTCGTTGTTTTGAGCAAGTCCTTAACTGAGCCAAAACATCGAAGACGTTAAATTCCTCTTTCTTAATGACTTGATTAGTAGTCTAATCTCGTGACAGTTCTTTTTTGATGAGTTGCGAGATTAAGCTAAAATCAAATTGATACTTAGTTTAAGGTTTCGAAGATTTTGCTCGAAGACGGAAAGGCTTATTCCATCGAATTTAGTCACCCGATAGTTACCTTCGACTGCCCATCACATTTCATTCAGAATTACAAATTTGGACTAAGACGACATAGGTTACAACTTTTAGTAGTATTTACCTTCGTCACATAAGTTACGACTACGACATTGGATCCCTGATTCAAATTCTAGTGCTCTTGTCATAACTTTGACCTTCGTTAGGTTCTACGTACCTGCACTAGCCCATTTCCGTGAGAGTAGGCAGAATCGTTGATTCTAATATAGGTGGCAAGATCGTTTACAGCAGACTAGCAGTTTCGTTAATAGAAATCGGTCATATGGATTTACGAGCAACCCATGAATTTTAGTGATTAACATGTGTGGAACCATAAGTAAGGCCTAACTGGTGACCAACCAGTTATCATTCCATAAGATGTCAGCTTTGTGATCTATTTCGTGTTGTGAAAGAGCCAACCAGAACCCTCGATAGAGAAGTGAGCAATTTAGATGAGACAAGATTCTAATTATAAGTCATTAGAACTTAAACTGTGGACATGAGTTACTTGGGAACGTAAGGACCAGGCGAGACTTAAGTACCCACACTTTTTGGCAGTGGCACTAGCTGAATTTTGAGGACAAAATTCCGATAACGGGGATGTACTGTAGCAACTGGCATTTTAGGGCAATACTTGTTCATAAAACTTGAAATTATTTGTGACAAACAGGAATTTCCCAAACTTATTTTAATAATAAATTTAATTTATTATTACCTATTATATATTTTTGTGCTTTTTGGACATCATTTGAACTGAAAATGAGATATTTTCTTGTGAAACGTGAAAGAAGAACACAACGCGAGTCAGCACGAGTCCAAACCTAATAACACATGAAACAATTGGTTTTTACTAGATAACACGAACCTAGACGTATTTATAGTCAATTTTAACGGAAAAACGATTTTAAAAATATTGGCGCAACTTAGGAAGTTATACGAGCACTTTTAGTATACTAAACAAGCCCGAGAACACTTTCATTGGAACTTTAACAAAATATTCGGTTTAGGTCCTTGTGGGTCAATAGGGTTTGTATCACTAGTCCCAAGGGGTTATATAAACCCACTTATTCTCATTTTAGGGTTAGATAACCCATTTCTTCTACCCTAGCCGCCACCCACATTCACTCCACCGCCGGCCACCACCTCCGGCCACCCTCACCACTCACTGCCATCCCACACCGTCACCACCCACCTTCACCCTGTGACTCCCTCATCTCCTTTTGCTACATCATGCGCCCAAGAATCACCCTCCACCACCACAACGCGCCACCACCACCAAGATAAATAGAAACGTATAGATCCGAGTAGATCCGTGAAGATAAAGGTAAGAACCACCGTTTTTCACCTCGTGTGATGACGGTGGAAGTGTAAAACTCGTATATATTGAGTTGTTATAATTAATACGAGTGGGTTTTGGGTGGGATACGAGTTATACGAATTTTAAAGATTACAAAAATGTTGGTATCATCATTTGTTTGGGTTTTTATGGTCGATTCGTGGTGAAGCCGTGAGCCTAGCTCACGGCCGTAACTTATTGATTTCATTTTGAGGTCGAGTCGAGCTTGTGGTTATTGTGGCTTTGTTATTTTCATTTAGTTGTTATTTTTATTTTTATTTTTATTTTTGGATCGAAGGGATTGGTAAACCCTTGATGAACCGTGGTCGAATTTGGATTAAGGATTTGATTGATATTAGTTTAGAAATGTTGTAGTTGTTTTGGGTCCGATTGGTTGATAGACGAGATCTACAGGTCCGTTTGGTTTGTTGGTTGTGTGATGAGGCGAAAAGTGTACCGCTTTTAAGGGGTCATTTAAGCCCGAAATCGTATTTATTTGATCAAATATTGCCCTAAATCGTTCCTTTTGTCATTTTAGGTACTTTTGAGGAGAAATCTGGAAAAGGAGGCATTTTGGACGTTTTTGGAGCATTAAAGTGAAGAAAACGGCAAAGTCTCAAGAATCGGCTAAAAGTTACTCTTGACGGCGTCAGAATCATCTCTTGACGGCGTCATGCCTTGGCAAGAAAAGTTGGATGTGAAATTTACTCATGACGGGCCAGTGAGTTAGCATGAGAATTCTGACGGCGTCACGCTTTAACTAAATCAAGGGCGTCACGGCTTAAATCATAAGGGGACGGCGTCACGTTCATGATCCGACGGCGTCAAGCCTTGATAAGCCAGAATGGATTTTTGAAGAGCTAAAGAGGGACGGCGTCAAGAAGGTCACCCGGGAACCCTAAAAGCGGCGAGGTGACGGCGTCACAATGCATAAGGTGACGCCGTCAGATCCAAAAATCTATATATAGTTTTCTAATCTTTTGTCATTAAGGAGAGCTTAGTGTGTGGAATTTTGGGATAAAACCCTAAGACGATTTTAGCTACTTTTTCAGGGCTTTTTGCCTTGAGATCTTCCATGTTTCATTGAAAGATAAGTTATCAATTAATCATTCAATATGTCTATGTGTTGTTTGATTCTATCTTATGCTTGTCTTTTGTTTAACATGTTAGGCTAATTTTATCTTGTGTTTGCTTAGATCTAATGAAACCTAGCTATTGATTATTGGTTGTTAGTGTGTTGTTAGTTGTATTGGATGATTGTTTATCTATGTTAGGCTTAAGAAAACTGGCTAACTTCCTATTCGGTAACTTGCTTGAACGTCTTAAGAAACATGAACCAAACGCGTACTAAAGGTTTTTATGGTTGTATTTAATGCACAAGCGAATTCTAGTGATCCCATGTTAGGAGCTTCCTAGCCGGCTCGACATAGGAGTGAAGTAGGAGCTTGTAGAGTTGGGGAAGTAAGTACGCCACCCCACGAATGGTATTAAGGAATACACCCGTCATCCACGCGACTAATACACACTAATTAACCGGTAAAAGATAGTTAGGGAGTAAGGAAATCTAAGTAAACACATTTCTCTACACATAAGTTTCTCACCACTTTTCATTTTTGTTATTTTATTTTATTTGCATTCGTAGTAAATTGGGTTAGTTGACTAGCAACTAATTCCGCCCACTCCTTCAAAACCGAGATTTTACTTGCTTTCATAAAAATATAAAAACATAAAAAGAATCTTCCTCAACCCTTAGACCTAATTAGAGTAGCCTTTCATACCTAACGAACACTATTCCCTGTGGAGAACGATCAATCCCCCGTACTTACCACTACACTATACTACATCGGTCAGGTACACTGCCTGGTGGGGTTGTAAGCCTCTTGAGATCCCTCGAGAGGTAAAACCTGTTGTAAGGTTACAAAACCGCTCATCAAGTTTTTGGCGCCGCTGCCGGGGAATAGTTATTGTTTAGGTTTGAATTTTTATTTTATTAGGTCTACTCGCTAGATTCCTTTCTAGTGAGATTTTTATTTTCTTTTTCTAGGATTTTCTTTAGTCTATCTTTTTCTTTGTGTCTTTGTTCGTAAAAGAAATTTCCATTGACTCTTCCGTTCACCATTATGGAGTACGCGAATCCACCATACCACCAACCACAAAGGCCATTCTACCCTATTGACATCTCGAATTTCAAACAATATCGAGATGAACCCATATATGATGCATGGACTCGTTTTAGAAATTTACTCCGAAAATTCCCTCATCATAGTTTCGCTTTAGCATCCCTAACCCGAACCTTTTACTATCGTGTTGGCCAATATGACCAAATGCGCATTGAGGATTTTGCCAATGGGGACTTTAGGGAATTAAGTGCTGAAGAAGCATGGGATGCCATAGAAGATTGTGCCCAATATTATTATAGGATAGACAACCAAACAAACGTTAGTACAAGTCAATTGAATATAAATTTCCTGGATCATGAAACAAGTTTGTTTGGGGATGAATACATTAGTGTTGAGATACCTAAGTGGTTGTCATGTAATGCCATAGTACAAAACAAACACATAGGTGACCTTGATGTGATGGAGGATTTAGCCGAACATGATCACATTGATCAAAAAGACCTAGGTTTTATGATCGATGACGATGAATCTCAAGAAACACATGATGAATCTTTTGGGCAATTTGAATATAGCAGTCAGAATATTGAGGATGATCCTTATGATTCGGATATAGAAGTTGAGATGCCTAGAGAAGCACTTGAGATACTAGGGAAAATGTTAGGTTTAAATTCTACCAAAACCTATGATGAGGATATAGGTGATCTTGACACAAGGAATGATGAGGTAAGTAACATAAGCCCACCAAGTACCCCACAAGTCCTACCATCATTTGAGGCACACACACCGCCCGTGACTTACCCGGAAGAAGTTGAGGAGACTATAGGAACCCCAATAGAGGTAGAGCCCTTGGACCAAACACAACTAGAAGAAGTATGTTTGAATACTTGTGATCACAACCTTACTCTTAGTTCTATGGAAGTTCCTAGTTTTGATGAACCGGAGCCTCAGCCAAAACCGTTACCTAATCTTCCATCCTTAGATGTGAATTTAGGAATTGAAAAAGGTCCCGATCCACCCATCAAACCATGTAGTCCGGGTAATGTTAAGATTAAGGTAGTAGACTTTAGGCCATGTGGAGTGGAAGCTAATATAGGAGTGAACCGTGACCTTACATACATACATCACCCATTTATGATTGATCACAAGAAACATTATGGGTTTAAACCGGGTTTATTAGGTCAAAGTGGATTCTTAACTTGGAGTCTCTCGAAGTTGATAGAAGATGATCCCTTTCTAGGAGAAAACTTCAATTCACCCATTGACCCAATTAAACTAAGTAAGGTTATGATGATTGGATCCCACATCTTTGAGCATATAATTCATCCACCACTCTTTCCTCACGTGGCATACTTCCACCAAGATGGTGTGTATCGCTACTTTCACCCACACTTAATCCTAAGTGTAGGGAAAAACCTCCCCTATTTCCGTTAAATAAGGGTAGAGTCAGGCTCGTGACTCGAACAAAAACAAACGCTCTTGGGAGGCAGCCCATGCTTTATTTGCTTTGTGTGTTTATTTGTTTGTTTGTTTGTTTGATTTTATTTGTTTCCGTATGTATGTTTAATTTTTATTATTATTGATTCATGTTCAAAACTAATTTGTGAAAATGCTTTATTTTGTTTTTAACTTCGTCTTAACTACATATAAAGGTATTTTGCAAAAGATAAGTGTAAGGGAAATCTAAATTGGTTTATTAGAACACATATGAACATGAATCGTAATAATAATAAATTAACATACATATCCGTATTTGTTTGAGTCAAATGCTTGTATCGAGTCATAATGATGTTTTGCAGGATTTCCAGGAAGTAAGGTAAAGGTTTTTCCAGAAATTTTCCGGAAACTTAAAATGAAAATTTTTGTCAGGTCATTTCTGACGGCGTCAGGATTTATAACCTGACGGCGTCAGATTTAATTTCCAGAAATTTTTGAAAGTTTTGTTTTCATAAAAAGTTTTTATTAAATCTCCAACTTATAATCTCCAGGAATCTGCAAAATTATCATTCCACAAGCATTATATCCTTATATATAGATTTTATCCCGCCGATGTTATGCAGGTTTTCGTGTTTGTTTTCTCAGGTTAACAGGTTATTTTGGACAAGGAGATGTTTATGGAATCAAGCTTATGGCGATGCATTAGTCATGGAGCTTCAACATTCTCTTTGGAGGAAGATTTAACCGTGTGATTTCACTATCCACCGAGCGAATCAGGGGAGTATTTGATTTCATTCTTTTACTTTTTGCTTTTACATCTTATTATTTGAACATTGGGGACAATGTTCATCTTAAGTGTAAGGGGAGGGTAAAAGTACGATTTTAGAGAATACAATTTCGCTTGATTTTTGTTTGTTTGATGGTAGATGTGTAATAAAACTGAGAGAAATACTTGAGCAGGGTAATTTTAGTGCCAAATTTAAAATTTTTTACAACATATAGGAGTGAAACTTTGATCTTAATGAGCGTCTCATGGATAGGAATTATATGACTAGCACAAAAACCGTACCACTAAAAAATTTTCCACCCCAAATATGTGAGGTTCGCCCCTAGAATTGGTAGGAAAAGCATTTATGCTATGATGTGTGTACCGGTAGCACTTAGATTCTAGAACTTGCGTTAGGACCATTCCGAGGCCACAAGTGAGACTACATTCGTGTAGTTAGATTTACTACATGATAAGAGGCATTAGGATTAACCCATTGTTTTACACCTGTGTTTTTGTTATAATTACTTTGGCTACATTGGTCAAGTAATTCTCCCACACCCTTTGCGTTGTACTCATTTTTAGTACACGATACCCCTAGTACACCCCTCAGAGCCTATCTTTTCGTTTCGACCTTTAAGCATTTTACTTAAAGGAAGAATTTGTTACACCCCACTTAAATGTACACCCAAATCGCCTTAGCCTACCTTGTATGCACTCATTTTTAGTGCATTATTGTTACAAAAAAAATGAGAAAAAGAAAAATAGAAAAAACATACGGACTACCATCCCGTTTTATTTTATGTTTATTTTATGTTTTTGTTATTTTGTTTTTAGCTTAAGATCGAGTCGAGTCTTGGCTTAGCAACATTGTATAGTACATGTAATTAATCAAGATCTTTAACTCGCCACCAGTAAAATATCCTTTATCCAACAAAACCGTGTTTATCCTTTTCCCTACACCTAACGTTATAACCCATTTAAAAGCCCTCTTTGATAGTTTATCTTAGGTGCTTACGCCTAGTGGAGGAGGTTTTCGATCCTTTCCCAAGCCTATGGTAATCTATTTGCTATGACAGGTAGTGAGAGATATTTTCCGTTTTCATTTATGAGATTTATTTTGATGACACTTGAGAGATGTGAGTATCTAAACACTACTTGTGAGGTGCTAGTGTGTAATCTCCGTGCTTATTATGATTGAAGTGGAACGAATATTTGTTGTAATTACTTTTATGTTTGCATTAAATGACCCCTAACTTGTATTTTGATTAGAATAAAAGCGCATTTGCTTGAGGACAAGCAAATCTCAAGTGTAAGGGTATTTGATGAGGCGAAAAGTGTACCGCTTTTAAGGGGTCATTTAAGCCCGAAATCGTATTTATTTGATCAAATATTGCCCTAAATCGTTCCTTTTGTCATTTTAGGTACTTTTGAGGAGAAATCTGGAAAAGGAGGCATTTTGGACGTTTTTGGAGCATTAAAGTGAAGAAAACGGCAAAGTCTCAAGAATCGGCTAAAAGTTACTCTTGACGGCGTCAGAATCATCTCTTGACGGCGTCATGCCTTGGCAAGAAAAGTTGGATGTGAAATTTACTCATGACGGGCCAGTGAGTTAGCATGAGAATTCTGACGGCGTCACGCTTTAACTAAATCAAGGGCGTCACGGCTTAAATCATAAGGGGACGGCGTCACGTTCATGATCCGACGGCGTCAAGCCTTGATAAGCCAGAATGGATTTTTGAAGAGCTAAAGAGGGACGGCGTCAAGAAGGTCACCCGGGAACCCTAAAAGCGGCGAGGTGATGGCGTCACAATGCATAAGGTGACGCCGTCAGATCCAAAAATCTATATATAGTTTTCTAATCTTTTGTCATTAAGGAGAGCTTAGTGTGTGGAATTTTGGGATAAAACCCTAAGACGATTTTAGCTACTTTTTCAGGGCTTTTTGCCTTGAGATCTTCCATGTTTCATTGAAAGATAAGTTATCAATTAATCATTCAATATGTCTATGTGTTGTTTGATTCTATCTTATGCTTGTCTTTTGTTTAACATGTTAGGCTAATTTTATCTTGTGTTTGCTTAGATCTAATGAAACCTAGCTATTGATTATTGGTTGTTAGTGTGTTGTTAGTTGTATTGGATGATTGTTTATCTATGTTAGGCTTAAGAAAACTGGCTAACTTCCTATTCGGTAACTTGCTTGAACGTCTTAAGAAACATGAACCAAACGCGTACTAAAGGTTTTTATGGTTGTATTTAATGCACAAGCGAATTCTAGTGATCCCATGTTAGGAGCTTCCTAGCCGGCTCGACATAGGAGTGAAGTAGGAGCTTGTAGAGTTGGGGAAGTAAGTACGCCACCCCACGAATGGTATTAAGGAATACACCCGTCATCCACGCGAATAATACACACTAATTAACCGGTAAAAGATAGTTAGGGAGTAAGGAAATCTAAGTAAACACATTTCTCTACACATAAGTTTCTCACCACTTTTCATTTTTGTTATTTTATTTTATTTGCATTCGTAGTAAATTGGGTTAGTTGACTAGCAACTAATTCCGCCCACTCCTTCAAAACCGAGATTTTACTTGCTTTCATAAAAATATAAAAACATAAAAAGAATCTTCCTCAACCCTTAGACCTAATTAGAGTAGCCTTTCATACCTAACGAACACTATTCCCTGTGGAGAACGATCAATCCCCTGTACTTACCACTACACTATACTACATCGGTCAGGTACACTGCCTGGTGGGGTTGTAAGCCTCTTGAGATCCCTCGAGAGGTAAAACCTGTTGTAAGGTTACAAAACCGCACATCATTGTGACACGACTCGAAGCCAGGACCGTAATGGTCTCGGCATGGTGATGTTGTAATTTTGTTGTTGTTGTTATTATGTTAAGAGACTTGGAACTCGGATTGGATTTGGTATATTGGATTAACGTGCCGTAGGTTTAGGGCCGTTATGGATTATTTGATATTATTGGACATTTGATTAATATTGCGAGGTTGAAATACTAATGGTGATGTTATGAGCCAAGTCGAGTGTCATTGAGACTTCATAGTCTCGACGTGGCCTCGACAAGCAAAAAATAAAGAATATTAGACTTTATTGGACTTTTGAATATTATGGTTGACTTGTTGACCCGGGATGTATATAAACTTGGATTCGTGACTCGAAACGGATAATAACTCAAAAAAAATACTTGTTTAGAAAATGAGGATATTAATAATAACGGTTAAGTATGTGAAATATTAATTAACAATACTTAAGTTGTTATTTAATATTTAACGGAAAGTTATAGCTTAAAACAAGAAATTATAAATGGAAGTTTTGAATAAACAAGAGTTATTAAATGTTTTGTGGGCACGCAAATCGAGGGATATCATTTATGGAAATATTAGTAATTATGATTTATTGTTGAGTTACGGATTGGTTGACATTAATATACCCGACCGACATAGTTATCGGATCTATTGGGTTGACAAGCCCAATAAGGGCCCGATAAGTATGTTGGAGGAATTTATTAGTGTGCGACCCATCCTTATGACTTACCATTATGGTGATTAGTTATTGAATTAATAAGCAAGTTGAAGGAATTATTAGGCTTACCAGGTGACGAATTCGAGGAGGAATCAATAATTCGTCCGGATACTTTATTAAGCATTAAATTTAATCACTTGACCTTGACCCTGTTTTGATGAGTAGTTAGTAGTAGAATAAATTTGGGAATTTGCAACAACTCGGTGGTTTCGTTATTATTTGTCTTGGTAAGTCGTTTACGTTTTAGTCGTTTGTTCGGCGTGTGTTTACTTGAGTCAATGTTGTGTCACCACTGCACACACGATGATACCAAACACTAGTAAATGGATTTAATAAGGATATTTTGGAATTGAAAATGGAATATACTTGGGGATAGTTAACTTTTGGAAACTTTTACATTTTTAGAATATACGTTAAGACAAGTTTATATTATTAGGTCGCGCCGAGTCCGTTGTGCCGTGGCGTTCTAGCTGCCGTTGTGCTATACTACTCTTGATCTGTTGTGTTGTGCATTGCTTGACTAAGGTGAGTTCTCGTAGCCCCGCTTTTTATATGTTTTACCTTGGGGTGGAAATGGTACTCAATACTTTTCAAATGTTTTCATGCTGTGAACCACTGTTTTACATGATTTTGGACATATGTGTATGATGATGCGAATATATGCTGTGACATGTTTGGTTTGTGAGTGCATGACTACGCCACTGTTAACTCTCTGCTGAGAGCCCACAAGTTATAGGTTCAGTTGGTGTAACTGTTAACTCTCTGTTGAGAGCCCACATGTTGATAGATCTATCGGGGTAGCTCCCCACGTGATATTGGTTATGAGTATGATGAACACTATAGGTTCAGTTGGCATGACACTATTACTGTTTGGATAACGGGCTTGTAATTGGTATTCATGTGCACTATTGTCCTACACTATTATTCACAGCTTTGTTGTTTAACTTTCAAACCTATGAGCTCACCAACATTATGTTGACGTTTTCTAGTACCATTTTCAGGTGGATCATTACTAAAGTACTTGAAGGCACATTTATTGGAGTCAGACTATTTGATACTTGCTATTATGTTGTCAAGATGACAAGATTTCAAAAGAGACATGTTTCCCTTTCAAATTTGGTCGAAGAATGTTTTGTAAACTATTACTCCCTCCGTCCCAAAATAAATGTCACCTTTGACTTTTTTGAGTCTTTTTTATTCAACTTTGACCTTAAATATTTTTATTTGTGTTATATTATACTTGACGAAAATTATGCCAATGAAAATACATTTGAAACCCAATCCATTCATATACTTCGCATCAAATATTATGTAACATAAATAAAAATATTTAAGGTCATAGTTGAATAAAAAAGACTCGAAAAAGTCAAAGGTGACATTTATTTTGGGACGGAGGTAGTACTATAATAATTGTAAGGTATGAATCTATGATGTCATGCAATGTGCCTTTCTCAGTTACATCCTGTGTTTTCGCCTTTAACGGGGTGTGACATCTACGTGGTAGATATCCAATGGAGGAGACAAGAATGACACGTAGCGTATCATCCTTGGTCTATCCGGATGCATGGAATGATCCATCCACGATTGCAGCACTACCTTTAAGCTAATGAGGAAGTGACACGTATTCGCTTGTTGCAACGGTCCTAAGGAAGCACCTAGTCCCGTCGTTGCCTGATTGTGTTTGCCAAGCCTTCGAGCCTGGCCTGGGAGTTTGTTTCCCAAACGTGTTATGATTAGTTGTGGCCGGTGTGGGCCTATTTATAGTGTGTGTACCTTTAGTCAATTGGGCTGAAGGCCCCATGCGCAATCAGTTGTTCACTTGTATTACTTCTAATATATGTAAATTTTATACGAAAAAGCTAACATGACAAAGTTAGGTAAAACTGATAAGCTTATATCATAAGTTCAAAAAAAAAAAAAAATATATATATATATATATATATATATATATATATATATATATATATATATATATAAAAAAAAAAACATATATATAAACAAATTAAATATCTACATAGTAAAAAAGGGAAATAATTCTTGGGCTTAGAAAAATGATTAACAACATGCTAATGACAAGATTATGACGCATGACAAAATCAATGATAAGAAGTTAGATGAAACATGTGTCAACGATGGATTAGCTAGACATCTCACTGGACATAAAAGAAGAGATATGTACACCATTTTTATTGATGCATACATCATTTTGTACAAGTTATACAACAAACTATGTAGCATTACGTTGCACAATTGGTGGTGTATCCATAAATAAATTGGGTAGATATCACCTCCTTAGACATGTAGTTAAAGTACCAAAGTAAACATGTGAAAAATAAACACAACTCGTTAGACATATATTGTACTAGATGATTGTTCACGCATAGTGACGACAGTGTATAGTAACATCAATTTGTTTGTGTGTGTATATGGGTGTAAGTGAGAGTAAGGAAGGTTTGTGGATTGAATTGTAATTAAGTATTTAAATAATTAATGATTGTGTTGCCTTTTATAAGTAATGATACTTTCAGATATTTTAGTCAAACAACTTCATTCATTTTATAAGTTTTTAAACAAGAAAAGTTAGAGTAGAAAAAGTGTAAATCATTAGTGTATGGTCTTTTATGTAATAGTTGGTAGTATATTATGTAATAAGTTGTTATGTTGGTTACCACCCTCTCAACACTTGTAATAGTTGAGAGGGGGAAGAACAAGATTACCACCCTTGGAACATTTTGCATGATGGGCCTATCACTACCTCACTTTTGAGGTGTGTGTTCCAGCAATGAAGTTCCTATCTTCTCAACTTTCTCTAAAAAGTGTACACTGATACTATCTCTATATTATGATATATTTAAGATAATTATGGGAAAACAAGAACATAGTTTGACCATTTTTTCTTTATATTTAGAGAGCTAATGTAATACCCCCAAAATATCGCAGCAGAAGATAGTGTCACTAGGGTATTACTTCATAGTTCACAGCACAAATTACAAAAAATTACTCTAAATGAGACGTTTTGAAATAAATTGTCATTCGATTAAAATATCAGAGTTTACAAAGAGGTCCCATAAGTTTACAATATGTACAACAAAAAAGTTGTAAAGTTTTTCGAATGATAATATATGCATCGTCTTCAAAAAAAATTTCCGTGCGCCTACCCATGCCAGCTAATTCCTTTCAAACCTGAGATAAACATGCTAAAAAGTCAAAACAATGGTTGAGTGAATTCATAGGTTTATAGTAAAGCAGTTGATCACAAGATTGCAAGTTTAATAGACAGTGGGTTACGTTGTTATACACCCATAATTAGAAAAGCAGTATATTATTGCATCTATGCTCATGGCACTCAAACTGACGGTATATATCAACAATGATATATAGGATAATAATGGCCCCGTGTAGGTACTTGCCATATACATAGAGTTACAAGTATAGTACGTTTGGTTACGTATCCAACTAACACAAACGGGATTTGTCAATCCCGATAGGCCTATCTACTATATTCGCGTTCACTCACAAGTGATTAATGGTCCATAATGTGGGGGACTTATGGCATAAGGGAACTTAGACACAAGCTATAGAAAACTATAAGGGGGGTTGAATAGTTTTACCGGTTTTTAAATTGTTTCAAAACTTTACTTTTGAAAAACTTTGAATTGAATCTTATGTGTAATCAATCAACACCAATATAAACACTAAACTATACTATCTAATGTAAAAAATGAATGTAAAGAAAAGAGATGAAAATATCAAACCGGGACAAAGAGATTTATAGTGGTTCGGTCACGAAGCTCTTCTTCGCCCTACTCCACTCCCCGAGTACCACACTCGAGAGTTTCAAGCACTATGTCAACAAACCTCCCTTCAGGCGGAGAAAACTGTACAACGTCGCTTATCCTAATTTCCGACACTAAGCTAGATGTCGAGTACTAATCTTAGCTAGTACCAATCTACCATGATCCACACGATCCTTTCTACTTCACACAATCAACATACTTGACTCGATCTACCCGATCTACCCTTGATCTACTTGATCAACACACTAGCCCACAAGCTATAAGAGATCTCCAAGATCTCAACAAGATCACAATGATCAACTCTCACTTGACTCTATCTACCCACTCTACCTTTGATCAACTCACAAGCTCACAAACTACAAGAGATATTCAATATCTCTACAAGATCACAATGATCTACTCTCACAAACTCTCAAAAGAAAAATGAACTTGATGTATGCTAGAATACAACAAGTGTGTAACAAATGTTACAAGTGCACTAGCTACAACTACAACACTTTGTATCTTCTTTGATACCTTGTGTTCTTCTCTTGCACTAGTAGAGGAATGAAGGTGATTACTTGGTTGAATGACTTGATCACTCTTTAAACAAAAGAAAACTAAACTAAATGATCAAGAAAAAAAGATGTGGTGAGAGTTTTGAACTCAGAAAGATATGTGTGAAAAAGGATGCCCAAAAACTGTGAAGATGGCTGGTATTTATAGGCAGAAAAAATCTAACCGTTATGAGGACACGGTACCACTAAATGTCATGGTACCACTAAATTTAGTGGTACCGTGCCGGACAAAATCGCTCCTCTTTTTGTCTTTAGTGGTGAAAGTTTAATTTGGGAAGTTTTGAGCTGATTTTGGGGGAGAAAATAGTTGTTATGATATTTAAACTTATTTTTCCAATAAAACATTTCTTAATAATTCAAAAATAACTTGTAAAGTGTATTTTTGAAAAAATATTTTGTCACATTAAAAATGTGAAGTTTTAAACACAAATTCACTTCTTTGATCATTTGTCAAGTTATAAATTTGTTTGTTCATACCTAGAGTGATTTGCGCAGAAATGAGATCTTTCGACTAAAAACTTGTTTACATTAATTTTAACGTAAAGTGTTTTCACATTTTGTCATCCTCAAAATGTGAAGTTATCGAAAGATATAAATAACGTTTTTAATACATTATTTACATCAACACAAGCAATAATACATTCAGTTCAGAGCACAGTTTTCAAACAATTGTGATTATAATAAAAGTAGCAGCATGTATCCCCCCCAAATAGTTTATAAAACAGTTAAACAAAAGTTGGGGCTATGAACTTACCTTAACGTGTGGCGAATGAAGTATTACAAGCGAAGTGTGACAACCGGTACTTTTCCCACTAATATTTTAATAATAAACGCCAATTTATTATTTTTCTAACTGTTAGATTAAACATTTATGTGTCTACATAACGAATACGGGTAACAACCCCGCACGCTGTAACGAACAGTAACTCACCAAAAACTATTTAATTTTATCAAAAGGTGAAATATTCACTTTCAGACAGTTACAGACACAAACGTAACAAAAATGAGAGGTTATCTCGTTTTTCTGAAAAACGACACCACACGCGTACCGACACCACACCAGTAAAGATTTACTTACTGGTCCCCCTCATGAGACCTTGTCATTCGTACCATTTAAAACTTCTCAAGTCGTATTGTAGCATATTCATAACATTCAAACATACATCTGAAGTGATTTTGGCCAGCGGTTTTAGAGAGAGAAAGGAAGAGTGGGAACCTAGAGAGAGAAAGTAAAATATGTGTATTGAGATTATGAGAAGTTGCAACCCTCTCCCCGAGTGGGCTGTGAAGCGAGCTGACAGTGGGTAAAGACCCGACCCACTCCACAAGTTCTATATTAACTAAACCATTACTAATATTACTGACAATCCTACGAGCAAGTTAATGCTAACAGATACTCGGGGTGACCGAGTCTTCAGATGAATATTTATATTCCTAACAATCTCCCCCTAAGGGAGGTCACCCCGAAAATAATATTTTGAATTCTTAGCATTCCATTAGATGAACATGTCTTCCTAGCTCGTAGATCTTGATTCTTCAAAATCATTGATCTTTTTGCGTTCAGCAGTGAGCTTTTGATGACTGATCTTTTGACTTGGATGATCTTCTAGTGTTCTTTGAGGTTATCATCCAATAACTGTCTTCAAGTCATCTTGCAGCATCGTCTCCTTGTGAAGTTGTGATCTTTGAGTCGACATGCTCACACTTTCTTGAATCATGATTTTCAGCATCAGAGTTGCGAAAGCAATGTTGAAGGTCTTTCATTTTATCATGACTTCTTTGAATACAATGATGGTGAAGTGTGAGCATGGGGTGATGGATCAGCATCTTTTCGGAAATCAGCAGCGACCGCCAGATATTCCTGCATACGACAGTTAGCAATAAAACGTCCGGTACTTACAGGTTCGGACTTAGAGATTGTCAACAGCATAGTGTGAAAACTCTCTCTAATCCTTACCAAGGCCGTTCCTAAATCGAAAGCCCACAGAGGGCTTACAAGATCTACCGTAGTAAATCAACGATTAGGTGAGTCGCTGGAGTTCACTCCACGACTGTAGACCGTTTGAAACCGCCGCGACCACTAAGCGTAATTCATAAGGAATTACCGAAGTGACCTGCATTCAGGGCTGTTTGATGTTGACCCTGGCAGGAGTTTCCATTCAATCACTGAGAATTACATTTGTAAATTCCCTCATAAATGTTCTGGCAGATTGCTAAGATCTGCGTAGGACTCATAAGTTTACAACTGGTGTCCTTAATGTTGAACAACCAGTGTAGAAGTAACAAGTGTTCCTATGAGATCTTATAATGCATCTCGTGGCTCTAGACTCGATAAGTGCAATTTTGGTAGTCGGAGACTGGAGCGGTGTCTCCTGTTTCAATATCAACATAACTCGTAATGAGCAGTCGATAGATTATGCAGGGTTCCCCGTGAGAATGAAACAAGTCCTTTTAAGAGAACTTGAGTGGCTTAGAAGGTTTAGTGCAGTGCATCACTGGGTCCATGACGTCTTGTCTTCATTACCGGCGTCACCTTAGTAACAACCAGTAGCATATGAATTGAACCCGGTTTCTGCCCTAAGGTTGAATAATTTGGAGGGCTATTTCTTTTCACCCTTTCACATTACTTTTCTTTTTAATTCTTCAACCCCTTCTTTCTCCTTTCTCATATTACTCCTTTTTCATAATCATACCTAAGGACTTTCTAATACTAGCTATTTGGTATTGTCCTTGGGTAGATCCCTCCGGCTCTGGCGGATCATAGGACGGTTTTCCTAACCTTAGCCACCTTATAACACCATGACTATCCTAAGTTTCCGTAAACCAAAATCCTTGAAAAATCTCTCAAAATGTTCATGATTATGAAACACATTTTGCTAACACTTTAAGAGTTTTATAATTTTTAAAGGCTCCCCCTTAACATGTGCTCATATGTTTTAATTTAAAATTTGCACATGTTGGGTAGAGATTGCACTTTTTGAATTGATCCACTTTCAGTGAACATGACCGATTCGAGACACGCTTACTGATGCGTGGTTTTGCGACCTTACAACAGGTTTTACCTCTCAAGGGATCTCGAGAGGCTTACAACCCCACCAGGCAGTGTACCTGACCGATGTAGTATAGTGTAGTGGTAAGTACGGGGGATTGATCGTTCTCCACAGGGAATAGTGTCGTTAGGATTGAAAAACTATTCTAATAGGTCTAAGGGTGAGGGAAGATTCTTTTTTGTATTTTTATATTTTTTTGGAAAGCAAGTAAAAATCTCGGGTTTGAAAGAGTGGGCGGAATTAGTTGCTAGTCAACTAACCCAAATAACTACGAATGCAAATAAAATAAAATAATGAAAATGAAAAGGTTGTGAAACTTATGTGGAGAGAAATGTGTTTACTTAGATTTCCTTACTCCCTAACTATCTTTTACCGGTTGATTAGTGTGTATTAATCGCGTGGATGACGGGTGTATTCCTTAATACCAATCGTGGGGTGGCGTACGTACTTCCCCAACTCTACAAGCTCCTACTTCACTCCTATGTCGAGCCGGCTAAGAAGCTCCTAACATGGGATCACTAGAATTCGCTCATGCATTAAATACAACCATAAAAACCTTAGTACGCATTGGTTCATGTTTCTTAAGACGTTCAAGCAAGTTACCGAATAGGAAGTTAGCCAGTTTTCTTAAGCCTAACATCGATGAACAATCATCCAATACAATTAATAACACACTAATAACCAATAATCAATAGCTAGGTTTCATTAGATCTAAGCAAACACAAGATAAATCTAGCCTAGCATGTTAATTAAAAGACAAGAACAAGATGTAATCAAACAACACATAGACATATTGAATGATTAAATAATCACTTATCTTCAATTAAACATGGGAGATCCAAGGGTATGAAAACCCTTAAAAATGGCAGAAATTCGTCTTAGGATTTCTCCTCCAAAATTACACACAATAAGTTCCACACTAATGACAAAAAATTGCAAAACTATATATAGAGTTTAAGGGCTGACGGCGTCACGTTATAGATCCTGACGCCGTCACCTCGCCGCTTTTAGGGTTCCCGGATGGCCTTCCTGACGCCGTCCCTCTTTAGACCTCCAAAATCCGTTCTGGCTTATCAAAGCTTGACGCCGTCAGAAATGAGCTTGACACCGTCCCTCTTTAAGTTAAGCCGTGACGACCTTGATCACTTCAAAGGGTGACGCCGTCAGATTTTTCATGAAAAATTCTCTGGCTTATCATGAGTAATTTTCATATCCACCTTTTTTTGCCAAGCCGTGACGCCGTCTGGACCAATCCCTGACGCCGTCAAAGGTACTTTCCAGCATAATTTTGAGACTTTGTCGTTTTCTTCACTTTTATGCTCCAAAAACGTCCAAAATGCTTCCTTTTCCAGATTTCTTCTCAAAAGTACCTAAAATGACAAAAGGAACGATTTAGGGCAATATTTGATCAAATAAATACGATTTAGGGCTTAAATGACCCCCTAAAAGCGGTACACTTTTCGCTTCATCAAATACCCTTACACTTGAGATTTGCTTGTCCTCAAGCAAATGTGCTTTTATTCTAATCAAAATACAAGTTAGGGGTCATTTAATGCTAATATAAAAGTAATTACAACAAATAATCGTTCCACTTTAATCATAATAAGCACGGAGATTACAAACTAGCACCTCACAAGTAGTGTTTAGATACTCACATCTCTCAAGTGTCATCAAAAAAAATCTCATAAATGAAAACGGATAATATCTCACACTACCTGTCATAGCAAATAGATTACCATAGGCTTGGGAAAGGATCGAAAACCTCCTCCACTAGGCGTAAGCACCTAAGATAAACTATCAAAGAGGGCTTTTACGTGGGTTATAAGGTGAGGTGTAGGGATATGATAAACACGGTTTTGTTGGATAAGGGATATTTTACTGGTGGCGAGTTAAAGATCTTGATTAATTACATGTACTATACAATGTCGCTAAGCCAAGACTAGACTCGATCTTAAGCTAAAAACAAAATAACAAAAACATAAAATGAAACGGGATGGTAGTCCGTATGTTTTTTCTATTTTTCTTTTTCTCATTTTTTTTTTGTATTTTTCTTGATTTTTTTTTTTTTTTTTTTTTTTTTTTTTTTTTTTTTTTTTGCATACACTTTTGCCCTACCATCCAAGATAATACATCATAGGGGCGTTGCATTCCCCTTACACTTGAACTTTTACATAACTTTACAAATAACTATTCTAATGACTCAAATTAAGATAATTGAAAAACTTGGAGTACTTTTAAAATATTTAGCACATATGGGGGTAATAAATGATGTTCTTCCCCATTACTCCATTACACTAGTACTTTACCCATGAGTCCCAATCGTCCCAAAACAATATGTACAAGGATATGACTCGACTTAGCAACCATGTAATCAATTAGATAATTAACTAAGGGTTTAAACAAATGTTGTCACAATAATGCACTAAAGATGAGTGCATACAAGGTAGGCTAAGGCGATTTGGGTACACATTTAAGTGGGGTGTAACAAATTCTTCCTTTAAGTAAAATGCTTAAAGGTCGAAACGAAAAGATAGGCTCTGAGGGGTGTACTAGGGGTATCGTGTACTAAAAATGAGTACAACGCAAAGGGTGTGGGAGAATTATTTGACCAATGTAGCCAAAGTAATTATAACAAAAACATAGGTGTAAAACAATGGGTTAATCCTAATGCCTCTTATCATGTAGTAAATCTAACTACACGAATGTAGTCTCACTTGTGGCCTCGGAATGGTCCTAACGCAAGTTCTAGAATCTAAGTGCTACCGGTACACTCATCATAGCATAAATGCTTTTCCTACCAATTCTAGGGGCGAACCTCACATATTTGGGGTGGAAAAATTTTTTAGTGGTACGGTTTTGTGCTAGTCATATAACTCCTATCCATGAGATGCTCATTAAGATCAAAGTTTCACTCCTATATGTTGTAAAAAAATTTAAATTTGGCACTAAAATTACCCTAACAGGTGTTTCTCTCAGTTTTATTACACATCTACTATTAAATAAACAAAAATCAAGTGCAATTGTATTCTCTAAAGTATCGTACTTTTACCCCCCCCCCCTTACACTTAAGATGAACATTGTCCCCAATGTTCAAATAACAAGATGTAAAAGCATAAAGTAAAAGAATGAAATCAAATACTCCCCTGATTCGCTCGGTGGATAATGTGGTAACACGGTTAGATCTTCTTCCAAGGTAATGTTGAAGCTTAACGACTAATGCATCGCCATAAACTTGATTCCACATACATCTCCTTGTCCAAAATAACCTGTTAAACCTGAGAAAACAAACACGAAAACCTGCATAACATCGGCGGGATAAATTCTATATATAAGGATATAATGCTTGTGGAATGATTATTTTGCAGATTCCTGGAGATTATAAGTTAGAGATTTAATAAAAACTTTTTTTATGAAAACAAAACTTTCAAAATTTTCAGAAAATTAAAACCTGACGCCGTCAGGTTGTAAATCCTGACGCCGTCAGAAATGATCTGACAGAATTCTCATGTTAAGTTTCCGGAAAAATTTTGGAAAACCCTATACCTTACTTCCTGGAATTCCTGCAAAACATCATCATGACTCGATACAAGCATTTGACTCAAACAAATACTAATATGTATGTTAATTTATTATTATTACGATTCATGTCCATTTGTGTTCTAATAAACCGATTTAGATTTCCCTTACACTTAACTTTTGCAAAATACCTTTATATGTAGTTAAGACGAAGTTAAAAACAAGATAAAGCATTTTCACAATTTAGTTTTGAACATGAATCAATAATAATAAAAATTAAACATACATACGGAAGCAAATAAAATCAAACAAACAAACAAATAAACACACAAAACAAATAAAGCTTGGGTTGCCTCCCAAGAAGCGCTTTTCTTTATTAACGAGTCTTGTAGCTAGACTCAAAGTCCTTCTACCCTATGTATGTGAGTTCGTCATCGAGGACGTCTTTAGGGTTAAGCTTGGATTGAAGTTTCCTATTGGTCCGCTTAGTACAATATATCCTTTCAAACTTCTCTCCATCCGGGTCATACAATGTCATCTTAATATGCCATGACCCATCTCCATCTTTGGGTGGTTTGTCCCAATCCCACTTATGATCATCGTCCTCACAAGTCCACTTATTCATCCCTAGGTTAATTGGCAAAACTCCTAGGAAATCAATCATCTTCCTAAAAACTAGAGGGTCTTCAAATGGATCCAATTCAGTGTCCCTAGCCAAGAGTTGCTCTACCGTATGTGTTCGGTTCACAAAGTCCTCTTCTAGGTAAAATGGGCGTTGGGGTCCTATGAAGTCTCTATTGATCCAAGGTCCATATCTAGATGGTCTCCTATTTAATTCTAACCAATGGGGTGTTGGTTCATCACTAGTATCATAAGCATGTTTCTTCACATCATAGACTGACCAAGTATCACCTTCTCCTACCGCTATCTTAGATTCCTTACAATCAATCATAGCACTAGCGGTCGCCAAAAATCCTCTACCTATCAACAAGGGGCATGTAGGGTCGCTAACCATATCAAGGACGTGGAAATCGGCTAAAATGGTTAGTTTTCCTATGTGTACTAACACGTCCTTGACTACTCCAACTGGGTAAGCAACACTCCCATCCGCTAAGCCTATTATCACCTCGGTTTCTTCAAGCTTTCCTAGTTTTAGAGAGGTGTAGAGAGGTAACGGAAGTAGGTTAAGGCTTGATCCAAGATCGGCTAATGTGTCATAAGCCTCCGAATTACCGATCTTGCAAGGTAGAACAAATAAGCCCGGATCATCTAACTTCTTAGGTAGCTTGTTTTGAACGAAGGCGGTCCCTTTTTCGCCTAACTTGAGCTTCTTCTCATCCAACACATCACTAACCGGACTTTCAAGGTGGAGCTCCTTGAATTCATTGTCAAGGTTTTGAGTGGGAGGTGTTTCAACTATGTTGTTGACCAATTTAGTGTTGGATATCATAACTTCTTGGTCATTTTGAACGACTTGGGTTTGTTTGAAACACGAGCTCATGGAATTGACCGAATAATATTGTGGACAAGAACTAGGAGACGAAACCGATGAAATGGCGTTGACGTTTAGTTTCGGGTTCTTGACTGTGTCGCTAGGGAGTGCTCCCATTTCTCGGTCATTGAGGGCTTTCAACAAAGTGTCAATCTTATTGGTCATCTCGCTTTGTTTTTGTTTGAAATCGGATTCAAACTTGGCCAAACGAGCTTCTTGAGATGCCATAAATTGGGACATCAATCCTTCAAATTTATTGGTACTACCATGATTGTTGGAAGGATTGTTATTGAAAGTGCGGTTCGAGTTGGAACCGCTTGATTGGAAACGATTAGGTGGGTTGGAAGAATTGGTTTGTTGTGCGTTTTGGTTTTGTTTCCACCTAAGGTTCGGGTGATTTTTCCATGAGGGGTTGTATGAATCACCATAGGGGTTTGGCTCGGGTTTGAAAGTGTACCACTTGTCTCCCGCTCCGTCGGTACGCGAGGATGCGTAGTCCGCAAAAGCTTGTTCGGGGAGTTCCATGCAATCACGAGTGTCGTGGGGACCACTACATAATTCACATGAAGAAGTGATTTTGTTCACTTGGCTTGAAGGTTTAGGAGCCTCGTAGGATTTCATAAGAAACTTGACTTGGTCTTCAAGTTCTATGATCCTACGGTCGGAAGTGCTTGAATTGTTCGAAGGCAAAGATATTGCCTTAACCGTTTTATTCAAATCACGGGGATCACTCCAACTTTCGTTGTCATAAAGAGCAAGATCTTCTAGGAGAGCCCATGATTGTTCCGCACTTAGATCACGTAGCTTACCACTGGCCGCTTGGTCAATGGTTTGCCTCGTGGAGAGATTGATATGGTCATAGAAGATTTGGACTTGGAGCCAAAGTTCTAAGCCATGGTGAGGGACTTTTTGGAGTAAGTCCTTGAATCGAGTCCATGCCTCGTAGAGGGTTTCGCCTTGACGTTGTTGGAACATCAAGATATCATTCCTTAGCTTGGTAGTTCTTCCCGGTGGAAAAAACTGAGCAAGGAAACGAGTGGTGAGATCATCCCAAGAGGTGATGGATCCTGCGGGTAGACGCTCTAGCCATTGACTAGCTTGGTCCCGCAGAGAGAATTGAAAGAGACGCAGTCGGGTCGTCTCTCGAGTGGCAACATCAAGGTCTATAGAATCAACGATTTTGAGAAAGTCCTTGAGATGTTGATTAGGATCTTCAGAACGAAGTCCTTGGAATGCGCATCCGCTTTGCACCAACCGGATGGTGTCGGATCGCAAGGGAGTGACATTGGCTCCTTGAGTGAGCTCAATGGTGTTTCGATAGCCATGGTGGCTAGGACGGGAGTAGTATCCTAAGGTACGGGCTCTAGGAGGTTGTGGTGGTTGTTGTGGTGGGTTGTTTGGATCGAGGATATTACCATCTTCCATGATGTCGAATGGTAATGGTTACGAACAAAGAAACGAAGAAAAAAAGATAGACTAAAGAAAACCTAGAAAATTAAAAATAAAAAATTAAATAAATAAAATAAAAATCTCACTAGAAAGGAATCTAGTGAGTAGACCTATAAAATAAAAATTCAACCTAAACAATAACTATTCCCCGGCAACGGCGCCAAAAACTTGATGCGTGGTTTTGCGACCTTACAACAGGTTTTACCTCTCAAGGGATCTCGAGAGGCTTACAACCCCACCAGGCAGTGTACCTGACCGATGTAGTATAGTGTAGTGGTAAGTACGGGGGATTGATCGTTCTCCACAGGGAATAGTGTCGTTAGGATTGAAAAACTATTCTAATAGGTCTAAGGGTGAGGGAAGATTCTTTTTTGTATTTTTATATTTTTTTGGAAAGCAAGTAAAAATCTCGGGTTTGAAAGAGTGGGCGGAATTAGTTGCTAGTCAACTAACCCAAATAACTACGAATGCAAATAAAATAAAATAATGAAAATGAAAAGGTTGTGAAACTTATGTGGAGAGAAATGTGTTTACTTAGATTTCCTTACAACCTAACTATCTTTTACCGGTTGATTAGTGTGTATTAATCGCGTGGATGACGGGTGTATTCCTTAATACCAATCGTGGGGTGGCGTACGTACTTCCCCAACTCTACAAGCTCCTACTTCACTCCTATGTTGAGCCGGCTAAGAAGCTCCTAACATGGGATCACTAGAATTCGCTCATGCATTAAATACAACCATAAAAACCTTAGTACGCATTGGTTCATGTTTCTTAAGACGTTCAAGCAAGTTACCGAATAGGAAGTTAGCCAGTTTTCTTAAGCCTAACATCGATGAACAATCATCCAATACAATTAATAACACACTAATAACCAATAATCAATAGCTAGGTTTCATTAGATCTAAGCAAACACAAGATAAATCTAGCCTAGCATGTTAATTAAAAGACAAGAACAAGATGTAATCAAACAACACATAGACATATTGAATGATTAAATAATCACTTATCTTCAATTAAACATGGGAGATCCAAGGGTATGAAAACCCTTAAAAATGGCAGAAATTCGTCTTAGGATTTCTCCTCCAAAATTACACACAATAAGTTCCACACTAATGACAAAAAATTGCAAAACTATATATAGAGTTTAAGGGCTGACGGCGTCACGTTATAGATCCTGACGCCGTCACCTCGCCGCTTTTAGGGTTCCCGGATGGCCTTCCTGACGCCGTCCCTCTTTAGACCTCCAAAATCCGTTCTGGCTTATCAAAGCTTGACGCCGTCAGAAATGAGCTTGACGCCGTCCCTCTTTAAGTTAAGCCGTGACGACCTTGATCACTTCAAAGGGTGACGCCGTCAGATTTTTCATGCAAAATTCTCTGGCTTATCATGAGTAATTTTCATATCCACCTTTTTTTGCCAAGCCGTGACGCCGTCTGGACCAATCCCTGACGCCGTCAAAGGTACTTTCCAGCATAAATTTGAGACTTTGTCATTTTCTTCACTTTTATGCTCCAAAAATGTCCAAAATGCTTCCTTTTCCAGATTTCTTCTCAAAAGTACCTAAAATGACAAAAGGAACGATTTAGGGCAATATTTGATCAAATAAATACGATTTAGGGCTTAAATGACCCCCTAAAAGCGGTACACTTTTCGCTTCATCACTTACATCACTAGTTAGACTAGCTTGAAATTATTACCCGGCCTGGTCACATCCACAAAAAGTTTCTCGAAATGGTACACTCTACTCAGACATATCCTCTTCGAGACACGCTTACATCACTGGTTAGACCAGCTTGAAATTATTACCCGGCCAGGATATGTCCTTTCGATTAATAACAGTTTGTGTTTCTTCAATTCATTGGTAAAGTTTGAGTCACATGAGATGTCACATCCTTTTTGCTGTAGTGCCATTTGCTCCCCCTCAATATGTGCATCGATATACGAAAGAGTTTTAGCACATATGGGAGAGCTTACATTTAAGACCAAATAATCACATTTTCATCAGAATTTCATATTTAAATCACATTCTCTCCCCCGATCAAAAATTTCAAACCATTTGAGATTTGTGATCCCAATTGATTTAAATATGTTTAGAAAATTTGGGAGAAAATGTTGGTCAGGTTTAAATGTATTCTGATTATGGAGCATACTATGCTCCCCCTTAAACCACGAGAGAGTGTCACTGCTGATGTTGCACAATGCTTAAAAAGGTGTCAGAAATTTGAACAAATACTCTCCCCCTCAATTAATGACCCGTTTTCTATTTAAAGAGCTGTAGTCATTCAATTGAGTGTGACGTATTTGTGAAAATTTAAGTCCAGTTACCACCTTGTGAAACACCAAAACTCTCCTGAAGAATCATAGAACAGAAGGAGTTTGTGATGTAAAGAAGACTTCTCTTCTTATACAAGAAATAATGCACTGAAACGAACATCAGTTCGAAGAAACATAAATATAAAGTATTCCATGCCCAGGTGAACATCACCCAGTTGGAGGAACAGCCATCTTTTTGGTGACATGCTTTCCCCATTGTAAAGCACGGGTTGCAGTATGAAGTAGCTGCAAGCCATAGACATGTTTTAACCGGTTAGTATAACTTCTGCTCGAGCTTCATTTAAAGACCCGTGTCATTATTGAATGACATTTCTAGGACCGTAAATGTTATCGATAAACAGAAGACATGCCTAGAAGAACTATTTTTGGTATTTTCTGTTTTTCTGATTTTTTTGGGTTTTTATAGGTTTTATATTTTTCTATTTTCTTTTTGGTTTAAGATATACACAGATATATACAAGGATATGTGAAGTAAATCCTCTACTCTTCCTTTTCTTCTTGAAGACACTTGAGTGTTTCAGGAGACAAACTCTTCATGCCAAGCCGCGGGAGAATAAATTGAAACCGTTCTCTCGGAAGTGCCTTAGTGAAGATATCAGCCAACTGGAACTCCGTCCTCACGAAGTAGAGTTCAACGATCCCTTTCTCAACCTGTTCCCTTATGAAGTGATGCTTGATGTCGATGTGCTTTGAACGGGAATGTTGGACATTGTTGCAGCAAAGAGCGATAGCACTTTTGTTATCGCAATACAGAGGAATCTTGTTATATGCAAATCCATAGTCAGATAGTTGTGATCGCATCCAAAGAATTTGAGCACAACACGCGGACATGGCAATGTATTCAGCCTCTGTGGAAGATATTGAAGTACTCATTTTCTTTTTAGAAGACCAGCTGACCAACTTTTCCCCAAGAAACTGAGCACCTCCCGATGTGCTTCGACGAGTATCTTGACACCCCGCATGATCCGCATCTGCATAAGTCATGAGTTCCATTGCGGTGTCCTTAGGATACCAGAGACCCATGTGAACAGTGCCTTGAAGATATCTGAAGACCCGTTTTACTGCTTCCAGATGCTTCTTGGTGGGCTTGGACTGATACCGAGCACACATACATACGGCAAACAAGAGATCTGGCCGGCTGGCGGTAAGGTACATTAAGGATCCAATCATGCTTCTAAACTTAGTTTGATTAACCGGGATCCCAGAGTGGTCTTCATCCAACTTAGATCTCTCAACCATAGGAGTGTCAACTGCATCACTTGATTCAAATCCAAATTTCTTCAATATTTCATTTGCATATTTGGATTGATTGATAAAGATGCCTCCGGGACTTTGAGATATTTGCAAACCCAAGAAGAACGACATTTGTCCCATCATAGACATTTGAAACTTAGAACTCATCTCATTAGAAAACCTATCACATTCCCTAGGATCAGAAGAGGCAAAGATGATGTCATCTACATAAATCTGAACAAGAAGTAGATGTTTGCCTGATTTCCTAGTGAATAGTGTAGGATCAACAACACCTTTGGAAAAACCATTACCCAGAAGAAACTTTGATAAAGTATCATACCACGCCCTGGGTGGTTGCTTTAGCCCATAAAGAGCCTTCTTCAAATGGTAGACGTGAGTAGGATGATCAGGATCCACAAAACCTTCTGGTTGACTGACATAGACTTCTTCCTTCAGATCACCGTTTAGAAATGCTGTCTTCACATCCATTTGGTAGACAATCATATTCTGACTGGTAGCATTAGCTAGAAAGATTCTGATGGCTTCAATTCTAGCAACCGGAGCAAATGATTCTTCAAAGTCTATGCCCTCTTCTTGTCGGTACCCCTTCGCAACAAGCCATGCCTTATTCTTTAAAACATCACCGTACTCATCGAGTTTCACTTTAAAGATCCACTTTAGAGCGATAACCATTGCACATTCTGGAAGAGGCACTAATTCCCAAACTTCAAGTCGATCAAACTCATGAATTTCATCTTGCATAGCAGTATACCAACTATCTTTAGACATGGCTTCTTTGACGTCTTTTGGCTCGACTTTAGAGAGTACGAAATTAAAGAAGCACCACAGTGCATCGGTGGCAAGTTGCTTTCGAGTGGAAACCAGCCGAGACGGATTACCAATGATGTTGTCAATTGGATGATCATTGGTCCATTTTCTGAGATGATCATGTGGTTGAGGGTTTTGAACTGATTTTGCTGTGTTGTGATCTCCTGAAGATGTATCAGTGGATAACTAGGCAGCAAATACATTTTCAAATGGAACATCATCAACAGGAGCAAAAGGATTCACATCAAAAGAATTGTTTTCTGCAGAACCTTGCTGTACCGAAGAAGACTGAATATTTGATGATGAGGGCGATTGACTGGCAGGTGGAGCATCTTAACTGATTGATACAGATACAGATGGACCTTCTGAGTTCTGTGGAATTTGAGCATCAGCAACAGGAGGTACAGGTGGAACTTCCGTTGTGGAATTTACTGTTGGTGGCTCAAAATATTCGTCAAACATCGAATCAAATAACTTCTTCAACTCTTCACTGGTGGGAGGTACATAAGGAACTGTAGGCGTGGAATTCTGTACAAGACCTGAACTAATTGGTCCAGGTGTCAATAGATTAGGTGCGGGTCCAGAACTGGTTTGTCCAGGAGCCGTTTGCTCAGTCAGCTCATCGAATGTAACGTGAATAGTTTCTATGATTTGTCGGGTTCTCTTGTTGTAGATTCTATATCCCTTGCGATCTGGTGCATACCCAACAAAGAAACCTACGTCTGCTTTAGCTTTTAGCTTTCCCAAATCTTGACCATCATTTTTCGGATAGCACAAAGCACCGAACACTCGAAGAAAGGAAAGATCTGGTTTCTTCCCATGTAACAGCTCGTAAGGAGTTTTGTTGTGAAGAGTGTGTATCAAGGAACGATTTTGGGTGTAACACGCAGTAGCAATTGCTTCTGCCCAAAGAAACATCGGAGCCTTAGAATATATTAGCATAGTTCTTGCAGCTTCCACTAAAGTACGATTTTGTCTTTCAACAACACCGTTTTGCTGAGGAGTGCGTGCAACACTTTTCTGATGAGTTATGCCAATATCTTCATAAAATTGACTGAGTTGTTGGTTAACAAACTCAGTTCTATTGTCCGTCCGAATGATTCTGACAGTTTTGTTCAGCCTTACTTGTAACTGCTTGATTAGTTTAATGATAACCTCTGGAGTTAGATCCTTGGTTCTCAAAAACTTTACCCATGTAAACCGAGAGTAGTCGTCGACCACCACCAGAACATACTTCTTTCCATTGATACTCTGCACTCTCATTGGTCCGCACAGATCCATGTGAAGGGTATGAAGAACTTCCATGATGGTATTGATGGTTTTGGGTTTGTGAGTATGTTTCTTGCTTTTGCCCAATTGACATGTAGAACAAAGACGATCTTTCTCAAATTTTAGTCTGGGCATGCCTCGTACAAGATCCTTGCGAGACAAGTCATTTATGGTGCCGAAGTTCAAGTGATTCAAACGACGGTGCCAAAGCCATGATTTAGTCTTCGAGGCCTTTGAAAGAAAGCATATAGGAGAGGACCTCATCATTTCTTCAATTGAGATGGTGTATAAATTGGTACCACGACTGCCTTTAAAAAGATCAACACCATCCAACTCTCTGACGAAACAAGTGTGTTTTCTGAAAGCAACTTCAAGATCGGAGTCAAAAAATTGACCAACAGAAAACAAGTTATGTCCTAGTCCTTCCAAATAGTATACTCGGAAAATTACACTGTCACCAAACACATAATCTCCGTAACCCATAATTGCCCCAAAATGGTTGTTCCCAAATCTAACTGTCCCGATAAACTTTTTCACGAAATTCTTGAGCCGTGAGCGATTCCCAGTCATATGTTTTGAGCAGCCTGAGTCCAAATACCAAAGGACGATTTGTACGACCTGCATTTGAAAACAGAAAACGATGGATAACTGAAAAATGTGGATCCCCACGTACAGCTGGGGTCCGTTTGGTTAGCACACACAAATTCTGGAACTACAGGTTTCATAGATGCAACTGTATTTACAGAGGAAATTACACTAGAAGAAGCAATTGACCTAGCAGTAGGGTATTGTGTCACTAAAGGCAACATTCGACCAGTTGGTCTCCATTCCTTAACCTTCACTACTTTATGGTTATTCAATTTAGTTAAGGGGCACTGATCTCCTAAAGTGAGCTTCCTTCCAGTGGGTCTCCATTGATACCTGATGCGTTCCAACAAGCTATAAAAACTTGACGTGCTTTTGCAACGGGTTTTAAATTTATAAAACAAGACTTACCGGTTAGCTAGGAACACATACGAGCAAGTATACTCGTCCGTTGTAGTAAAAGGATTAGTAAGTCAAGGTCGTCCCAAGAGACTTGGTTGTACTCAAATGTTGTTTGATTGTTTAAGCAAGTAACAAGTTGATAGATTTGATTGTCATGGATCAAACCACCAAGAAAATTAATTATAAAAGCACACAAACACTTGTTTAGGAATAATAAACAATCGTGGTGGAATGTTAAACATGTTTGGGTGAAACATAGAAGGCCATATCAATTTTCACAAGGATTTCTAGTCAATGGGTAATATCAAGAAAATCCATGTTTCTACTAGTTTCACGGGTGAGTCCTTTCGGCCTACACATCATCCCATTACGCTAGCTCTTTGTTTTATCAAATGTATGAAAAAGATGATTGGTAACATTAGTTCTTACGAGTTCTTTCGACCCAATCACGTGATTAAATATTTCCGAATTCATTTAAAAACTTGAATATTCATAGTTGTCAATTATCAAATACCAATCCATTGTGGCCATCAACTTCTTGGAATTAAACAATATTAGAAATCTTTTCAACCTTTAAATCCAACAATGTTTAATCAACAAGTTTTAGAATACGAATTATATTTAAACAAACTTATGAGAACAATCACTTTCTCTAACCAACTATTAAGTCAATCATTCACACGAAAGTATATATAATTCCTCAAACAATCATAAAGAGATAATAGTAATCAAACAAGTAACACAACACACAAAGGAATTCTCATAATCAACATAAGCAAAGACATTAATATGATTGAATTTAAATAGAAACAATACCAAACATTAGAGTCAAGGCATCGAGTGCTACAATTCCAACCATGTGATTACAACCAAAAGAAACTACCAAAATACAAAGCCTCCATCCCTAAACCTTCCTGGAAATCGACCTCATGTTGTGAGTATATGACTTAGGGGTGTTTGGTAATGAGGATTGTTGGAGATGTATATGGTTTAATTGGTGTGAACTATGATCAAACCTTATGGTGTAGGAATGATCAAGTTATATGTCATGCTAATGAAGACCAAACCAACTCCCCAACACCTCTAGAAATGGTGGGGAGTGGTAGGAGAGAATCCTCCAAGTGGTTGTAAATGGTATGATAGAATATAAGGTTGATAATGGGTAAAAAGATGGTATAGATAGATTAACCAAGCACTCTTATTTGTAGTTGAAGAATCCTTGGCCACCAAGCATATTTCTTGGCCACAAAGGGTCATAAAGATGCAGAAAATTTAGTTAATACAAGTATATGGGCGGCCTTGGTAGTAATGGTGCTTAACTCTCCTCTTAAATGCAACTTTTGGAAGACTTTCAATGGCTAAACCTAAGGTCTGAAATGGAAACCTTAGGCATGGGCGACGGCTAAACCTCAGGTATGGATCCTAAACCTCAGGCATGAGCTCCCCTTCTTAAACCTTGGGTTTGGAAACTTAAACCTTGGGTTTGGACCAAACTTTCTTCACATAATTTGGCTTCAAGCTAGCATAGAGCTCCAACTTTTAACACACTTCTTGGCACTTAATCTTGACTTCATTTTCACATCTTTCTCTTGAACTTGGACATAATCATAGCATGAATCTTTATCTTGAACGGAAAACTTCTCTTCGTGCATATTTACTTGATTTTGTCAACTTTTCTTCGTCTTTTTCTCTATTTCCTTCGTCATAGTTGTACCTGAACCTAAACACATCTTTTGCACCTTTTAAGCGTAAAATGTTCACAAATACAACCAAATAACATGCATAATCATAAGAATAACGCTATAAAAACATGTTAGATTTGAGTGTTATCAAATCCCCCACACTTGAATTTTGCTTGCCCTCAAGCAAATCTAAGAAAAGAAAAATTAAAATGCATATCTAAATGGCAAAATGAAAAGAAAAAAAAATTTTAATTTATGAAAAATTAGAAAATATCGAAAAATCTTTTTGGTTTTTTTTTAAATAAGCGAAAAATTGAGCGCACACTCCCCCACACTTAAGGGTTTGCTTGCCCTCAAGCAAATCTGGCAATTAAGAAAAATATAGATCTCACATGGTGTATGAAAAATGATTATAAAATGATGCAAATTTACCAAGTACAAGTATTAGATACAATTCATCGTTTTAAGCTTTAATGGTGAAAAACCGAGATGTTTGACAATACCCTATGGATTCTCTTGCTTGATAACATGGCTAAGCACCTCACGAAAAGGAATGAAAGTATAATTCACTCAACACTCATATATTTTGGTGGTGGAGTATATATAAGAAAATCACACTCATATTGCTCAGTCATGATCCATCTATTACCATAGGCTTGTACAAGAAACAAAACTCCACCGACGTGGCGTAAGCACCAAGTGTAAACATCTAAAGAAGACTTTTATTCGGGTTGAAGGCTTCAAGGGTTATATTAGACTTATGTGCAACTATCTCATGCAAAACATAATAGCTCGCTAACAACGAATTCTTGCATCACCAAATAACGGATGGTCACTAAGGATAACCTTAGATCGCTAACAACGCTATCTAACTCCTCAAGAAATCGGATGGTCACTATATGTCAATACACTTGATAATTTCACAAAGCCAAAAGGGTAGGGATAAGGCATGGGATATTTTATGAATTTGGTTTTAAAATAAAAATAGAGTCAAGTCTAATTCCCAAGTTGCTAGTCACCAAACAAACCACAAACCCGTAAATGATTATAGTTACAATATTCTTCTCTTCACATATCGATCACCAAATATATATATATATATATATATATATCACGTCATATATATATATATATATATATATATATATATATATATATATATATATATATATATATATATATATATATATATATATATATATATATATATCACGTCTTAGCACATTGGCTAATCGATATCTCAAACATACTTCATCTTCCTTCATCTTCATAATAATAATATAGCACATTGGCTATAATTGTCATCACATATATATTTTTTTCTTTCTATTTTTTTTCGATGACTTATTCATTTTTTTCACATTTTTTTTTCAACACCTTTCTCCTTCATACATCACATCTCCCCCCACACTTCGCATAAGCACACCACAAAAATACAAATAAGAAGTTGCGCACCTTCATCTTTGTCGGAATGGCACACACAAATGACAAAGTGTGGCTAACTAATAATCATCAAAAACAATCCAACATTCCAAGCAACTAGCAACCAACCGTTTAGACTTTAACAAGGGTAGGGCTAAGGTTTAAAGTGTAAAATATTTTTTGTATTTTTTTTCTGGATGTAACAAAAGAAAAGAATGGCTCGGAGGGTGTACTAAGGGTATCTAGCACTAAAATTGAGTGCTAACAAATGGGTCCATATGGGTGGTTAACTAACCGATGTGGCTAGCTAATATATTATTAGATGTAAATGGAAGGCCATTTGGTTTAATTCCTAAGGATGCCTCTTTATCACACGAATACACTTATATCACACGAATGTGATCTCACTACGGTCTGGTAATGATTTGCATGTACAAGTTCTAGAATAAATAAGATCACCGGCACACTCATAGCAAAAAGATCAAGCATAAAAGATATATGCTATATAAGAATAGGCTCAATTCCTCACATATTTAGTAGTAAGGGGCTATAATTGCGCTAGCAAATGTTATCGATCCTAAAAATGGATTGCAATGTCAATCGGGACACATCTCGAATTTTTCAAAATTTTACCAATTTCACCAGTGGGATAATCTAGTTATTCTAATATATTAACCTATAAGCGTGAAAACACTAGAAGTTGAGGGCAAACAAGATTTCAAATATTGGCCCAAAGATATGAAAATTTAAAGCTAGTTTCATTTTTTACTATTTTAGTTTCCCCCACACTTAAGTTAAGCAATATATTCAATATTAAAAATAAACTTCAAAGCATGAAAAAGTAGGGAAAAATAAGATAAGAAAAGACCGAGAGAAACGAAACTTCATGGGCTTAAGAAATCGTGATATTAACATCTTATCATATGGAATTCG
This sequence comes from Artemisia tridentata subsp. tridentata, assembly GCA_021014915.2. Lineage (NCBI taxonomy): Eukaryota > Viridiplantae > Streptophyta > Magnoliopsida > Asterales > Asteraceae > Artemisia > Artemisia tridentata. The sequence continues at coordinate 240,721,443 of CP139504.1, forward strand.
ATCGCGATTTCTCTTCCAACCAAGCATTTCCAATCAAGAGAGTAATGCCACAATCATCCAATCTCCAAGAGCTTATTAAACCTGCAAAAATAAACTAAACTACAAGAAAACACGTAAAATTCTAAAACTCACTTTCGTAGGCATCACGGTTGCATTTAGCGTATGCAACAAGCCTTTTAAACCCCTCGGTGGCCCGAGTGGACGAGTTAAGTCTCGTGAGGGTTTCCAGTGAACATACCCACAAAGTTCGAAACATTTTTTATTTATATTTATTAAAAAGAAGTACTTATTTATTTACGACTTATCAAAATTAACAAAAGTTTAAAAATGCAAAACATTAGTTAAAGCTTATTAAAGGAAATTAGATAAAAGAAAACTTAAGCAATAAAATAAATAAACAAAAATAATTATTTTTAATTTTTCTATTTTTTATTATTATTTTTTTTTTAATTTTTTTTTTCAAGCAAAACCGGCGGTTTGGTTTCCTATGCCGGCGGTTTGGTTCGGCATACAAAGAAGAAAAAGAAACAGAAGCTCCAGGCCGCCCGGTTTGAGTTTATGCCGGCGGTTTGGGTGTTAGAAAATATTTAGCAAAAAATTCATACCCAAGGTTTGGATTTTCAAACCCAAGGTTTGTGTTAATAGAAAGTAAAAAAAAAAAAAAAAAAAATTTCTTCTTTGCTACAGTAACCGAATAAGCAAAACACTTTTTTCCTTTCTTCTTCTTTGACTACGAAACATAACAAAGGCCACGACCCCCTTTTTTTTTCTTTGACTGCTACAGTAGTAGCAAATGGTTTTGAAAAGAATCTTTGTTTCTTCTTTTTTTTTTTTTTCTTTTGGCTGCTACAATTTTCTTTTTACTTTAACACTCTTTTTTTCTTATTTTTTCTTTTACCTTTTATTTATAAACAAACTTTAACTTTAATCTTTTATTGAACTTCAAAATAAACTTAAACACAAAAGAGCAAATGAAAATTAAGAAGGACACAATGGGTGGGTTTTTTCGCAAGCAATTTTGAGGACAATTTTTGAGAGCAATCATTTGAGTGAGCATTTTTTTTAGAAGACATGAAAGAAAATCTCAACACCAAAACTTTATTTTGATGCCAAGATCATTAAGCAAATATGAGAAATAAGAGATTTTTTAAAGCAAAACACAAGGAAAGCAATTAAGCAATATCATTGAGCAAACAAGCAATCAAGCAAGAGCAATTTCGCATTCGCAAAGAAACAATCATTCATGAACAAGATTAATTAGCATTCAAACAAAGTAGAAAACAAGCAATCAATATATCAAGCAAATGAGCATTTCAAGCAAGGAATCAATTTAAGAAGCAAGTAAACAATATATCAAACAAACACCTAAGAACAAAAACCAAGTCCCCGGCAACGGCGCCAAAAACTTGATGCGTTCCAACAAGCTATAAAAACTTGATGTACTTTTGCAACGGGTTTTAAATTTATAAAACAAGACTTACCGGTTAGCTAGGAACACATACGAGCAAGTATACTCGTCCGTTGTAGTAAAAGGATTAGTAAGTCAAGGTCGTCCCAAGAGACTTGGTTGTACTCAAATGTTGTTTGATTGTTTAAGCAAGTAACAAGTTGATGGTTATGATTGTCACGGGTCAAACCAACAAGAAAATTAATTATAAAAGCACACAAACACTTGTTTAGGAATAATAAACAATCGTGGTGGAATGTTGAACATGTTTGGGTGAAACATAGAAGGCCATATCAATTTTCACAAGGATTTCTAGTCAATGGGTAATATCAAGAAAATCCATGTTTCTACTAGTTTCACGGGTGAGTCCTTTCGGCCTACACATCATCCCATTACGCTAGCTCTTTGTGTTATCAAATGTATGAAAAAGATGATTAGTAACATTAGTTCTTACGAGTTCTTTCGACCCAATCACGTGATTAAATATTTCCTAATTCATTTAAAAACTTGAATATTCATAGTTGTCAATTATCAAATACCAATCCATTGTGGCCATCAACTTCTTGGAATTAAACAATATTAGAAATCTTTTCAACCTTTAAATCCAACAATGTTTAATCAACAAGTTTTAGAATACGAATTATATTTAAACAAACTTATGAGAACAATCATTTTCTCTAACCAACTATTAAGTCAATCATTCACACGAAAGTATATATAATTCCTCAAACAATCATAAAGAGATAATAGTAATCAAACAAGTAACACAACACACAAAGGAATTCTCATAATCAACATAAGCAAAGACATTAATATGATTGAATTTAAATAGAAACAATACCAAACATTAGAGTCAAGGCATCGAGTGCTACAATTCCAACCATGTGATTACAACCAAAAGAAACTACCAAAATACAAAGCCTCCATCCCTAAACCTTCTTGTAAATCGACCTCATGTTGTGAGTATATGACTTAGGGGTGTTTTGTAATGAGGATTGTTGGAGATGTATGTGGTTTAATTGGTGTGAACTATGATCAAACCTTATGGTGTAGGAATGATCAAGTTATATGTCATGCTAATGAAGACCAAACCAACTCCCCAACACCTCTAGAAATGGTGGGGAGTGGTAGGAGAGAAACCTCCAAGTGGTTGTAAAAGGTATGATAGAATATAAGGTTGATAATGGGTAAAAAGATGGTATAGATAGATTAACCAAGCACTCTTATTTGTAGTTGAAGAATCCTTAGCCACCAAGCATATTTCTTGGCCACAAAGGGTCATAAAGATGCAGAAAATTTAGTTAATACAAGTATATGGGCGGCCTTGGTAGTAATAGTGCTTAACTCTCCTCTTAAATGCAACTTTTAGAAGACTTTCAATGGCTAAACCTAAGGTCTGAAATGGAAACCTTAGGCATGGGCAACGGCTAAACCTCAGGTATGGATCCTAAACCTCAGGCATGAGCTCCCCTTCTTAAACCTTGGGTTTGGAAACTTAAACCTTGGGTTTGGACCAAACTTTCTTCACATAATTTGGCTTTAAGCTAGCATAGAGCTCCAACTTTTAACACACTTCTTGGCACTTAATCTTGACTTCATTTTCACATCTTTCTCTTGAACTTGAACATAATCATAGCATGAATCTTTATCTTGAACGGAAAACTTCTCTTCGTGCATATTTACTTGATTTTGTCGATTTTTCTTCGTCTTTTTCTCTATTTCCTTCGACATAGTTGTACCTGAACCTAAACATATCTTTTTCACCTTTTAAGCGTAAAATGTTCACAAATACAACCAAATAACATGCATAATCATAAGAATAACGCTATAAAAACATGTTAGATTTGAGCGTTATCAATACCCGACATTTGCAAACGCTTTTCCTATTGCCTTCCAAACTTTCTTACTTGTTTCAGTTTTCCTAACATTCTTAACATAGGGTTGTACAGGAGACATCAAAAATGACACAACACAATCATCATGATTAGCAGAAATTAAACATTCGTTACATGTTTTACAGACAGCATTAGAATTCGAATCAATTACAGTACTTTTGATACTAGAATCAACTCGATTCATTCTACTCATTACAAACTTATTGTTCCTAAGTTGGGCTTCTACTTTCTTCTCGTGACCACTCTTAGCCGGCGCAGTCCTATCTTTCCTTGCATTGCCTCTAGGCTTTGACCCGCTAGCTTTGGTGTCACATTTTACTCCTGTAGAAGTAATGATGGGAACATTAGTTTGTTTTACTGTCATTTGCTTTCCTGACTTTGATGTGCTGGGTTCTGATGTTCTTAGTGGTAGATCAAAGGTTACTTGCTTGTTTTTAGACGTAGATGATGATGCAACAAATCTATCTCTTTTGTTATCAATCTTAGGGCCAGTGCCAATGACGTACTCTAAAAATTCCTGAGACCTTTTAGTGAGGAAGCAGGCATCCACAACTGTTTTATCAAGTGGTTTTTATATCCTATCCTCCTCTACAATCTCACGAAGTATATCCAGGCTATCCTTAAGGTGATTAAGATAAATTTGATGGGCAGACCTATTGTTCCTAAGGGGAATTGGAATAGGCACAACATCAACATCATACTTTCTAACAACAGAAACCTTTGGAGCAACCTTATCACAAGTGTCAATTGGCATTTTTCCTTTCACCTGAGTCTTAAGATTCTCAATTTCATTTAACAAAGAAGTTATTTTTTCATTATGACTGTTTCGTGTGACTTTAATTGAGTCATATAACTCTTTGTAATGCTGTTTGATTTTTGAATTTTCAGCTCGAAAACACTCATTTTCACAATGTAACTTATTGATAGTGTCCTGATAGTGAAAATTCTGAGAATCCAAAGACGATGGTTTATTGGTGCCAATTGCTTCACTCTTATTTGACTTTAATTGGGCAATTTGAGCCCTCAACTGTCGAATCGTGTTAGTGTGAGCTTGAATTTTTTCAGGAGCATCCAGAGATGTCTTGGCATTTGATATTTTACATTTTTCTTCTAAGTGTTGATATTTTAATTGTAAATTAAGATAATCAACTTCTAGTTTTGAAAAACGCTTGACCATGTTATCATGGTCATCATTTTGAATTTTCTCTTGCAGTTTCAAATTCTCCCCCTCAAGCTCAACAACACGATTCTGGGTAACATTCAATGCAATAGAATACTCATGAAATTGACAGGCAGTTAAAGCAGAATCAGTGGCAGTATAAAATATATCCTGTGCAATACATCTAGCAATCAAATTCTCATTGGTGATGAGAATGTTCTTTCTCTCGATCTCACGGCTCTTAAGTTCTATCGCATTTTCAGCTACCTCATTTTCCATATCTTTAAACATTACTTTCATTTCATTTACTTCAGTTTCAAGAGTGTTTTGCAATCCTTCAAATTGCTCCTTGAGTAATTTAAAGAATGGAATGACCTCAGTTAAGTAACACCTTTTTGTCTGTTCAAAACCCCTTTCCCCCTCAGTAATTCCGGTTGGTGTAATTCTCTTCTTACATGTTGTATCAAAATCAGAAAATAGTTGACAAAGTACATATATGCTAATTAAGGTTTTACATTTAGTAGGAAGAGTCAAAGGAACCAAATGCCTAGGTGTATTGGGAGGATACACCGTCGCAGCTGCAATTTTCCTAAGGGATGGAGTTTTGGCTTCAAGCTCATCGGCCTTTCTCTTTTCCATATCTATAGACCAAAATATTTCTTAGGCGTTAACTTCTTTTGAGGTGCAAACACAGTCAATCGATTCTCCTCATAATAATCATGGGGTTTGACTATTATTCGATTGGCTATGCATTTGGGATCCTTCATTTTCTCATTCATTCTTTCTCTATTTCTCACATCTATCTCATTACTCTCTTCTAAAGATGAAACATCAGATGGGGCATGACCAGGCATAATCATCACATTGGCATCATATAAGGCAGGTTGGGTCACTTTAGCTTTCCTAAGGAGAGCTAATTTAGGTTCACCTACATTACTTGCACTATGCTTATCACACAACTTTTTGTGCTTTTGAAGCATTTGAACCGTTTGTCTAGATTGTTCTTGCGTGTACAACTTATTTTCAAGCTTATTCTTTAAGTTTTTAAGTCTTGAGAAATCATTTAAGAGTTGTGTTTCTTTTTCCTTGAAATCTAGTTTTAGTGTATTTACGTGCTCTAGGGCCTCCTGTTTTTGTTTAACAGTCTGATCCAGCTGTTTTTGTAAAGAATTCAACTCTTGTTTTAATGTTTCCTCCCTTAAGTTACGCTCAGTTATAAGTGTACGCATTTGACTATCCATTTTCTGCTCACGTTCAGTTAGTTCAAATTTAGCACGTTGTTCATAAATTGCCACCTGATCTTTATATATGTTTAGTCTAGTAGTCAAGGGGTCATCAGGGACAAACTCAGTGTTTTCATGCCACTCACAAGCATTATCTACCACACAGGCATTATCTACAACACAAGCAATATTTTCAACAAAAGATGCACCACCTTGTACATCAGACACGTTGTTGTGATTCACATATTGTTCATATGGAATAATATTACTATTTCCCATGTCAACAGTATCTGAATCAACCCCATCTGTCTATTGTACTTCGTTGGGAATCTTTTGTTTATCAACCACGTCATATGTGTCATAAAGCTTTAGTACCTCAGAAATCACAGATGCATTGGAGGAACCAGCTTGTTGAGGTGATGAGACAACAAAGGACAGATTAGCCATGAAGATTGTTTGAGATGTTGGCTCATCATCCACATCAGAGTCAAAAGCATCACAATCATCAGCTTTGAAAATGTTGGGATCATTAAGTGCAAGGTCCTGAACTGGTTGTTCGTCCACATCGGCATCAAAAGTATTTCCCCCATCGCCAGCAAGAAACAACATTTCTTCTTCGTCCAACAAAGCTCCATAATCTTGAGCCTGCATCAACAACATCTTGTCCTTGAAATAGTCTGAGTTCTGAGGACGTTTTGGTTGATTGCAGTTTCTGGCAATGTGTCCAAGTCCACCACAGTTATAACACTTAGGCTGTTTCCCCTGCCCCTGATTTGCATTCCCTACTCTGATATGCACATTACCTCGACCCATGTTCCTTTGATTCAAGTTTTGCCTCCCCTGAACATTTTGAACTACAATTCTTCCATCCTCCACCATTGCCAGATTGCGTGGGTTTGATGAGGTTCTGAGTTGATTGTTAGTCTGAGGGAGTGTTGCTTTAAATTGTTGAACAAGTAAGGACACTTGGTTGGTAAGGTTATCAATCATTTTGTCGGTGTGAGTGTAACCTGAATCCAGTTGTGGACTCATAGCAGATGGTGATGAATAGGGATGGTGATAAGCTTGGTCAGATGACAATTGGTTGATTGGCTGAGCACTTGCAACAAATGCCAGTGGATCATTTGATGCAGTTGGATTGAGTTTTTCTCTCAACAGACGATCATAAGCAGCATGTTTCTCATGTTGTTGTAGATAGGCATACAACCGTTCATAGTTTGTTTCTCTCAGACCTTTGTTGAGTTTCACTGCAGTAAAAAATCTGTCCCATTCTGGAGTCATGTTGTTTACAAACTTTGAGTTAAGTTGGATGTTGGGCATAGTCATTCTGATGATCCTCATGTCATTTACCAACTTATGAAATCTCACATAGTAGTCTGTAATGTTCTCACCATGGTTCATCTTAAAATGCTCAAACTCATCATACAGTTGTGACTCACGATCTTCCTTTGTGAGTTCTGATCCAGCCAGCAGCATTTTTACATTGGCCCATACTGCTTTTGCTTCAGTGTTGAAGTTGATGAGTTTGTAAACATCTTTGGACAGACCTTAAATGACAATGTTTGAGGCTCTAATATCTGCATCATACCTCTTCTTTTCTTCCTCATTAAGATCATTGTAAGTTCGAGGCCTGTCGATTCCCAAAGTGACAGTTCCGTCATCACCAGTAGTAACAACATCTCTGGTGGTGCCCATCTGAAATGGTCCTTCATCAATGGATTTGAGAATATTAAATCCATTTTCTTTGCCCAAGCAGTAAAGCCATATTCGTTGTGCCCACGACTCATAGTCCGTCCTATCAAGCATAGGAGGACGGGTATCGGACCCAGCTGCTTGAATGTCATCAGATGCAGTGCTTGGTATGGTTGCCATACTGTATACGGGATTTTACAATTCTTGAGATTTAAACCGAGAAATGAGTTCTTTCGCGGGATTTTACAAAATTCAAGAACAAACCGCAATTCCAAAACCGCTGAAGTGCTATTCAAACAGTAAGTATCAAACCCCTAAAACCCTAGGCAAACCGCTAATATCTAACCGCTAAACCTGAAGACCAAACCGCTATATCTAAACTGCTGACACACACAACAAACCGCTAAGTCAAACCGCAAGTCCTGAATACCAAACCGCTATTCTCAAACCGCAGTAATTAACCCAACCGCTATGATCAAACTGCTGAAACCAGAACCGCGAAGACCTAAACCGCTGAAGATTAAACCGCTGAGACCAGAACCGCTAAGACTCAACCCGCTGAAGATTAAACCGCTGAATCCTGAACCGCTACGATCTAAACCGCTGTAGGTTAAACCGCTGCTGCTAAACGACAAACCGCTAGAGACAAGAACTGACAAACCGCAACCGCAAGTGGACAAACCGTCCTTTTCAGTACGTTTTGTCCTTTTCCTAATTTGGTTATAATCCAAACCGCTATCAGAGATTTAGACCATGCCGCTAACAATAATTACCAAAATACGACAAACCGCTGCAAAGAAATCCTTCACCGAAGGTCAAACCGCTGCGAAGAAAAACCTTTAAATTTTCCACAAACTAACATAACCACTGTTGTATATTATTAAGGAAGATGTGAAACAACTTTTTGAGCATAAAAGTACAAGTATTACACAAATTGAACCACGAACAAAGATCAAGCTAGGCTTTTTCTACCCTACTTTGTACGAACCAAAAACCACACAAAAACCACACCACGAATCTGAATATGCACTCACACGAACCTAACCATGGCTCTTGATACCAATTGTAACATATTCATAACATTCAAACATACATATGAAGTAATTTTGGCCGGCGGTTTTAGAGAGAGAAAGGAAGAGTGGGAACCTAGAGAGAGAAAGTTAAATATGTGTATTGAGATTATGAGAAGTTCCAACCCTCTCCCTAGGTGGAGAGGGGTATTTATAGTACATAATATTGTTGCCCCGAGTGGGCTGTGGAACGAGCTGACAGTGAGTAAAGACCTGACCCACTCCACAAGTTCTATATTAACTAAACCATTACTAATATTACTGACAATCCTACGAGCTAGTTAATGCTAACAGATACTCGGGGTGACCGAGTCTTCAGATGAATATTTATATTCCTAACACGTATTTTATTTTCGTGTCTAAGAGCAGCTTATTGCCTGCGTTAAAGTTGGTTCTAAGACCCCTTTTTTATGTACTGGAACATATTGCTTTCTGACTTGTTGATACTGAACTTTAGTTCTCTAAGTTTGACCGAATTCTTAGCCAAGCATTATTTTCTTCTTTGCTTTGGTCTTGCGTTAATAGACCCAACCTCTCAAAGTCATTGGGTTGTTTGCTGGTTTCGGCTAGTTGGGTTCTTGGTTGGGCCGCAGCCCACCAAGTATCCCACCACACGTGCAGTTTTCTTTCTTTTCCAAAATAGTCCAAATTCAAAAGTTAAGATATAAAATCTGTTAAATCATTTCAGCCCACTCGAGTGTTAATAATTGGGCCACAGCCCACTCCCGACATGAGATTGTGTTATGTACTCGTTTCATATATAAAAGTCGTCATAACAAATCATCTAACTAATAAAACATGACAATTTCATATTTTATACACCCCGACCTATTTTAAATTATTACACTACTAGAATTCTCGCTACAAATATTTGTACATTTAAGCAACGCAACATATATAAGTAAACTAGACATAAAACTTTATATAAATTGTTTTTCCTCTACTCAAATGGCTAGAAAATCGTTATATATTCAACAACTATAGACACTAAGTGAAAGGCTAGCCGCGTGAAAATTTAAGCACGTTCATTTACTCGAGTACATATAAAATTTGGAATGTTTTATCAAACTCATAATAGATTTATAAATTATGAAATGATTGTTTTAATATAAATCTTATAATTAATATAAATCTTATAACCTTTGTTAAAACAAGGATTATTTATTATCAAAACACTTCTTTTATCAATGCTAATAGACACACACACACACACACACACATACACACACACACACACACACACACACACACACACACACATATATATATATATATATATATATATATATATATATATATATATATATATATATATATATATATATATACACACACACACACGCACCATTTTCTTTATTTTTCTCATACTTACGCGCACTTTATAATATATACTCACTTGACTATAACATTTTCCATCATACCATCTACGTCTTACAATTATTAATCGTCTCGTACATAGTCTTTCAGTTATTGCCAAACTGAAGATTATTCGTCTTGGTATCACGTAAGCACTTCCAAGAGCCAATACTCTCAAATGATTTAGAAAAATAGTTTTAAACTTAAACGCTGCCACACCAGCAACAATAACATAAACTCTTTAAACCTTTCAGATGTAACTAAACTTCATAAATTCTTAAACTCGATTCGTGAACTAAAACAAACACTGTCTGAACTATTTTGTGATCTGACTGCTATTTGCCAAGGTGAGTTCATGGCCCCTACTTTTACTGGTTTTTAAACTGTTTCTGGGGGGAGAATACATGCTCGTTTTAATTAATCTCAATGACTGTTTATTTGGAAAAATGCGAACTGTTTATTCAATATTTGACTGTTTGGCTGAAATACTTGATTGTTTACTCGAATACGCTACATGCATACATAACACACACATTGACCAAGTGTACAGAACTGTTTGACTGTTGGCTGAAATACTGAAATGCTCACTAGAATGCATTATATGACACACACACACTGCCCAGGGGTACTGGACGAACACATATAACAAGACCGGATGCAACGGTCACATGACCGAGCGTAACGGTCACCTTACCGAGTGTAATGGACATACTACTAAGTGTAATGGTCATTACGAGTGTACCGATTAACCAAACAATATAAACTGATGTTCCACATTTATGAATACTAAAACCTATGAACTCACCAACCTCGTGTTGACACTTTAGCATGTATTTTCAGGTTTAAGGCGATAATCTAGCTGTGGAGGCTTTCGGCAGGGCATGACATGGTCATAGAAGACTCTGATATATTTTGGACCACTTGAAATCTTTTATGGGCTTATATTTATTCACCATTTTTGAAACGTTGTAAACAAATCATTTTTGAATATAAAATCTATTTTAAATGGTTGAAATAAAACCATTCTTTATACTTTGTGTTGTGATACCAATTTAGTAGCACCCAAACATGTATGCTTCCGCTAAACCAGATTTTGGGGTGTTATAGATTGGCATCAGAGCCTTTGTTATAGAGAACTGGGTATTTTTCAAAACTAGACTATAACTACTTTTACAAAAACAAAACCCTATGACCGCCATATGCCTGCCTGCCAAGCCGGTTGCCTTAATTACTATTTTACTTGACACAACTATATGCTATGCTTTACCGTTTGATGATTTATATCATACATGACTTACACTATATACCAAAAGTATTTTCTACATACTTATATATACATACCATACTTGTCACAACTTACCTTCCCCGATACAATTTCACTACCCGACTCCGAGTTCGAACACTCGCTCAATTCTTTTGAAACACCTAATTCATCATCATCTAGAAATCCACCAATCCAGTTGGTCACGACTTCAACCTATCGTCTTAAAACATGTTTCCTCAAGACATCTACTCGTAGGACGCATCACTATTAGGTCTCACTCTTCCTTCATTATTCAGAAAGGACATGTCGATTGGGAAGCAAGACCTAGTCTCCACAGCCACGTGACGACTATTAATCTATGACAAGTGTGATTGTCTATTCAATTATGCCTCATCTTTCATTGTTGATTTTTCGCGTATTTTACCTGTGATGATTGTACCCTCGTGTGACACAATTCTTTTAAAACCTCATTCGTTGTCATCTTTTACGATGTAGATAAATGGCTCCTACAAGAAGAACAACCAAAACCACACGTGGTCGGCCTGCTGGGAATGGAGCAAACCCACTAATTGGGAATCAAGCCATGCTGGATCAGTTGGTTAATGACTGTGTAGCAGCATTGGCTGCAGCAAATGCAAACAACTCGACTACTGATGTCGGAACCTCAAGAACCACAAACAACAACGCTCGAGGCTGTACTTATCAAGACTTCCGGAAGATAATGACTGAGGTTTTGGTGGTACCGAAGGAGCAGTTGTTCTGGTTCGATGGATTGAAAAATTGGAAATAGTATTCAGAATTAGTGGTTGTTCGGAAGAAGACAAGGTTAAGTATGCATCGTTTACTTTTCAAGATGCAGCTTTAACCTGGTGGAACAATTACTCGAAGTCAGCTGGTAACGACACTGCATATGCAATGTCGTGGGAAAGCTTCAAACAGATGGTTCTTAAGAAATATTGCCCTCGCAATGAGGTGAAGAAGTTGGAGGTTGAATTCTGGAATCTCAAGGTACAAGGTACCAATATGGCGGTATATAATCAACGTTTTCAGGAGCTTGCCTTGCTCTGTCCCGACATGGTCCAAACTGAGACCCACCAACTAGAGAGATACATTGGAGGATTACCCCCATCCATCAAAGGTAACGCCACCACCTTCAAGGCTGCTGATCTCCATGAGACCATGGAAGTAGCCAACAAGCTAATGAACCAAGTAATCGAGGATACCGCCGAGGGGGTGGTGGATAACAAAAGGAAATGAGATGATAACCCCAGGGACAACAACAACAACAACAACCGAAACAAGCGACAAGAGGCCGCTAAGGTCTATGCTGCTGGGTCGGGAGAGAAGAAGGGTTATGCTGGAACTCTACCCAAATGAAACAAGTATCGATTTCACCACAATGGACCTTGCCCCACTCAGTGTGGGAACTGCCAAAAGATCGGGCACAAAGCCAAAGATTGCAAGGCTCCTACTCTCGTGATGGATCCGAACGTTACAATAACCTGTTATGAGTGTGGAGTGATAGGGCCTTTAGGAGTGAATGCCCAGAGCTAAGGAATCAGAATGGAGGAGGAACTCGTGGGAACGTATACGCGATAGAAGGAGGAGAAGCTCGCCAGGACCTAAACAACGACACGGGTGATAACAGTACTTAAAGAGAAAGAGTACCCTGCTTCGCATAATAAGACCTGAGTCTAGACCTTCTTAGATTGTATTTCCTCGAGTATTTGTACCTTCATAAGGATTTTTTTTCCTTTTCTTTTCATTGCATTGTATGGATCTTCATCTAATGAATTCCCAAACTTTTGTGTCAAGGTGTTATGATGACTTCTCTCCGTTACGCTCGCTGTTGTGGAAACCATATTTGAAACTTTCCTGCAAGCTATTATGCTATCATCTTATATAGGGCCGTGCTCCTTTATAAACTATTTTGATTACTAACAGAATGGCCAGTACTGTTTCAAACTCAGTACTACCTTGACTAAACCGAACATGGCATCATCAATCCTCAATTAAACATAGCTTGATCACCTATGTTTAATTCAGGAAAGATCATGTTATGATGGGAATAGTCACCTCAAAAACCTTGTACTTCAGAACGAACAATTCACATCTCAACTATCAAAGTTCAATAAATCTTCAAAAAGGTCTCGAATTCATATCGGAACGTGAAAACAAAGTCAAGCGTAAATGCCCTCAATTTTTTTTTCTCAACTCTATCGGGTAACCCTAAGTGAAAACCGAGGACGGTTTTCCTTTTAAGGCGGGAAGGATGTGACAACCGGTACTTTTCCCACTAATATTTTAATAATAAATGCCAATTTATTATTTTCCTAACTGTTAGATTAAACATTTATGTGTCTACATAACGATTACGGGAAACAAACCCGCACGCTGTAACCAATAGTAAATCACCAAAAACTATTTAATTTTATCAAAAGGTGAAATTTTCACTTTCAGACAGTTACAGACACAAACGTAACAAAAACGAGAGGTTATCTCGTTTTCCTGAAAAACGACACCACACGCGTACCGACACCACACCAGTAAAGATTTACTTTATAAATTCATGTCAGAGTCAAAGAAAAATATACTCTGTGTTAGTTAATAAAAACGTCTCCTGAACTATATTTTTCATACTCACAACAAATCCGGAAATCTCGGGAGACACCGGGATTCAACGGGACACGAGGTACACGCAGTACACACTAAAAACAAATCTTATCCTAAATATACTACAAAATTCGTCCACTATTAATAAAAACAAATATATATATATATATATATATATATATATATATATATATATATATATATATATATATATATATATATATATAAAATAAGAAGAGAAGAGAGAGAGAGAGAGAGGTAGTCTCACCCCCTCCCCCTTTCTCCTTCATCCCAAATCGAGCAACCATCACCATCTCCATCGAATTCCATCTCTGATCCAAATCCACTCTATGGATTTAGGCTATAAACGAGACAAATCAAGTTTAACATTTTCCTCTTGTCTCCAAAGAGAGCCTAGTGTTTTCTTGGCGTTTCCAAAAGTCAACGAGCCAAGATAAAAATAGGTGTCGACATAATTTTCTTAAAATGGCTATGGAGCGTCTGTGGTTAGTGAAAGGGAGGGTAAAACAAGTCTTGTTTGATTTCTATAAGACCCATTCGATTTCCAGCCACCCATCTCACCACCAAATCATCATCAAAAACAAAGGGTAACATCTTGGTGAAGAGAGGAAGTGGGTTGCTTGGATTGGGTTTTCTTCTCATCATCCTCAGCCGAAATCAAATTTATTGTAAGAGTTCTTAGAAATCTTGATTCTTTCTATTTCCAAGTATAATCATGTTTTTTTTATGTGTTGTTGATTAGTATCACTCGAATGAAATCTTAAACATATGATTTATTATTATTTTTGTTAATTTATGACATGTTCTGTCGACGATTCATTTTGTGGAATCACTTGATTGTAGTTGTGTTATTGTGATGGTGTGACTCAAATCTATTTGGAAAAACTAATAATAAGACTAAATCATGGCTCGGTTTAGAAGCATTTGGTTCCTTTTTTACATGTTCTTGATTTTTGTTATCATTTCGTTGCTTTGATCTTCCTACTTAAATCGTTGTGATATAGAGTTAGTAGGTAGCTTAGGGTAAACTTCTTGTCGCAAAATGTTGTTTTGGTTAAGTTTTGATTGAGATAACGAGGCTAAGTTGTTTTGGTAAAAACCACCCCAACAGGGTGTTTATTTGATCGGTTAAAAAGAGCCAACAAAGGACTTCTAAATGAATAAACAACTGTTCGAAAAAGAGGGTCTAGTCCCCCTCATGAGACCTTGTCATTCGTACCATTTAAAACTTCCCGAGTCGTATTTTATTTCAAGTCTAAGAGCAGCTTATAGCCTATGTTAAAGTTGGTTCTAAGTCCCCTTTTTGATGTACTGGAACATATTGCTTTCTGACTTATTGATACTGAACTTTAGTTCTCCAAGTTTGGCCGAATTCTTAGCCAAGCATTATTTTATTCTTTTGCTTTGGTCTTGCGTTAACAGACCCAACCTCTCAAAGTCATTGGGTTGTTTGGTGGTTTCGGCTAGTTGGGTTCTTGGTTGGGCCGCAGCCCACCAAGTATCCCACCACACATGCAGTTTTCTTTTTTTTCCAAAATAGTCCAAATTCAAAAGTTAAGATATAAAATCTGTTAAATCATTTCAGCCCACTCGAGTGTTAATAATTAGTCCATAACCCATTCCCGACACGAGATCATGTTATATACTCGTTTCATATTTAAAAGTCGTCGTCACAAATCGTTTAATTAATAAAACATGACAGTTTCATATTTTATACACCCCGACCTATTTTAAATTATTACACTACTAGAATTCTCGCTACAAATATTTGTACATTTAAACAACGCAACATATATAAGTAAACTAGACATCAAACTTTATATAAATTGTTTTTCCTCTACTCAAACGGCTAGAAAATCGTTTATATTCAACAACTATAGAAACTAAGTGAAAGGCTAGCCGCGTGAAAATTTAAGCACGTTCATTTACTCGAGTACATATAAAATTTGGAATGTTTTATCAAACTCATAATAGATTTATAAATTATGAAATGATTGTTTTAATATAAATCTGATAACCTTTGTTAAAACAAGGATTATTTATTATCGAAACACTTCTTTTATCAATGCTAATAGACACACACACACAAACACACACACACACATATATATATATATATATATATATATATATATACACACACACTCACCATTTTCTTTATTTTTCTCATACTTACGCGCACTTTATAATATATACTCACTTGACTATAACATTTTCCATCATACCATCTACGTCTTACAATTATTAATCGTCTCGTACATAGTCTTTCAGTTATTGCCAAACTGAAGATTATTCGTCTTGGTATCACGTAAGCACTTCCAAGAGCCAATACTCTCAAATGATTTAGAAAAATAGTTTTAAACTTAAACGCTACCACACCAGCAACAATAACATAAACTTTTTAAACCTTTCAGATTTAACTAAACTTCGTAAATTCTTAAACTCATTTCGTGAACTAAAACAAACCTTACTAATCTAGGTCGCGTGTCGGTGCTGAACACTGTCTGAACTTTTTTGTGATCTGACTGCTATTTGCCAAGGTGAGTTCATGGCCCCTACTTTTACTGGTTTTTAAACTGTTTCTGGGGGGAGAATACATGCTCGTTTTAATTAAACTCAATGACTGTTTATTTGGAAAAATGCGAACTGTTTATTCAATATTTGACTGTTTGGCTGAAATACATGATTGTTTACTCGAATACACTACATGCATACATAACACACACATTGACCAAGTGTACAGAACTGTTTTTCTGTTGGCTGAAATACTGAAATGCTCACTAGAATGCATTATATGACACACACACTGCCCAGGGGTACTGGACGAACACATATAACAAGACCGGATGCAACGGTCACATGACCGGGCGTAACGATCACCTTACCGAGTGTAACGGATATACTACTAAGTGTAATGGTCATTACGAGTGTACCAATTAACCAAACAATATAAACTGATGTTCCACAGTTACGAATACTAAAACCTATGAACTCACCAACCTCGTGTTGACACTTTAGCATGTATTTTCAGGTTTAAGGCGATAATCTAGTTGTGGAGGCTTTCGGCAGGGCATGGCATGGTCATAGAAGATTCTGATATATTTGGGACCACTCGAAATCTTTTATGGGCTTATATTTCCGCACCATTTTTGAAACGTTGTAAACAAATCACTTTTAAATACGAAATCTATTTTAAATGGTTGAAATAAAACCATTCTTTATACTTTGTGTTGTGATACCAATTTAGTAGCACCGAAACATGTATGCTTCCGCTAAACCAGATTTTGGGGTCTTACACGAAGTCAAGTAAAGCACAATAGTATGGAATCGGCACGACCTAATGAATATATAGTTTATCACAGAATAAGTTACGTAAGAATAGTATGATACATATGAGTTTCAAAAGACAGAACGTTTTAGTTTTCGTAGAAGATTCGTATTAATGTTTGTAAGAAAGTTTAGTATCATCATTCGTGTGGTGGTATAAAATCATAGACTCAAGACAAATGCACACTATGGTATAATATATACATAAAGTACACACACACACACACACATATTATATATATATATAAAACAGGATGTGTATGACGTCATCAAAATGCATGATGCCTAGTAAGCAGCCTGATTGATGAATAAGCAGGCTGATTGCCCAGTAAGTAGGCCTTAATTCCACCTAAGCAGTGTTGATGAATAAGCAGCTTGATTGCCCAGTAAGCAAACCTTAATTCCACCTAAGCAGTGTTTTAATGTTAATAAAATTCGGAATTTATTTGTGTAAAAAATGTACATTGATGGATTCGAACTTGGGTTGTTTATAAGGTTTACATGTATTGATTACCACTAGACCAACACATTTTTTTGATTATATCTTGCAAGCCCAAATCTATAAACATATGCAAACAATTATATGAGATAATTAGGAGAATCCCTACAAGTTAGGCAACCCTAATCAAAACATATACGTAAAAAAATCACACCTCATTCATAATATACTTTTTCTCAAAAACCCTAATGTCCTTTTTCCTCACAATCTCCTCTAATGATCGGTTTATGGTTTTTTGTGTTTTCTTCGTCAAAGGTTTGCAAGTAAACATTGATGTTCAAGGTTTTTTCCCTCAATTTTTAAATGGCTCATTCTGTATGTTGTTTATAATATTTTTCCATTCATTATGGGGAGTATTTTTTTTTCCCAAAACCCTAATATCACTCATTCATCTCATTATCACACACACGATATTCTTTTTTCTTCTCTGATTTCATGTGCAGGTTGTTATCCAGGTGTATGATGTGGAAGCAATGAAGTTATAAATTTTTGGTTACAGAGGTCAGTTACATTCTTATTTATTTTATAAACATTTTTTTATATGTTTTGCAGGTTATTCATAATAACTTTTGCTCAAAACCCTAATAAAAATTCATCAACCAACCATGGCTGCTGAGGTATATACATCATGTTGCTGAGATTGGTTCTGCAGGAAGAATAGCGAAGACATCATTAAGCACATGGAGGGTAAGCTTTTAGAATTATATGTATAATTTTTTAAGATACAATAATATGGCCTAATAAATATTCTAAACCTATTTGACACATTCAATTCTAAAATTAAAAATCAGGGATTGCAAAAAAAAAAAAAAAAAACGCGTGATTTGTTTTATGAAAGGAAGGCATATGTTGGAAATCAATCAAACATTAAAGTCGACCATATCAAAATCCAACTGAAACTCCTATCAGTTACCAAAAAACCCTTGCACAAGAAACGCCTCCTCTGAAAATCAGGCCTATGCAAAAAGCTGAACCGCCATCATCATCAGGTAATTTTTATTCATCGGTTTTTCTTTGATTGCAGGTTTAATACCAGGTATGAAAATGTTTGTGGTTGTTTTCTTCATTTAACGTTAAATTTTTAATAAAAAGTTTAAATTTTTATTAAAACATGATTTGATTGGTTTTATTTTGATTTGGTTTATGTGTTTTGATTGCAGCGGTTGTGATTTGGTTTGTAGGCGGGTCCAGGAGGCGCGGTGCAGGGCAAAACGTCTCAAACCTGCAGAAACATATCTCACCTCTATGATCATCTGGTATTTCAAATTGGTTTCAAATTGTTGAATACTATTCACGATATGCAGTAGTTGGTTTTGACAGGAAATCAGGCTATGTTACCATGGCATGATGACGTCGTGCATATTGTAGTGAAAATTGCATGCTTCATCTGTCTATGTGCTTAATTGTATATGATTAGTTTAGGTCTATGGGTAGTGGTGGTCATCAAGGCTATGGTTCATCTGGAGGGAACTCGGGTTCTTACGAGAGCAGAATGGGGGATTCTAACAGGTACATGCAATCTCAAAATGATGGTGGTGGTGGAAGGTTTCCTTCTTACGGGTCTTCGGGGTATGGTAATCCTGGATATGGCTATGGTCCTGGAAGTAATGGGATGGGTGGTTACAATGGGTATGGTAGCTACGGTGGTGGAAATCCAGGGTATGGGGCTCCAACTGGTGCGCCGTATGGAAACCCAAATGCACCAAGTGCAGGTTATGGAAGCGCTCCATCAGGTGTAGCCCGAAGCTCCTGGAATTCCCAGCCTTCTTCTGGATATGGTGGTGCTGAAGCTTATGGAAATGCTAGGGAACCCGGGTTCTTACGAGAGTAGAATGGGGGATTCTAACAGGTACATGCAATCTCAAAATGATGGTGGTGGTGGAGGGTTTCCTTCTTACGGGTCTTCGGAGTATGGTAATCCTGGATATGGCTATGGTCCTGGAAGTAATGGGATGGGTGGTTACAATGGGTATGGTAGTTACGGTGGTGGAAATCCAGGGTATGGGGCTCCAACTGGTGCGCTATATGGAAACCCAAATGCACCAAGGAAGTAATCTAATACTACTTCATTATACGAAGGATTGTAATTTGCTTATTGACAATCTAATACTAATTTGAAATAAATGTTTGAACAGGTATTTCAAGATGGAATTGAAGCATTGAGGATCTCATACAAGAAAATGAATCCATTTTGTGTACCATTTGCCACAATGAATATGGGTTCTGCAATACTTGCAATGGATTTGGTAATATTGAGTTTTAAGTTGCTACAAGTTTTGATATGAAATATTGTACTTAAGCTAATTGATTAGTTGTTATATGTAGGGTTGGATGGGACCAAATTATTTGATATCTACAGCTTGTGCTACGGGTAACTTTTGCATACTAAATGCAGCTAATCACATTATCAGAGGGGAAACTGTAAGCATCATATTCTTCGGGTTTCACATTATTCGATAAACCGCCTGCTAACTCTTTGTCTGGACTAATTTTGTGAAAACTGGCAGGATATGATGCTGTCTGGTGGTTCTGATGCAGCCATCATTCCTATAGGTATAAATATATAATACTACACATGTGGCATTTGATACTATTTTTATATGAATTCTCATCTTAAAATGAGTACAAAAATGCAGGATTGGGAGGGTTTGTTGCTTGCAATGGTCTTTCAGAGAGAAACAATGATCCAACTAAAGCGTCACGCCCTTGGGATGCGGTAAGTGTTTTTATATTTAGTACTTATAGAATATACCTTGATTATCAGATCTGTTTTTATTGTCATGCACCAAACGAATTTAATCATCACTTTCGATTAACCAGGTTTAATTTGTGAATTTGTTATTTTATAAAAATAAATTGATTGATTTGTTTGATTTTGTGTTTAATTGATTATTATTTTTTTCATGATTAGTTTAGACTCTTGATGTAGTTTGTAGATGGTTCAGTTTTAAAGTTTGAATGCAAATTTATTTAGGATTGCTTATTTTATTCTATATAAATTCAAACTCTTCATTTGATTATTTGATCCCCTATTCTCCCAACAGGTACATGCAGTCACCAACTGTTATCATTCGCACATATGTCAGACCCACGAAGATGGTATTGCTGGTGAACCAAGTTCAGAAGCTCATGGTGGGTATGTTTCAGTTAAATAATTTCAAAATCCAGTCAAGTGTATGTCATTAAAAGATACATTACACTGAATTTGATCACCCATGTACTTTTTAATCACACATGGTCTAAAAATGACATGTAACCCATCCGTATAAATATTGGGGGTAACCCACGTAGTTCTGTGGTTAATTTTATGAAATGCAATTGGTTTGATGCAGGATGATGTCGATGAAATCGCTGATACAAGGCTTGCTAAGTATATGGTTCGTAGCCATGTCATTTCTCACTTACTAAATTCAGACGAGGACAAACAAAATTTAGAGAATGAGTATGTCGCACTTATAAATCTCGAGGTACCATACATCTCATCTCACTTATACTTTGTTCAGTGGTAATCTTCATATCATATATAAATTGGGTGAGTGTTTGGGACATTGGGTAAACATTTCGATCCTAATAATGAGCTGCAATATATCAGGCTATAGAAAATAGTGAGTTCATTAGGAAATTGATTGACAAAATGACTAAGAATGACATTTTATTGTGGTTGGTATATACAAACATTAAAAAACCATACTCCAACTAATGTAACATTTGAGCGTTCATTTTATATGCAAAATAATCGTTTACAAAACGCAAACCCAAACACAAGTTTATACCATTTCTACATCAGTGTGGGCATAAACACACAAAAAAAGAAACCTATATAAATATTGCAATCTATGCATGTATGCTTCATACTTTTAAATTGTGTTTATTAACATTTTAACAAAATATTCTCTTCTTGGACTCAAACATGAGTTGGTTCAATCAGGAGCAGCATCGATTTCTATACATTATCTCGTGCCTTCTATTGAGGATCTTAGTGATCAAATCCTTGTGGGCCTCAATCATTTTATGTAACCACGATGGAAAATGTTGGTGCTTGGAGTTAAGTTATCTTATGGTTAAGATCTTCGAGAATTATAGTACATCATAACACAAAACTGCTGCTTTATTTTTTGCAGACTTGGCTCAATAATTTTTATGGGAGCAATATTTGGTGCTTATGTCCTTACACTATTTGAACCTATGATATATCATTAAGTTCTTAGTACTTAGCAAATATGAACCATGAACTGATTTACTCATCATGTTTGACCACTTACGCTTTTATTTTATTATTTGCAGACAAAGTATAGTGAAATAGTTAATGGTTTGATACTTATTTCCCCTATATGCCATGAACCTTCTTGGAATGAGTGGTTTTACAGTAAAGTTGGTTATGTCGTACACGTTGTCAACATAGAATTTTTCTTAGTTTATATGTTTTTAACAAAAGTTTTGGTTTATATGTTTTTAAAAAGAGGTTGGAATTTGGTCCATATTATGAACGAATTGTTTGTACATATGATTTTTGACTTTGGTCAAGTTTCATTTTGGGAGACGTGGAGATACAAATTGTAGATATCCTGATCTCTGAACCATATGCAGAGATGAGACTGAAGTTGATCATGTGTTTCAGTATAACAAATTGATAGTTATGATGTGTTGCATATCCAAGGTGGTCAAGACTACGAGTAAGTCTACTTTTTACATGATAAGTAAACTTTTCTTGAAGATTAATCAATGAAATGTATAAAATGACATATGAATGAGCGCGTACTGTCAGTGATGAAAGCATTTTTAAGTTACTAATTGGATCACAAATGACATGTTAATAAGTTTGTGAACACACACATTTTCTATGTAGATGCTATGTTGCACGTTATGAAGATTCTCATTTCTACATGATCTTCAAATTCAACTTGATCATAAAACAACTACTATTACCAATTTAATAAATTAGGCACATGTAGATAAAGGGGGGTGTGGTTTTTATTCAACTTATTTAGTGCCCATTATATAGTTATTTTTTTCTTTTCTTATTATAAGCTAATTTTGGCCAATTATGGTTTTCCTTTGTAATCTTTATTGCTCAATAGAAGGAATGCATATATCTTTCTTCAAAAGGTTGTATTAGTTGCTATAAAATATGATCTATAAGTTGTTTTTTGTGCCCATTATATATTGTCTTTGTCCAATATACAGTTGTTTTGTGTGTCTATCATAAGCTGTTTTTTCTTATTATAAGTTGTCTTCGTCCATTTTAATTTGTTCTTTGCACATTATAAGCTATATTTTAACCATCATAAACTGCTTTTGGGCCCATTATAATTTGTCTATGCATTAAAGGGGTGTTTACTTGGTGTTAAACTAATCTACTGTTGAAAATTATCATTCGGATCACCCACAAAAGTTTTAGTCTGTAAATTGATTATGGGTTGATTTTCAGTTAGATTTTATCTACAGCGGGTGAATTTCAAAATCTTACCTAAAGATTGGTCAAAGAGGCTCAAAGTCCCTAAAAGAAAGGACAAAATATATTTGTGGATCAACCCGACCTGTTTTGACCTGATTAAAAAATGACCCATTTTAATCCCGTATATGAGTATATGTTGTGGATCAAGATATGTATTGTATTAGTTCTGGTAGTGTTGATAGATGTCATGTTTGTCTGCAGTCTGAAATGAAAAGTATAGAGGAAGAGTCGTTGCACAGATTTTTGACTGATGATGTGTGTCCTATGAGCTACAGGTCAATACATATATTATCGAACAAGGGTCGCCCAAAATGTAACCACCCGCAATTTTCCGAATATATTTTTATACGAGACTTTCCCTGTTTCTCATAAACAAATCCTTTATGAACTTATTTGGTTTGAAAACGTGAAATTTAGCTCGCGAAACGTGAAATTTGTACACAACGCGTACTGGCACAACCGACGATTTGTTTTGATTATTTTATTTTTCGTGAGAAATGAGGCGTATGAATAGTCATTTTTATTGGAAAAATTATTCTGAGCGCAGTGGTGAAATTTCCGTGTTTTGAATCGATCGTTTGCTATCTTAAACGAGCCCCGAGCCTCATTTCATGAAAGATAGCAAAAACTACAACTATAGTCCCTGTAGTAAAAGTTCCATCTCCACCCCTAAATTTTGTTATTTACACTTTGGTCCCTGGAGTTTATTTAACCTAACCTAGTACTATAAATACATCTTTAATAAATTTTTAGGGTTTTAAAACCCATTTTCTTCTTCTAGCCGCTCCATCCCTCACTCTCCTCTCTCCTCTCTAATTTTCCGGCCATAAAATCCGGCCACCTGAGCCACACCGCCGGTCACCACCTCTCACCGCCACCACCACTTTAATCCTCTCACTTTTCTCATCATTTCCATATACTTCACGCGCCAAGAAACCCCCTCTCTCTCGGTAACTTATGATTTTTCGGCGAGTTTTCCGGCAACACAAGTTGAAGGTAACGAGTATAGATCGAAGGTATATATTTTTCGGGTTTGTTTTCGGTTCAAGCGTTTCACCAGCCACCACAG
The DNA here is from genome assembly GCA_021014915.2 of Artemisia tridentata subsp. tridentata. Lineage (NCBI taxonomy): Eukaryota > Viridiplantae > Streptophyta > Magnoliopsida > Asterales > Asteraceae > Artemisia > Artemisia tridentata. The sequence continues at coordinate 240,745,533 of CP139504.1, forward strand.
CCTTCACCGCTGCTGTCATCTCTGATTCTCTCTCTTTTTCTCGACACGGTAAAATCGAGAAGCGCCACTCATTATTTATTGTTTTATGTTATACCGATTGTTGTTTTGTTTTCGTGGATCTAAAACTGTTTATGAAACGTGGTTATTAACTCGTGATTTAAAAACCGGATTTAAATGTTTGTAATATATGGTCTCGTGTGGTAAGATGTGACTGAAAATGGTGTTTGTTTTGACTGCTCTTGGGTCTCGGTTCTGTAATAGCATCAATGGTAAGTTTGTGGTTGAGATTTTGTGTTTATAGGTATTGACCGAGTTTCGTTAATTTTGGTTGTGGATGGTGAGTCTCAGCATAGTGAGTAAATGTATTAGTTGTGGGTTACTGCGTTTGTTTGGTACATTTGTGGTTTGATAACGCGACCCACATAGGGTCCGTTTGGTTTTAGCAGCCGCGACCTAAGGGTCCATTTGGTTGTATTTTGGGTTAAGGCCGAGACCGCTAGGGTCTCGGCAATGGTCGTTGTGGTCTTTGTTGATGTTGTCGGGATTAGTGATGTTGCTTTGCTTTTGGTACTCGGAATACTAGTAACCCGCAAGGATTGTTTTTCTCGTCTGGTTGAGTCTCGGTTTAACAACCCACGTAGGGTGTTTTGTTAGTCCTGGTCTAGCAAGAATAACCACAAGGGTGGTCTTATGTTGGGTTTGGTTAATCTTATTTTGATGTGTGGATGAAATATGAAATTAAGATAGCTTGGTCAACTAGAGTTATTAGTTTGATATAATAAAATTGGTACATTTGGGATTATATAGAAATTGTGAATTGGATTTGAATACGGAATAAATGTTGGGAATTGACTATTATTTTTGGACATTGGTTATGGATTGTCATCGGACTTACAATATTAGGCATTGGACTTATTGGACATTTTGGGACTTGAGACGGTATAATATATTAAACTCGAAAAGACTTTAATATATTAAACTCGGAACAAACACAGAATCTTCAATAAAACCAAAACTAATATTTATGAGAATAATAACGAGACATAAACTTGTTAAATATTGTAATTTCAGTTTTGGTTAACCCAAGTCTCGACGACTCGAGAAAAACTACTTTTATTAGTAAACATTTTTTTTATTATAAAACGTTTATGTTTTATACAAGTTATTTGGGATAACGGGGTAAATGTCAAAACGTACAAACTGAGTTAATTGAATTGAGGTGTTTGTTGTCGTTAACTTCTAGAGTTGTCTTCCTTGGTTTGATTTCTCGTCAGTATTCTCTCGAGTTTGTTGATGTCTCTTCTCTTTGGCATAAGTTGTATGTCGAGTCTGTGTTTTCTTACCACACCACACGAAACGTTAATACTAAGCTTTTGATAAGTTTTGAAATCGAGTAATCCACGAAAACTACAACACGTTGTCTTTTATAGACTTTATTATCTTGCGCGACGTATTTTGAGATAATCGTATACGTATTAGGTTGTGCCGATCCTAGACCGTTGTGTACCGCTGTGCTTGTACCTCCATGTACTGTCGTGCCATATGTCTTGAGACCGTTGTGATATGCTCTAGATGCCAGTCATGTCAGTTGTGATCTTTGCATTGCTGTGACTAAGGTGAGTTCATGGCCCCTACTTTTACCCTTTTTTTAACTATTTTCGGGGGAGAATACATGCTCGTTTTTAACTAAACTCATGACTGTTTATTTGGAATACGTGAACTGGTTGCTCTATTTTGACTATTTGGCTGATATATTTGATCTGGTTATTTGATGGCATTACGTGATTTATCTGGTATTCATGAGTGAATCATTTAAACTATTTTATGGACCAACACTATTTTTTTGCAACTATTGCGTAGTTAGCCTAAGCTCCACTATATTTTCACATGCTTTCTAGTATGCCGTAACGTGCTTTCTAGCACGCATTTAACATGCTTGTTGATATAAATAATGCCTAAACACGTTATTAATATTTTTCGATATCTCTACGTTTTGATAATCACAAAATGTAAAATCATTAATCGGAAAATTATGACGTAAACAAGTATTTAATTGTAAATATCTATTTCTACAACTCAAATCACTTAAGGTATGAATGAACTAATGCTTAATGCATTGTATGATCAGAGGAACATTTTCTTAAACACTAGATTTTTTATAAAATGTCAAAAACATTTTATATCTTTTAGAAAAACATTTTTGGTAATAAATAAAAAGGTTTAATTCATTATAAATTTATGAATTCAAATTTTCAACCAAAATCAGTAAAAATGTTCCAGAAAAACCTTCCCCACAAAAAGACAAAACTGGGCAACGGCTAGGGAAGGGCGGCCCCCTTAATTATACTAGGCGGCCCCCTTAAAATTAAGGGGACCGCCCCCTATTTAAGGGGACCGCCCCCGCTCCAGTAGCTCCCAGCTGTCCAGTTTTTCTGCCTATAAATACCATCCTTCCCCTGGATTTTTACTCACCTTTTGCACCCCAAAACATTCTGTTTTAAATCTTGTATATCCTTTCTAAAAACCTTTTGATCATATTCTCTTAAGCATTGGTTTCTAAGTGATCCAAGCTTCTACCATCAAAGTGCAAAAGAAGAATACTCCTTCAACTAGAGAAGAAGTATTATAGCTCAAATCATATCATCATTGAAGTTGTGTAAAGTGTTGTATAGTTGTGATAAGTAGATCTAAGTGTAAGTAACTAGTTGTGTTGTAAAGAAGTAGTGTAGAAGTAGTTGTGAAATAGTCGTGAAGAAGAAGTCGTGAAGAAGTCGTGAAGCAGTCGTGAAGCAGTCGTGAAGCCGTCGTGAAGCAGTCGTGATTAAGTTGTGTAGAAGTTGTGTATAAGTTGTGAGATTGGTTCTAGCTACGATTAGAACTCGACATCTAGCTTTGTGTCGTTAAGCCGGTGTAAGCTAAAGTTGTGTAAGGTTTTCTCCACCATAAGGGAGTTTGTTGACATAGTGAAGAAAACTCTCGAGTAGGTGACTCGAGGAGTGGAGTAGGGCAAGGAAGGTGTCCTTGTAGCTGAACCACTATAAATCTCTTGTTTGTGTTTGATCTTTCCATCTCTTCCTTTCATTTCATTATATTTACTTGTAACATCCCGCCTACTCAGACCACAATATTGTCCGCTTTGCCCGCAGGCTCACGGCTTTGCTTTTGTGGCCTCATTTGAAGACTTCCCGGCAGGTCACCCAAGCCAGTACTACTCTCGCATGAGCACGCTTAACTGCCAGTTCCTAAAAACCCCACTCGCAGTAGACCACAAAACGCGTTGTGTCATTGTAAGGCGAATGTAATCTTATGAACCCAGCATCTCTCCAGGCCACAGCCGATGTAGGATTTGCCTAGGGTGTTACAATCACCCCCCCCCCTTAGGGACTCATCGTCCTCGATGAGGTTTGCCCTACCATCCCGAACGGCTCAGGAGTGGCTCTGATACCACCTGTAACATCCCGCCTACTCAGACCACAATATTGTCCGCTTTGCCCGCAGGCTCACGGCTTTGCTTTTGTGGCCTCATTTGAAGACTTCCTGGCAGGTCACCCAAGCCAGTACTACTCTCACATGTGCACGCTTAACTTCCAGTTCCTAAGAACCCACTCGCAGTAGACCACAAAACGCGTTGTGTCATTGTAAGGCGAATGTAATCTTATAAACCCAGCATCTCTCCAGGCCACAGCCGATGTAGGATTTGCCTAGGGTGTTACATTACTTTACTTGCATTGCTTATCTATATTCGTTTATATTTATTCATATTGATCAAGAGTTGAATTCACATAAGATAGAATCGAAGTTTTAAAAAAAAAAGGTAAACAAAAGTTTTCATAAATTAAAAAGACGTAAAACTATTCAACCCCCTTCTAGTTTTTCACAATTGATATCAGAGCCAGGTTAAACAAGATTTTTAAAATAAACTGTATTTTAAAACTTGAAACGATCTATGGAATCTGAAAAATATTTAGAATGGGCAATCTATGCAAAGACCACCACTATTTGAAAGTGATGGATTTTTATATTGGAAAAATCGATTCGAAACTTATGTGAAGTCAAAAGATCTAGATCTTTGGCATGTTATTACTAATGGTGATTTTTTACCTATTCAACATAATCTTGAAACTAAAAAGGATGAAGTTGTACCTTTTGAAAAACAAAGTGATGATTTAAAAAGAAAACTTTCTAAAAATAATGAGGCTAAAATGGTTATTTATAATGCGTTACCACGTAAAGAATACGAAATAATCTTTATGTGCGAAACCGCAAAAGAAATTTGGAACTCTTTACTAATAACTCACCAAGGTAATAGTCAAGTCAAAGATAATAAAATAGATCTTCTTGTTCAACAATATGAACAATTCACGATTCCGGAAGAGGAATCAATTGATAATGCGTTTTCTAGGTTTAACACAATCATCACAAGTTTAAAGGCACTTGATGAGAGCTTTTCTAGTAAGAATTTTGTAAGGAAATTTCTTACGGCTCTTCATCCAAAATGGAGAGCTAAAGTTACGGCGATTGAAGAATCGAAGAACTTGTCAACTCTTCAACTTGACGAGTTGATTAGCAACTTGAAAGTCTACGAAGCAATAATCAAGAAAGACTCCGAGATGGTCAAAGGAAAGAAAGAGCAAAGCAAGTCAATCGCGTTGAAAGCTAGGAAAGCATCAAGTGACGAGGATAGCTCAACCTCCGAAAGTGATGATGAAGAATATGCCATGGCCGTAAGAGACTTCAAGAAGTTTTTCAAAAGACGAGGAAGATTCGTTAGACAACCACATGACGAAAGAAAAACACTCCAAAGAAACAAAGACGACAAAGGTAGCAAGAGCGAGAGGAAGTGCTTCAAATGCGGTGATCCAAATCATCTTATCGGAAGATGTCCTATGATGTCAAAGGAGCAAAACCAAAAGGCATTTGTTGGAGGAGCATGGAGTGATAGTGACGAAGACGAGAAAGAAACTACAAAGGAGGAGAAATGTCTTATGGCTAAGACATCAAGTGAGGTACATTCCGAAACTGAATACTTTAGTGATGAATATTTATCATTAGATGAAAAAGACTTAGATAGTGAATATAATAGACTATGCAAACTAGGTCAAAAAGTAATGAGTAAAAATAAATATCTAAAACATGTAAATAACCAATTAGAAAAGGAAATACTAGAATTAAAAATTAAACTACATAACTTAGAAAAAGGGAAAGAAATTTTTGAATATAAAACATGTCAAGAAACTAAAAATGAAAACGAAATACTTAGGAAGGAAATTTGTAAACTTAACAAATTCGAAAATAGTAGTAATTCACTTAGGGAAATAATAAGTATTCAAAGAGTATCAAGTGATAAAACCGGATTAGGATTTAATTCAACTGAGGATTCAAATAGTAAAACTAGAAATGTAAAATTTGAATGTGAAACTAGTGAGCAAAAACTGTTAGAGTCAAAACCTAAGTATATACTTATGAAAGATAGAAAAATACCCATAGCTAGTGATGAGGAAGTAAAAACCTTTTATAAACCATCTTTAAAAAATGAAGTAGAATACTCTAAACTAAAGTTAAGGTCAAAAACACCACCTCCTCCTAGAAGACCACCTAGTCCTCACCCTCGGCCTAAAACTCCTCAACCTAAAAGAAACCAAAATAAACCAAACCGTCATAATAATAGTTACCCAATGTGGAATTACCCGAATCCATCAAGCTTTAATCCTTGGGGAATACTTCCACCATACATGCATCCTAGTCAACTACCACCCATTTTTGGTTCAAACAACTTTGGATCAACAAGACAATGGGGACAAAGTGGCTAAATTGCTATCTCATTGGATTATTGGCATTTCTTCTTTATTGACTTCTACAAGTCAAACATAAACGCTTTGAAGCGCTTGAAAACACATGTTGAAGACTAAAAGGTACGCCCCTCTTTCATGCTCATCATTATATGCGTAGATTAATGAACTAGCCTATTGCATGCCCCCGTAAGTTTTTCTTTATGCCTAGTCTATTTAGTACTTGTATGTTTGTTAGTAGATAATTCCTTATATATTATATATATATATATATATATATATATATATAATATATATATATATTATATATCTATATTATATATAATACATCCGCACATAACTTAGATACGTCATTTGTTGACTATCTAGAACTAAAAGAAATTGTTCGTCCTCGAACCTTTTCTTCCCCCTTTGCCTCTTTTGAACTTTAACGTTCAACACGAAAATCTTCTGTGTCCACTATCACATAACTCATGGTGATGAAGAGAAGTGAGTTAAGTGGATTAACGTAGAAGTAGCACTTCGACTGTCGCGTCAAAAAATCTATGGATGAACAAACTCCCGTCGCCGTCAGCACCTATCTCTGTAATTACCTCATCATTTCCCTAACCATTCAACACTCCACTTTCACACAAAACAAATCTATATATATATATATATAATATATATATATATATATATATATTATATATATATTATATATATATATAAATATATATGTATAAATATGCACATTCATTCTCATTTCTCAAAACCTTTGTCGACTTGACGTCTTGATTATTTTATCCAAAATTCTCAAGAAATATTTTCTTAAAGAAATGTTAACAAAATGTCAAGTATTCCTTCCTCGTGCCAATAAAACGCAACGTATTTTTGATATATAATAAATCTATCTATATACATAAAAATATTTTGAAATCAGAAACTAAATTCGACAAAAATTCCTTTTGGCAGGCGGCCCCCTTAATGTTTAAGGGGACCGGCTAGTAAACGGGGGCGGCCCCCTTAATAATTAAGGGGACCGGCCTACTGTTGCCACCAAAAACGTTTTTCTTCCAAAATTTTTTGCCAAACACCCCACTTTTCAAACATACCCTTCACTCCATCTGCTGTGAACGAACCTCAACTCCAAAACCACTCACCAAATCACCATTTCCGACTAATTTCGCAAGGGGCAAACACTTGTATCTTGATTAGCAACACATTTTGTAACTTTTCCAATACATATTTCATTTAATTTCATGCAATTTTGAGTCTAATCACTATTAGGTCTTTTATTTATTTTTCTTTCTTTTTCGAATTTTGTTAAAATTAAGTCTAGAAATCTTGTAACCAAATGCTCCCCATAGGATTAGAATGCTTAATCAACCTAGAAACTAAGTAATTACAAAACCCTCATGTCAAATTTTTGCAAAACTAACCACATTATTGAATTATGCCATAAACACTTGTTAAAACTAATCGCATTGTTTTATTACAACTTCCTAATCCTAAAAATATACTTTTCAAACCATAAAAAGTTTTTTTTTTTTTTTTTTTTTTTTTTTTTTTTGTTGTTGTTGTTGTTAAATATAAGAGGATGTTTGGATTAGGAGTTAAGGTCATCAAAATTTAATCAAAATAAAGTTCACAACTACTTGCCAAGTTTATAAACACGCAACTAGTTGTTTCGAGTCATCAAGATACATAATTCATATGTATATTGAAATATTAGTAGTTATTTTTATAGTTAAGGGAGCGTTTGGCGTAACATTTTGAAAAAAAAATTTAAGTCAAAATCTACATTTTCATCTTTTTAATGAGTTACTTAACATAAATACTCGTAAGAAATAGCTAGATATACAATCCAATGTTTATCTAGCCACATTTTAAAGTAGATTATGACGTATAAAGGAGCGTTTGGATGGTTTTGATTCCTTATCATAATATCCCTATAACTACTCCCTAACATCATAAAATACATTTTAGCGAGTGATGAGTGGCCATTTACTCATCATTTTATACCCGAAAAACCCCACAAAAACGATCAAAAAACCCAAATGGACCATATAATGTTACAAATATCCTTGGATTGTGTTTTATGTGTTTCAGGTACAAAAGGATTGAAAACGAGGCAAATATGGACAAAACCGAGCGTGATATGGAAAAGAGCCGAAAACTGAAGACGGAAAAGACATTATTTATTTGGATTTAATTCAAGCTCGGAAAATCCCAAACGGCCCTTGGATTATTTTTATTTGGCAATATTGGTCCCTGGATTAACTTTGCCAAAATGACAGATTGGTCCCCACATTTTCAACATGTACAACTTTAGTCCTTGTGATAAATACCCATTTTACCTTAACCAATCACAACCGGATCCAAAAGAAAAACCTACCCATCCCATTAAACCCAATTAATATAAAACCCACAACCCACCACATTTAACCCCTCAGCCCATCACCTAAAAGCCCGACCCACCTTTTATAATAACAAACACGGGTCAAACCCCTAATTTCAATCAGTCAAAATCCCTAATCCTCAAACACCGGTCATCTTCTTCTCCCTAATCTCCCGCCATTAATCCTATAACCCCAATCCCAGTCGCTATCTCCTTTCCACCTCCTCCACTACCAGCCAAAGACATCACATGACCTTGTCTTTGGTCCCCTCTCCACGATGGCAATCCCAAAGGACCACTATTGATCTACGGCTCAAATTAAAAGTTGTGATGAGCAAGGAAAATCCAAGGGTCAGCAAAGAAGCACAAATGCACGTATGGGGAACACTCTCACACAACAAACACACAGCTCATTAGGGTTTTGTAATTTTTTTTAGTATAAATAGTCGAGTAGGGTTTCAGTAGTATTCAGGTTTTATTTTAGCTTATTTTAAGGTATTGTAATGTTCAGCTTATTTTATTTTTAGTATTGTAATTTTGATTCTTGATTTAATATAAATTCAGTCTTTATTTTAATCCATCTTGTCTTTAGCTTATCTGCTTGTTACTGCTTATTGCTTTTTTTTATTGTGCTTATTACTTGATCTCAGCTCATGTATTCTTCTTATAGTTTTTTTTTAGGTTTAGTTGATGGTTTTTATTAGCTTTTATTAGTTATGCCTTAAAAAAAAATTAGAAAATGGATTTGCCTGCATTCCTTTGTTGTTGATGTTTCTGAGTGCTAAAGTTAGCTTAGACAGTATCCATTAGGTTCTAATAGGTTAGTTTAAGCATAAAATTGGCATGTTATTAAGCAAAAGTCAACATTGATCTTGACTTTCATTTCTGAGCATGTTTTAGTGTAACTGCTGCTGTGATTTTGATAAATAGTAGAAGATTAGTTAAACTAAGGTTAATCTAGTTTTAAATTGGCTTAATATTACATTTAGATGCAACTAGGATCATTAGAATCTCATCTAGGTCAATGTTCATCAAAACTGAAAAAGTTACTTAAGTTCCAAAAAGAAAAATGAAAAAAAAAATAATAAACAAAAAAATAGCATAACCTGGGATTCGAACCCAGGTCTGCTGCTTCACACACACAACACCCTCCCACTTGCCCTTAGGGACTTTCTTAGTTTAACTTTGCAACTTTAATCTTTTAACCCTTGTTCCCTTTTTAGCTTATTCGATCTTAATTGCTTTTTCCCAGCTTATTGCAATAAGCTGGGACATCCTTTATATTTTTTCTAGCTTTTGTTTACCTTAAAGTATTTTCACAAAAATTTTCAGATTTTTCTCTTGTCGTTTAGTATTTTTAATTATTTAATTTCTTTTAATTAGTTTTTAAATCGTATTTAATTATTTAAAAGTCAAAAAAATGCAATTCTTTTTTCTAAAATTTTATTTTGTCATTTAGTACGTAGGAAAATTATTTTGGTACCCGTAGGTTTATTTTTCATAGATTTTTACGTTTTTACTCGTTCGTAGTTTATCGTTCGCGTTATTTTAATTTTCGTTTTAGTAGATATTAAAAACCAATCAACCCTCGTCTTTTCAAGCATTTTAATACCAAACCAAAAACGATATCCTCAATTTCACGCCTCGTTGGGACCACGACCCGGGTATCCACTTATCCGGTTATTACAATCGATTTTCGCGTCGAACCGTCGCGAGTTGACTTTTCTTCGTGAGAGGTTTAGCTTGTGACGCGTTTAGCACGAATATCATTTTGGCGCCGCTGCCGGGGAGGTGTGTTGCGACAATATCGTTACGGTTTGACGATTAGTGACTTGAAGAACCTTCCTCGTGAAGTTTCGTATATATGTTGTAAATATTTTTTATCAAAAATCCAAAAAAAATTGAAAAAACTTGAAAAACCCAAAAAGATTTTCTTTTCAAAAATTATTCTCCTTTTTCTTTTAAATGTTTCAAAATTTTAAAAAAACCCAAAAATATTCTTCTTATTCCTCTTATCCGTTTAATTCTTTATCTCTCACCCTCTATCCGTTTGATTCTATCTTCTTAACCCCCCTTAATGTTTAATTCTCATGTCGTCACTGGGCTATACTTGTTTTGATTGTAAAAGCCCGTTGATTGACAGTCTTCGTTGTTCAAAGTGTAAGTGTGAGCGGTGTGGAAATCACAACCCAAGAGGATCTTGTTATTGGTGTGAAGTAGCCCTCAAAAGAGAGCTTAATTCCATCAATAATTCTCAAAGTTTTTCCAAACACCCTCCACAACCCCAGCCATCTTCACTCACTCAACCTAATTGCTTTAAATGTGGAGATCCGTTGGGGGATGATTCACTTTGTGAACGATGTTTCTGCAAAGGATGTGGGTTTACCCATGGACTTTGCGTGTGTTGCACTTCTGAAATCGAAAATACACTTAATGATCCAGATTTTCAAAACGATTTCAACCCTCATCAGGATTCATTTTGGCAAGATCCGTGCTATCAAAACTTCAATGATACATCATTTCAAAATATGCCAAATGATCTTTGTGAGTATTGTGGAGGTCCTCACCAAAGTTTTGATTGTCAAGCAAGTAACATGCTTGTCTATGAGCAAGTTGCGTGTAAAGATCAAAATTTTGGTTATGACCAATATCCATATACGTCACTGAATCAATCACAACAATATTATTGTTGTGAGTACTGTGGAGGTCCTCACTATAGCTCTGATTGTCAAACGAGGAGCCCGCTTGTCTATGAGCATGGCCCTTGTAACAATTATGACTATTCTTATCATGACCAACCTCCACAGTATCAAACGATTCAAACTCAGCCTCAGCCATTTCCTCATGAATCATTCCAAGAAATTCATAATATTAGGAATAATCTTCTGGATTCTGCTTTCGAAGATGTATTCCAAAAATTTCATGATGTGAGGAATGCATTTAATGCTTGGGCTGCTAAACAAACCCAAGAGGATCGTCATGGTGAATCTATGGAAGATTTACTCGCCATTGAACGTGCAGCACATAACCGTTTCTTGTTTAATAAGGCTTGCATGCTCGATGACGAAGATGACGACGAAGAGGAGAGTGCTATTCCTTTAAATGATACCATCTCTCAACCCTCTCAGTCTAGACCGAGGACTCTCTCATTATGGGGGATGAGCATCTTAGCACTATTCCTGAAAAGGAATCGGACGAATTCATAAAGTCTAGTGCTGAGAACCTTGTCCCAACCCCAAGTGAGTCTGAGGAGATATTCGACAGAGAATGTGATTCTCCAATTTTTGGAGAATCTCTTGACATCTCTGAGGTTACTTCCGGGATTTTCTCTAACACTTTTTTTGAATTTGATGACGATTGCTTTTCTAGCAACATTAATCCTCTTTTTGTTGAAGTGTTAGAGAACAATGAGGTCAAAGACTCTAATGTTTTTGATAATATGACCTCAATTGTTAATCCCGAGAATCAAAAAGATATTCTTTCTCCGACATATGTGACAGTGCCTATTGAGGGTCACCCTTATATTGACTTCGCATATGTCGTTCGAGTTTTTCTGCCTTTCTTCTCCTATAAGGTAGATTGTCCTTTCAGTCACTCGTTCGGGAGTGAGGACAAAATTTTTGACCCAGGCATCTCTCATTCTTTTGAGCCGGGTCTATCTCATCGGAGTGGAACTTTCAAGCACTTCAATGTTTATCCAAACATATTGAATGAAAGTCCGATGGAGATTTTCTCTTCCACATGCTCCCCCAAGAACAAATGAATTCGGGGCGAGTCTAAGCTATACGACTCGATCAAAAACAAGCGCTTCGTGGGTGGCAACCCATGCTTATCCTTCTATCTTCTTTCTTATTTCTAACACTAAGTGTGGGGGAGTTCCTCTATTTGTGCTTTGTTGTTGTATGTTTGCCTTTGTTTTTAGGATTCCCGTAGATCGTGATGATTGATGCGCCTGTTTTCAATCCAGCCGCCCAATATCCGATCTTTATGTTTATGTTTATCCAGGGATATCTTATTAATCCTTTTTTGTGAAAAAAAAGATTTCGTTTCCACACTTAGATAGTAGTATTACCTTTTTACGTTCTATATTGTCGGCTTAGGCCGGTACTTTGAATATTGAGGGCAATATTCAATTCTAAGTGTGTGGGGGGGGGGGGAATTCTCATTTGACCAAATTTTAAAAATTTTCACATTTGGTACCTACTAGTCCCCTAGCACCCCCGTTTTCAAAAATTTTAAAATTTTTATCGTTTTGCACAATAAATAATAATTTGCTATACATTAATGCTTCGGTATTAGTGTTTCTTCCAAAAATTTTTGACAAACACCCACTTTTAAAACATCCCCTTACTTCATCTGCTTTGAACGAACCTCAACTCCAAAACCACTCAAAAAATCCCCTTTTCCGATAATTTCCCAAGGGGAAAACACTTGTATTTTGATTAGCAACATTTTGTAACTTTCCAATACATTTTTCTTTTAAATTTCATGAAATTTTTTGAGTTAATCACATTAGGTCTTTTATTTATTTTTCTTTCTTTTTCGAATTTTGTTAAAATTAAGTTAAAATCTTGTAACCAAATGCCCCCCATAGGATTAGAATGCTTAATAAACCCTGAAATAAGTAATTACAAAACCCTCATGTCAAATTTTTGCAAAACTAACCACATTATTGAATTATGCCATAAACACTTGTTTAAAACTAATCGCATTGTTTTATTACAACTTCCTAATCCTAAAATATACTTTTCAAACCATAAAAAGTTTTTTTTTTTTTTTTTTTTTTTTTTTTTTTGTTGTTGTTGTTGTTAAATATAAGAGGATGTTTGGATTAGGAGTTAAGGTCATCAAATTTAATCAAAATAAAGTTCACAACTACTTGCCAAGTTTATAAACACGCAACTAGTTGTTTCGAGTCATCAAGATACATAATTCATTATGTATATTGAAATATTAGTAGTTATTTTTATAGTTAAGGGAGCGTTTGGCGTAACATTTTGAAAAAAAAATTTAAGTCAAAATCTACATTTTCATCTTTTTAATGATTTACTTAACATAAATACTCGTAAGAAATAGCTAGATATACAATCCAATGTTTATCTAGCCACATTTTAAGTGATTATGACGTATAAAGGAGCGTTTGGATGGTTTTGATTCCTTATCATAATATCCCTATAACTACTCCCTAACATCATAAATACATTTTAGCGAGTGATGAGTGGCCATTTACTCATCATTTTATACCCGAAAAACCCCACAAAAACGATCAAAAAACCCAAATGGACCATATAATGTTACAAATATCCTTGGATTGTGTTTTATGTGTTTCAGGTACAAAAGGATTGAAAACGAGGCAAATATGGACAAAACCGAGCGTGATATGGAAAAGAGCCGAAAACTGAAGACGGAAAAGACATTATTTATTTGGATTTAATTCAAGCTCGGAAAATCCCAAACGGCCCTTGGATTATTTTTATTTGGCAATATTGGTCCCTGGATTAACTTTGCCAAAATGACAGATTGGTCCCCACATTTTCAACATGTACAACTTTAGTCCTTGTGATAAATACCCATTTTACCTTAACCAATCACAACCGGATCCAAAAGAAAAACCTACCCATCCCATTAAACCCAATTAATATAAAACCCACAACCCACCACATTTAACCCCTCAGCCCATCACCTAAAAGCCCGACCCACCTTTTATAATAACAAACACGGGTCAAACCCCTAATTTCAATCAGTCAAAATCCCTAATCCTCAAACACCGGTCATCTTCTTCTCCCTAATCTCCCGCCATTAATCCTATAACCCCAATCCAGTCGCTATCTCCTTTCCACCTCCTCCACTACCAGCCAAAGACATCACATGACCTTGTCTTTGGTCCCCTCTCCACGATGGCAATCCCAAAGGACCACTATTGATCTACGGCTCAAATTAAAAGTTGTGATGAGCAAGGAAAATCCAAGGGTCAGCAAAGAAGCACAAATGCACGTATGGGGAACACTCTCACACAACAAACACACAGCTCATTAGGGTTTTGTAATTTTTTTTAGTATAAATAGTCGAGTAGGGTTTCAGTAGTATTCAGGTTTTATTTTAGCTTATTTTAAGGTATTGTAATGTTCAGCTTATTTTATTTTTAGTATTGTAATTTGATTCTTGATTTAATATAAATTCAGTCTTTATTTTAATCCATCTTGTCTTTAGCTTATCTGCTTGTTACTGCTTATTGCTTTTTTTTATTGTGCTTATTACTTGATCTCAGCTCATGTATTCTTCTTATAGTTTTTTTTTAGGTTTAGTTGATGGTTTTTATTAGCTTTTATTAGTTATGCCTTAAAAAAAAAATTAGAAAATGGATTTGCCTGCATTCCTTTGTTGTTGATGTTTCTGAGTGCTAAAGTTAGCTTAGACAGTATCCATTAGGTTCTAATAGGTTAGTTTAAGCATAAAATTGGCATGTTATTAAGCAAAAGTCAACATTGATCTTGACTTTCATTTATGAGCATGTTTTAGTGTAACTGCTGCTGTGATTTTGATAAATAGTAGAAGATTAGTTAAACTAAGGTTAATCTAGTTTTAAATTGGCTTAATATTACATTTAGATGCAACTAGGATCATTAGAATCTCATCTAGGTCAATGTTCATCAAACTGAAAAAGTTACTTAAGTTCCAAAAAGAAAAATGAAAAAAAAATAATAAACAAAAAAATAGCATAACCTGGATTCGAACCCAGGTCTGCTGCTTCACACACACAACACCCTCCCACTTGCCCTTAGGGACTTTCTTAGTTTAACTTTGCAACTTTAATCTTTTAAACCCTTGTTCCCTTTTAGCTTATTCGATCTTAATTGCTTTTTCCCAGCTTATTGCAATAAGCTGGGACATCCTTTATATTTTTTTTAGCTTTTGTTTACCTTAAAGTATTTTCACAAAAATTTTCAGATTTTTCTCTTGTCGTTTAGTATTTTTAATTATTTAATTTCTTTTAATTATTTTTTTAAATCGTATTTAATTATTAAAAAGTCAAAAAATCTAATTCTTTTTTCTAAAATTTTATTTTGTCATTTAGTACGTAGGAAAATTATTTTGGTACCCGTAGGTTCATTTTTCATAGATTTTTACGTTTTTACTCGTTCGTAGTTTATCGTTCGCGTTATTTTAATTTTCGTTTTAGTAGATATTAAAAAACCAATCAACCCTCGTCTTTTCAAGCATTTTAATACCAAACCAAAAACGATATCCTCAATTTCACGCCTCGTTGGGACCACGACCCGGGTATCCACTTATCCGGTTATTACAATCGATTTTCGCGTCGAACCGTCGCGAGTTGACTTTTCTTTGTGAGAGGTTTAGCTTGTGACGCGTTTAGCACGAATATCATTTTGGCGCCGCTGCCGGGGAGGTGTGTTGCGACAATATCGTTACGGTTTGACGATTAGTGACTTGAAGAACCTTCCTCGTGAAGTTTCGTATATATGTTGTAAATATTTTTTTATCAAAAATCCAAAAAAATTGAAAAAACTTGAAAAACCCAAAAAGATTTTCTTTTCAAAAATTATTCTCCTTTTTCTTTTAAATGTTTCAAAATTTTAAAAACCAAAAATATTCTTCTTATTCCTCTTATCCGTTTAATTCTTTATCTCTCACCCTCTATCCGTTTGATTCTATCTTTAACCCCCCTTAATGTTTAATTCTCATGTCGTCACTGGGCTATACTTGTTTTGATTGTAAAAGCCGTTGATTGACAGTCTTCGTTGTTCAAAGTGTAAGTGTGAGCGGTGTGGAAATCACAACCCAAGAGGATCTTGTTATTGGTGTGAAGTAGCCTCAAAAGAGAGCTTAATTCCATCAATAATTCTAAAAGTTTTTCCAAACACCCTCCACAACCCCAGCCATCTTCACTCACTCAACCTAATTGCTTTAAATGTGGAGATCCGTTGGGGGATGATTCACTTTGTGAACGATGTTTCTGCAAAGGATGTGGGTTTACCCATGGACTTTGCGTGTGTTGCACTTCTGAAATCGAAAATACACTTAATGATCCAGATTTTCAAAAACGATTTCAACCCTCATCAGGATTCATTTTGGCAAGATCCGTGCTATCAAAACTTCAATGATACATCATTTCAAAATATGCCAAATGATCTTTGTGAGTATTGTGGAGGTCCTCACCAAAGTTTTGATTGTCAAGCAAGTAACATGCTTGTCTATGAGCAAGTTGCGTGTAAAGATCAAAATTTTGGTTATGACCAATATCCATATACGTCACTGAATCAATCACAACAATATTATTGTTGTGAGTACTGTGGAGGTCCTCACTATAGCTTGATTGTCAAACGAGGAGCCCGCTTGTCTATGAGCATGGCCCTTGTAACAATTATGACTATTCTTATCATGACCAACCTCCACAGTATCAAACGATTCAAACTCAGCCTCAGCCATTTCCTCAAGAATCATTCCAAGAAATTCATAATATTAGGAATAATCTTCTGGATTCTGCTTTCGAAGATGTATTCCAAAAATTTCATGATGTGAGGAATGCATTTAATGCTTGGGCTGCTAAACAAACCAAGAGGATCGTCATGGTGAATCTATGGAAGATTTACTCGCCATTGAACGTGCAGCACATAACCGTTTCTTGTTTAATAAGGCTTGCATGCTCGATGACGAAGATGACGACGAAGAGGAGAGTGCTATTCCTTTAAATGATACCATCTCTCAACCCTCTCAGTCTAGACCCGAGGACTCTCTCATTATGGGGGATGAGCATCTTAGCACTATTCCTGAAAAGGAATCGGACGAATTCATAAAGTCTAGTGCTGAGAACCTTGTCCCAACCCCAAGTGAGTCTGAGGAGATATTCGACAGAGAATGTGATTCTCCAATTTTTGGAGAATCTCTTGACATCTCTGAGGTTACTTCCGGGATTTTTCTCTAACACTTTTTTTGAATTTGATGACGATTGCTTTTCTAGCAACATTAATCCTCTTTTTGTTGAAGTGTTAGAGAACAATGAGGTCAAAGACTCTAATGTTTTTGATAATATGACCTCAATTGTTAATCCCGAGAATCAAAAAGATATTCTTTCTCCGACATATGTGACAGTGCCTATTGAGGGTCACCCTTATATTGACTTCGCATATGTCGTTCGAGTTTTTTCTGCCTTTCTTCTCCTATAAGGTAGATTGTCCTTTCAGTCACTCGTTCGGGAGTGAGGACAAAATTTTTGACCCAGGCATCTCTCATTCTTTTTGAGCCGGGTCATATCTCATCGGAGTATAACTTTCAAGCACTTCAATGTTTATCCAAACATATTGAATGAAAGTCCGATGGAGATTTTCTCTTTCACATGCTCCCCCAAGAACAAATGAATTCGGGGCGAGTCTAAGCTATACGACTCGATCAAAAACAAGCGCTTCGTGGGTGGCAACCCATGCTTATCCTTCTATCTTCTTTCTTATTTCTAACACTAAGTGTGGGGGAGTTCCTCTATTTGTGCTTGGTTGTTGTATGTTTGCCTTTGTTTTTAGGATTCCCGTAGATCGTGATGATTGATGCGCCTGTTTTCAATCCAGCCGCCCAATATCCGATCTTTATGTTTATGTTTATCCAGGGATATCTTATTAATCCTTTTTTGTGAAAAAGATTTCGTTTCCACACTTAGCTAGTAGTATTACCTTTTTACGTTCTATAGTGTCGGCTTAGGCCGGTACTTTGAATATTGAGGGCAATATTCAATTCTAAGTGTGGGGGGGGGGGGGAATTCTCATTTGACCAAATTTTAAAAATTTTCACATTTTGTACCTACTAGTCCCCTAGCACCCCCGTTTTGACCAAAAATTTTAAAATTTTTATCGTTTTGCACAATAAATAATAATTTGCTATACATTAATGCTTCGGTATTAGTGGAAGTTTAGACTTGATTAGGCTAGAACAAGGGGAATCCCGACTCTGCTAGAGTGTTGATCTAGCTGCTACCCTTAACGTTTAGGCTAAGTTTTTACGAATTGTGCAAATGAAAATGCTAAGCGTGGAGTAGTTGGTTCTCTTTAGAGCTTATATAAGTAATCTATGGCTTTTCCTCCCAGGAGCTCCTAATCTGACTAAAATTAGTGCTATTTTCAAACTTTTGAACGCAAAAACCGTTTTTGTTAAGCAAATAAATTTTTATACAATCTTGATTTAGAATACTAGTTCAAAGTTTTATTTAAATTTCGGAACAAGCATACTTTCTTACAAA
Source organism: Artemisia tridentata subsp. tridentata (assembly GCA_021014915.2). Taxonomy (NCBI): domain Eukaryota; kingdom Viridiplantae; phylum Streptophyta; class Magnoliopsida; order Asterales; family Asteraceae; genus Artemisia; species Artemisia tridentata. Next base: position 240,763,948 of record CP139504.1, read on the forward strand.
CGTAATAAGAATGCAAAATGAAAGTGAGCAATTGCTTGAAAGTTGCAAAGATTAAAGTTTTGAGTATGAATAAATAAGTGTTCTAAGCTACGGTTTCGAGATCGGGCCTTGGATCTTTATTTTCGGAAGGCGTTTAGGTCTTGGCTACCCTCTTGCACCGACCCTTGGACCTCTAGTTCAGGAATGTGTGAGGTCTTGGTCTAACCACCTTGGATCCTCATTTCAGGAATGTCTAGAGTCTTGGAACACTCCGTTGTAACGGCCCTTGGATCCTTTATTCTGAAAGGTGTAAGGTCTTGGAATTTCCCCGTGAAGCTCCGTAGTTTATGGTACAATAATGAGTTAAGTAAAAAAAAAAAAAAAAAAAAAAAGTGAAAAAAGTGATGAAAAATGAAAAAAAAAAAAAAAAAAAAAGATGATTATGTTTGTTGCTTATGAATAAATGTGAGAAACTTGCTTCTTCTTAAATTTAAATCGAAAGTTGAACTAGTATTCGTCAATATTGTCTAAAAGTTGGACGGTGATTTAGAAATTGTTGACTTCAAAGATCCCGTGAGCTCCGATACTATTCTCGAGGGTGTAAAAACCTAGCCTCCTAAGTTTACTAAGGACAAGCTGTGAAGAAAGTCGCTACATGGAGTGATCTCACCTTTGAATCTCTAATTTCTAAATCATTGTCGGTTTTTAACCCTAATAAATGTCGATTTTTACGGTCAAAACTTTGAAAACAAGCACACACACCTAACTTATGAATAATTGTGGGAGTGAAAAGTTAAGTCTCGGCTTACATAGGTTGCTAATATAAGTAGTGTTAGCATTTTACAAAAACGTTTGCACAAGGGTTTTAGACTTAGTTGGGAAGTACTAAAAAGAGGATGACGATTACAATTCCCCGGAGTCACCCATTTTGTGTGATTCCCGTTCCATGATGCCATTTTTGAAAATCAAGCATTTTATTTTACGTTTTATCTCGTTTTAATTTACTTGCATTTTATAAAAAAGTCAAAACGGGGTGGTATATTTTTGGTAACCTTGATATTTTTGATCCTTTCATTACTTTATATGATCGGATTGCTAGGGACTAGCAATTGCTTAGTGTGGGGGATTGATGAGTGGCCATTTACTCATCATTTTATACCCGAAAAACCCCACAAAAACGACCAAAAACACCCAAATGGACCATATAATGTTACAAATATCCTTGGATTGTGTTTTATGTGTTTCAGGTACAAAAGGATTGAAAACGAGGCAAATATGGACAAAACCGAGCGTGATATGGAAAAGAGCCGAAAACTGAAGACGGAAAAGACATTATTTATTTGGATTTAATTCAAGCTCGGAAAATCCCAAACGGCCCTTGGATTATTTTTATTTGGCAATATTGGTCCCTGGATTAACTTTGCCAAAATGACAGATTGGTCCCCACAGTTTCAACATGTACAACTTTAGTCCTTGTGATAAATACCCATTTTACCTTAACCAATCACAACCGGATCCAAAAGAAAAACCTACCCATCCCATTAAACCCAATTAATATAAAACCCACAACCCACCACATTTAACTCCCCAGCCCATCACCTAAAAGCCCGACCCACCTTTTATAATAACAAACACGGGTCAAACCCCCAATTTCACTCAATCAAAATCCCTAATCCTCAAACACCGGTCATCTTCTTCTCCCTAATCTCCCGCCATTAATCCTATAACCCCAATCCCAGTCGCTATCTCTTTTCCACCTCCTCCACTACCAGCCAAAGACATCACATGACCTTGTCTTTGGTCCCCTCTCCACGATGGCAATCCCAAAGGACCACTATTGATCTACGGCTCAAATTAAAAGTTGTGATGAGCAAGGAAAATCCAAGGGTCAGCAAAGAAGCACAAATGCACGTATGGGGAACACTCTCACACAACAAACACACAGCTCATTAGGGTTTTGTAATTTTTTTTAGTATAAATAGTCGAGTAGGGTTTCAGTAGTATTCAGGTTTTATTTTAGCTTATTTTAAGGTATTGTAATGTTCAGCTTATTTTATTTTTAGTATTGTAATTTTGATTCTTGATTTAATATAAATTCAGTCTTTATTTTAATCCATCTTGTCTTTAGCTTATCTGCTTGTTACTGCTTATTGCTTTTTTTTATTGTGCTTATTACTTGATCTCAGCTCATGTATTCTTCTTATAGTTTTTTTTAGGTTTAGTTGATGGTTTTTATTAGCTTTTATTAGTTATGCCTTAAAAAAAATTAGAAAATGGATTTGCCTGCATTCCTTTGTTGTTGATGTTTCTGAGTGCTAAAGTTAGCTTAGACAGTATCCATTAGGTTCTAATAGGTTAGTTTAAGCATAAAATTGGCATGTTATTAAGCAAAAGTCAACATTGATCTTGACTTTCATTTCTGAGCATGTTTTAGTGTAACTGCTGCTGTGATTTTGATAAATAGTAGAAGATTAGTTAAACTAAGGTTAATCTAGTTTTAAATTGGCTTAATATTACATTTAGATGCAACTAGGATCATTAGAATCTCATCTAGGTCAATGTTCATCAAAACTGAAAAAGTTACTTAAGTTCCAAAAAGAAAAATGAAAAAAAAAATAATAAACAAAAAAATAGCATAACCTGGGATTCGAACCCAGGTCTGCTGCTTCACACACACAACACCCTCCCACTTGCCCTTAGGGACTTTCTTAGTTTAACTTTGCAACTTTAATCTTTTAACCCTTGTTCCCTTTTTAGCTTATTCGATCTTAATTGCTTTTTCCCAGCTTATTGCAATAAGCTGGGACATCCTTTATATTTTTTCTAGCTTTTGTTTACCTTAAAGTATTTTCACAAAAAATTTCAGATTTTTCTCTTGTCGTTTAGTATTTTTAATTATTTAATTTCTTTTAATTAGTTTTTAAATCGTATTTAATTATTAAAAAGTCAAAAAAATCTAATTCTTTTTTCTAAAATTTTCTTTTGTCATTTAGTATGTAGGAAAATTATTTTGGTACCCGTAGGTTCATTTTTCATAGATTTTTACGTTTTTACTCGTTCGTAGTTTATCGTTCGCGTTATTTTAATTTTCGTTTTAGTAGATATTAAAAACCAATCAACCCTCGTCTTTTCAAGCATTTTAATACCAAACCAAAAACGATATCCTCAATTTCACGCCTCGTTGGGACCACGACCCGGGTATCCACTTATCCGGTTATTACAATCGATTTTCGCGTCGAACCGTCGCGAGTTGACTTTTCTTTGTGAGAGGTTTAGCTTGTGACGCGTTTAGCACGAATATCAGCGAGTTAAAAATTAAAACCAAGGAACATTGTAAACTACTTCTTAGGATTTAAGTTTTAGAGTCGAAGTACGTTTACGTTCCACATAAGTAGCATATATAATATATGCATGTCATTTTCTTATTTTTCTTTGTTTGTTGCTTTCTTGTATAGGTGAAAATGCCCAAAACTACAGTCGGTGATGTCTCAAAAACAAAAGAATACATTCCAAAAGTCTTTGTCACTCCGGGCATTTCTCCCGCTGTTGCTTGTTTCTATCGTCCCATTGAAGATAGAAACGTTCATGAAGGGAGAGTTGTCTATCCATCGTTCTATGAATCCGACTATATCGAACGAATGTTCTCCAACGTTAGTCTTGATTGTCTCTACAAAATCAATGAGCCTATCATTCCCCGCTTTGTTCTTGACTTCTATAGCCAAGTGACGGTGCAAACCGATCCCAATGGCTATATCCTCATATCCTTTATGATTCAACACGAATTCATTACTCTTACTCTCGCTCAATTCGGTCAAATTCTAAGAATCCCCTACTCCGGTCAAGCCGTCTTTTCAAATGAGTGGGATCTCTCATCTCTTGAGCAACATCGACCTCAACAGGGTCCTTACTACTCTGAGATTCCATCCTCCGAAGAAATTCGTCAATATCTTGGGCTAGCTCGTGGTACGACTAGCCAGAAGATCAAGTCAAAAGATGTTGACATTCATGCTAACCAAATCCTCCTCAAGGAGTTACGCCTCGACATGAAGCGTTGGGAAGAACTCATTCGTGAGAATGTGTTCGGTACCGGTGGTCATCGTGATCATGTCACGGCGAGCATAGCTCACATGTTGTATTGTATTGTCGCTGAACAGCCGTACAATTTGGCATATCTCTTTGTCTTCCGCATCATGTCCGCCAAAAACACTCATAATGCAAATCTTCCGTATGGCATGTTTCTCACTCGCCTCTACAATCATGTCATGGTACACTATCCACATCTTCAGAGTCCAATTTATGAGTCTGTTCAACCGGTCCTTAATCCACTTGTTCGTGTCCGTGCCCGTCGCTCCCGAAGCGACAAGGGAAAATCTCGTAAATCTGTCTCACTTCCACCTCGTGGTTCCACGTCACATCAAGGAGACGATGATGATGATGAGGAGGAGGAGGGCACAACACGTGCTAGTACCCCATCACCTAGGACCTTCGTTGAAAATCTTCCGGATCTTGACTACACCGAGTATCAAGTTCCTTCTCATTCCTAACGAACAGACGAACTACTGTTTGAAAGACAAACCGAACTACTCAACACCACACAGCAAATGCACCAAGAAGTACGGGGCGGTTTCAAGTCTATTGGAAAGACACTTGGAAAGATGTTTGGAAAGAAGAAGAAGTAGACATGTTTGATGAGTGTTTAGTTGATATTGTTGATGTTATGCTTAGACATTTATATGTAGTAATATTATCTTAACATTTGCTTGCCATGACTTTTACTATGTTAGATATTAAAACTTATGTCATGTTAGTACTAAGCTACATATTTAGTTGATATAATATGCATATGCTTCTAATATTTTTTTTCTAGTCTTAAATATGTATATTATTTGTTTAATATGCTATTGATAATATTTAATCATTCTTGATGTACATGATCCAAATGGAACTTGCTGCAAATACACCCTAAAAATGACCTTTTTCTGGAAATTTTTCAAATTTGGTCGCCTGGGAAAACACCAGACGGGCGGCCCCCTTAATTTCCTAGGCGGTCCCCTTAATTTTAAGGGGGCCACCCAACAATTAAGGGGACCGGCCATCTGGACAGTAAAATTTACTGTTTTCTTTTGCATCTTGTGACCACTTTTACCTAGCCCCAGCTACCATTTCTCCTTATGGACGAACTGGTATTGGAATCTTCCTACAAAACCTCAAAAATTAACCTAAACCAACCACATTTTCATATTATAAATTCCCTCCATATAATCACCTCTCATTCCATCATCCTTCACCATCCAAAACCACCATGTTATCACCAAAATCCTCCATCTCTAAGACTCCAAGGAAGCAAAGACTTGTCATCATACCACCAAAACAACCTTTCATAGACCTAACCCAAGATGACATCAAAACTCCATCACCACCACCTCAATGTTCATCCCCAAGTGCACCAAATGCTCCATCAAAAACACCCTCTACCCATGGAGCATCCTCTTCCTCCATACCATCCACTTCATCCATCAATGACTACATCAACACTCACCTAACATCATCACCTAGAGCATCATCACCACCATCCACTCAAGAACCTTCATACACCCAACTTGCCATTTCCTTATCACCCATCACACCTCTTGATGCTCACTTCTCACCATCACCAACCCCACAACCATTTTTTCCTATACCTTGGGCATTGCTTGAAGCCCATGGTGACAATTGTCTTTGTTGCATCCATAACCGGACCATAATCTTTGGTCTTAGAGATGAAATACACTACATGTTTTCATCACTTGAACACATGATTACCAACCCACCACCACCACCACCTCCACCACCTTCACCCACTACACCACCACCACTTCCATTTTCACCCAATTAAGCATATGCAATGATTAAAAATAATTTTCAAAACCTTTTTGTATGCAAGCTCCATGGAAGATCATGTACTCCTAGGACGATTATGTAGTATCATTAGTTGTTTTTGTTTGAATGTTTGTATGCCTCATGTTGTAATTTACTTGGTTGTGTATTTCTACACAACACTTTTATTAAATGAATGTTCTTATTCTACATGCTTGCTTATTGTTGTTACATATACTTGTGCTTCTAACATTTTTCTTGCAAGCGTTCCATAGCTCGTTTTCTTGGTGCTCCCAAACGAGGGGGAGTACACACCAAGGGGGAGTTATCGTCCCGAAAAATTTCATTTCTAAAACTTGTCGGCTTAACCTTTTTGATTCTACAAAAAGGGGGAGAAATAGATGTAAACTCACTAAATACTTGTCTAAAAACTAATTTTTAGATTTAATGAGTTTAGATTTTGTAATCATCAAAAAGGGGGAGATTGTTGATATAAATAATGCCTAAACACGTTATTAATATTTTTCGATATCTCTACGTTTTGATAATCACAAAATGTAAAATCATTAATCGGAAAATTATGACGTAAACAAGTATTTAGTTGTAAATATCTATTTCTACAACTCAAATCACTTAAGGTATGAATGAACTAATGCTTAATGCATTGTATGATCAAAGGAACATTTTCTTAAACACTAGATTTTTTATAAAATGTCAAAAACATTTTATATCTTTTAGAAAAACATTTTTGGTAATAAATAAAAAGGTTTAATTCATTATAAATTTATGAATTCAAATTTTCAACCAAAATCAGTAAAAATGTTCCAGAAAAACCTTCCCCACAAAAAGACAAATCTGGGCAACGGCTAGGGAGGGGCGGCCCCCTTAATTATACTAGGCGGCCCCCTTAAAATTAAGGGGACCGCCCCCGCTCCAGTAGCTCCCAGCTGTCCAGTTTTTCTGCCTATAAATACCAGCCTTCCCCTGGATTTTTACTCACCTTTTGCACCCAAAACATTCTGTTTTAAATCTTGTATATCCTTTCTAAAAACCCTTTGATCATATCTCTTAAGCATTGGTTTCTAAGTGATCCAAGCTTCACCATCAAAGTGCAAAAGAAGAATACTCCTTCAACTAGAGAAGAAGTATTATAGTTTAACTCATATCATCATTGTAGTTGTGTAAAGTGTTGTATAGTTGTGATAAGTAGATCTAAGTGTAAGTAACTAGTTGTGTTGTAAAGAAGTAGTGTAGAAGTAGTTGTGAAATAGTCGTGAAGAAGAAGTCGTGAAGAAGTCGTGAAGAAGTCGTGAAGCTGTCGTGAAGCAGTCGTGAAGCCGTCGTGAAGCAGTCGTGATTAAGTTGTGTAGAAGTTGTGTATAAGTTGTGAGATTGGTTCTAGCTTTCGATTAGAACTCGACATCTAGCTTTGTGTCGTTAAGCCGGTGTAGCTAAAGTTGTGTAAGGTTTCTCCGCCATAAGGGAGTTTGTTGACATAGTGAAGAAAACTCTCGAGTAGGTGACTCGAGAGTGGAGTAGGGCAAGGAAGGTGCTTGTAGCCGAACCACTATAAATCTCCGTGTTGTGGTTTGATCTTTCCATCTCTTCCTTTCATTTCATTATATTTACTTTACTTGCATTGCTTATCTATATTTGTTTATATTTATTCATATTGATCAAGAGTTGAATTCACATAAGATAGAATCGAAGTTTTAAAAAAAGGTAAACAAAAGTTTTCATAAATTAAAAAGACGTAAAACTATTCAACCCCCTTCTAGTTTTCCACAATGCTTTCTAGCATGCCGTAACGTGCTTTCTAGCACGCATTTAACATGCTTTCTAGCATGCCGTAACGTGCTTTCTAGCACGCATTTAACATGCTTTCCAGCATGCCTTACATGCTTTCTAGCATGCCTGTACGTGCTTTCTAGCACGCATTTAACTTAGAGCTAGCGCAATAAACTATTTTATTATGGGTTGCATATCCCTTATCTTGGTCCACTATTATACTTTTTTTAACCCGTGATTTAGGCAGTGTTAGCCTACGTTGAACTTGAATTGCTTGCGAACGATGATTTGAACTTGGAAACCTTTTGGTTTAACCAAACTGTTTTAAATTAAAACCTATGAACTCACCAGCGTAAGCTGACCCTTTTAGCATGTATTTTCAGGTTTAATGCTATAGCTCATCTCTGGAGGCGCTTGGGAAGAGGCATGGTCATAGACGACTCTGATATTTATATTTGGGACCGCTTTAATCGTTTTGGGCCTTACTTCCGCACTATTTTCGAATGATGTAAATTTAATACTTTTGATAATGAATTTTCTTCTAAACGGTTGAGGTAAAACCGTTCTTTGAACCTTGTCTTGTGATACCAATTGAGTAGCACCCCAGTGACATGTATGCTTCCGCTGGACCTGATTTTCGGGGTGTTACACAAAACGTGAGGTAAAAGCTCTTGAATATTTTCCCACTTTCAGTTACAACCTCAATTGGTCTATTACATATGATATGTTGGTGTTCGTTAGGTTTCTCGACTCTTTTCATTGGATGATAGTCTCACCAAAAAAATTCAATAATGGAGCTGGAATACATCAGACCTATTAACTGTTGATTAATTGTTATAATCAGTAAGTGTTCTCTTTTTATTTACCAAACTTGCAATTTGTTGTAATCGAGTACTCTACCTAATTAATGTTAAGCTCATACCATTAATTCTAAATTCTAAATTCTGCATGTTTAACTGGTAAGCTTCCTGGCAAGGTCCTTCGAAGTTCCTGGGAATCATCTTGGGCAGCAAAGTCATGGTTTCCGCTGGCCTTATGGACCTGTAAAATTCTCCTCAGTTATTTATTTATCTGTTCATGTAAGAAACAAATAGACGACCATTGAAAATTAAAAATCATTATTCAAGGGAGCCTGTTTTATCGATGAATAAGTCAAAGTGTAAGTGTATTTTTGGTACCATTAAATTAAGATCCATATATCTTGATCCTATTTCTGCAATTATACCATAAGGGAACTAAGGTACTTAACTTAGAAAATCACCGCTTCTTCTAATATTGCAAATCTTTGCAGACTGCTGTTGCCTCACTTGGTGGTGATGAGCTGCACTTGGTAGCCATGCGCTCTAGAAGAAATGGTTTGCTTCTGTGTTTTTGGGGATTTATAGTTCAACCAGGAATTTATGAGTCATGCCTTTCATGCTGAACCTTAGATGTCTTGCTATCGTATTTGATCTTGACGAGACACTGATAGTGGCTAATACTTTGCGGTCGTTTGAGGAGAGAATTGAAGCGTTACAACGAAAAGTTAGCTGTGAGCTTGATCCACAACGACTTGCTGGTATGCTTTCTGAGATTAAGCGCTATCAAGATGATAGAAACTTATTAAAGCAATATGCGGAAAGTGATCAAGTCATTGACAGTGGTAAGTTAATCAAGGCACAATCTGAGATAGTACCATTAATTTAATCTCTTTCTATTCAAATGTCTTTAAGAATCTAACATAGTATTTACAATTGAAACACCCCGGTTGATATATGTTTCAGATAAATATAAACCTTTTCCGTTTCTCGCAACATCAGTTCATTTAAGACCGGGTAGTCCATTGGAATCTGAATTGGCTTGGCATCCGGTTGTTCTTAAGCTTGATGATTGGCTCTTCTATCACGGTAGACTTCTTCCCCCACCATGTTATGTTTACCAGACATCCCTTATTAAATGCTTATTAGCTTTTTAACTTTTTAGCTAACAAAGTTAGATTTGATATTTATAAAGTGTAGGCTGTTTTTATAAAATTTAGCTAAACACCCTGCAACTGTTGATATTACTAAATAGGACAGGCATAAGATTTGACATAAATCTGCGTGGTTTTGCAACCTTACAACAGGTTTTACCTCTCGAGGGATCTCAAGAGGCTTACAACCCCACCAGGCAGTGTACCTGACCGATGTAGTATAGTGTAGTGGTAAGTACGGGGGATTGATCGTTCTCCACAGGGAATAGTGTTCGTTAGGTATGAAAAACTACTCTAATAGGTCTAAGGGTGAGAGAAGATTCTTTTTTATGTTTTTATATTTTTTTTATGAAAGCAAGTAAAATCTCGGGTTTGAAAGAGTGGGCGGAATTAGTTGCTAGTCAACTAACCCAAATAACTACGAATGCAAATAAAATAAAATAACAGAAAATTAAAAGGTGGTAGAACTTATGTAGAGAGAAATGCGTTTACTTAGATTTCCTTACTCCCTAACTATCTTTTACCGGTTGATTAGTGTGTATTAATTGCGTGGATGACGGGTGTATTCCTTAATACCAATCGTGGGGTGGCGTACGTATTTCCCCAACTCTACAAGCTCCTACTTCACTCCTATGTCGAGCCGGCTAGGAAGCTCCTAACATGGGATCACTAGAATTCGCTTGTGCATTAAATACAACCATAAAAACCTTTAGTACGCATTGGTTCATGTTTCTTAAGACGTTCAAGCAAGTTACCGAATAGGAAGTTAGCCAGTTTTCTTAAGCCTAACATAGATGAACAATCATCCAATACAACTAATAACACACTAATAACCAATAATCAATAGCTAGGTTTCATTAGATCTAAGCAAACACAAGATAAATCTAACCTAACATGTTAAACAAAAGACAAGAACAAGATAGAATCAAACAACACATAGACATATTGAATGATTAATTGATAACTTATCTTCAATGTAACATGGAAGATCTCAAGGCAAAAAGCCTTGAAAAAGCTGCTAAAATTGTCTTAGGGTTTTCACACACAAAATTCCCCAATAAGTTCCACACTAATGACAAAAAATTGCAAAACTATATATAGACTTTCAGATCTGACGGCGTCACGTTATGGAGTGTGACGCCGTCACCTCGCCGCTTTTAGGGTTCCCGGATGGCCTTCTTGACGACGTCCCTCTTTAGCTCTCCAAAATCCGTTCTGGCTTATCAAGGCTTGACGCCGTCAGACTTAGGGGTGACGCCGTCCCTCTTTAAATTAAGCCGTGACGACCTTGATCACATTAAAGCGTGACGCCGTCAGAATTCCATGCAAATTTCTCTGGCTTATCATGAGTAATTTTCACATCCACCTTTTTCTTGCCAAGCCATGACGCCGTCCAGAACAAATCCTGACGCCGTCAAAGGTAATTTCCAGCACAATTTTGAGACTTTGTCGTTTTCTTCACTTTTATGCTCCAAAAACGTCCAAAATGCCTCCTTTTCCAGATTTCTCCTCAAAAGTACCTAAAATGACAAAAGGAACGATTTAGGGCAATATTTGATCAAATAAATACGATTTAGGGCTTAAATGACCCCTTAAAAGCGGTACACTTTTCGCTTCATCAAGATTCCACATAAATCTGAGATAAAAATAGTAAACAACAATTAGAAGAACAAACGATAATCAAGACCATGGTGACAAGATTGCAAATGACCATAAGTAGCATTTTTAACCCATTTTTGTGAATGTTTTTCTATATGGGTGAAATTACAAAGATTCACTAACAATAAGAAGGAAACCTTGATATTAGAGAGAAAATCCGAGGAAGGTTGTGCACGGTGAATCAGGTTGTGCAGGTTGACATTGAAAAGGAAAATGAGTTGCTTATATTCGTATTTGATTACATCGTTGAAGTCATCCCTCATCACAGAATAAAGCATCCATGGAGGTACCAACCATAAGTATTTTATAAATGGTTATTCATGTGATCCTTTTCATTATAATGTGACTCTTTTTTTGTGTAAAAGCTTAAAAATCACCATAAATTGTTTACAGATTATTTAAGAGAAGAAATTTTCTGATATGTCGCCTTGTCTAAAAGTTGATGAGGTAGATATGATTCAAAGTGCAGACGAGGTTTTCGAGGATTCTGTAAGTGAGGTTATTGATGCTCAGACCCAAAATTGATAGCAAGATCAATGGCATGGTTGAATGAGTTGGATATAGATTGTTGTAAACATCGCTTAGTTTTATAGTATTGTAGGTGTGATTTTCTATGCTTAATTTTATGGAGAGTTGTAAGTTTATTTGATAGCGGGATTGATTTGTATGTTAGATAATGTAAATTGTTTTTTCTTGTTGAAGCTAATGACTTTTGTTTATTTGTTTGTATTGTATTTGAGTTTGTATTGTTTAGTGACATAAGTATGATCGTATATCTACCCTGTTACTTTTGTAGGGTGTGACTTATAAGTACGATGAATATGATTTTGTAAACAATTAATATGATGTTAATTTTTTGTGTTACTTATGTAGAAGTTAAGTCGAAAGTGATTTAATTAACTAAAGAGAAAAATCGAGCCTTTCATTGGCCAATTGAAAAGTCAAATTATGACTTAAGACATTGTTTCTGATGAATAATGAGTTGTTCATGTATTATACTTCTGACGAGTTTCTTTGTTTCTGATGGCTTTGTGTTGCTAACGAAATAATTTTATTAGTCAAATACACCATCAAGAAAACAATAATAACATATATACAAAAATTCAATATGTTTAACCATTAATTAATAGTTTTCTGTTTAACGATCGGTTTCTGATTTAAGACCATACCGGTTTCTGATGAACAATGAGTTGTTCATGTATTATATTTCTAACGGGTTAATGTTATCAACATTTGGGAATACATAAACCGGAAAAAATTATTGTGAGAGATGCGGTATTTTGCGAGGCACGAAAAAACCCTATTGAGTGTAACATTAAAAGAAACTTATAATAATAAAAAGGCACTAACATTTAATTATATAGGATCAAAGTTCAAATTGAGAATAACTCCTAAAAATATGGAATAGGTGTGTGGCAATTCCGAAGAAAGAAACTTCAAGAAAGTAAGGTTAGTTTATAAAATTTTTGTGTCAATAAAGTTAAAGAAAATAGGGTGGTTTAGACATACATATTATGTGTAATCCATGTAAATATATTGGAACAAAATAATTTACAAAGCACTAGACATATGTGTAATCCATGTAAACATATTGTAGAAAAATAACAGCCTCCACCATATATGGGTCCAGCAACTTGGTTGAATGGGCTCATTTTACCTTCGATCACTAATATCTAATAATTTATTTACAGAAATCTAAAAGTTTTTATGTACAACCCTTTCTTTCAACATATACACTTTTCAACCATTTTTTACAACACTTCTTTTGCTATAGTAAAATATGCCAACGATAATTATAAGTCATGCCCGCCCCTCAGGGCGGGCTTATTTTTATCTCATTAAACTTCATATTTTCTCTCATATTCGATAAACATATATTTCTTTTTGTTCTTAATGCATTCAATATATAATTTAGAATGTCTATATCTTTATTTTGTGTCAACTTACTTTTTTCAACAATAATCACAAGTCATGCCCGCCCAGGGGGCGGGCTTATATACCCGTGAAGTCTAGTGTGTGTGTTATATATATATATATATATATATATATATATATATATATATATATATATATATACATATATATATATATATATATATATACACACACACACACTTAATAGTCCAATGGGCGATCGCCCGGTATTTTAAGTACATCATAAGTCTAATATCTGTCTAATTAGTATCTATTCGATATAAGTCCGAGTCACAATTCGTTATATCCAGTATCTTGAGTCCGAGTCTATTATGTATCCGTTATATCCAATATATGTCCAAAGTCCGATAGTCTTAAGTCCGATAATAGTTATGTAATTAGTCCGATATATGTCTAAATATTATGTCCAAAATCATCAAGTCCCAAATATCTCAATATCCGCGAAATATTAATTACAAGTTTTAGAACTTATAACACCTTATAATACTTTACATTAAAAGAGAAATATTTCTTAAACAACAAATCTAAAATCAAACACATGACCCATTGGGTCACAACCCAAAACAGATACAAGCACCAAATACCCCTAATAGGCTTCGGCCCGATACATAATATCTAACCAAATGTGCCTAATTGGTCTTGTGGCCCAATGAAACAAAAGCACCCTCCTGGTTCCATTTTGCAACTAAGATAATGAACTTACACACCCTTGATAATAAGCAGCTTCAAAATAAGTTGTTTAAAAAAATAAGCAATGACTAATATAAGCAACATAAGCCGAACCACAAATATTTCATAACCAATAAGCTTAACCCACAATAAGCTAAACCAATAGCAAGCTTAAACCAAAAGCAAAAACTAAAATGAGCTTATCCAAAATCCACAAATGTGTCACCAAAATAAGCATAAGCCATAAAAGTCACATAAGCTGACACATAAGCTCAAATCAAACAACCCTTGATAGTTTCTATTGTATGCCGAGACTAAACAAACCAAAATAAGCTTAAAGGCTTAATACAAATCCCAAATATGTCACAAGTGCACTAATAATCTAAATCAATTACCTCTGCTTGGACAACATAAACCAAACGCCCCTGTTGGGCTGCCGTTAACCAAACGCATCCTTTTGGTGTTTATTAGTCGACCAAGGTAAACAACATACCCGTCAGGGGTGGTTGTTGAACCGAGGCAAACAAGAACCATCACCCTTGTGGTTGTCTTTTTGAGTCGACCGCAAGCAAACACCCTCTCGTGGGTTTGTAGTTAAACCAAGATAAATAAACACACCCATATCGGGCTGTGGTCGATCCGGAAAGTGAACCAAACAAAAAAAACCAAGCGCACCCTTATGGGTGATTTTGACACGTAGACAAACACCCTCTTTGGGTGATTTCTAGCCGAGAACCAGGATCAAACAAACACTCTTGTGTGTTGTTTTTGGTTCACCGAGCACAAACAAACACAACCCTCTTGGGTTGGTTTGAACCGAGCACTATGGCATCAATAACTGTTATTAGTGTGCTACATCAGCACAAATAACACCATAATAACTAAAACACTCTATTGCTGCATGTGAGTCTCAAAACACACAACCAAAAATACCTCACTCACCAAAAAAAAGGAAGCAAACAACGCTCGTGGTTTCACTCATGAGATGATGAACGGTGTGGCAATGGCACCACCACCGGTGCACTATGGCTATGCCACTGGTCCTAAAATTTGCGAATGTGGTTGGTTCTCATCACCGAGTCAACATGCACTCTTAGTAAAGGCCATATTAAACATGCTTTTTATAGTTAAAGTACCAAAGTAAAAAAAGTACAATACTTGATGGGCCATAATAAACCAATCAAAGTATATAATCCAAGAAAACGGGTCGGGTCGGGCCAGGTCGGGCATGATCATCTCATCTCCTCCATTTTTGATCTTGATATCATCAATCTCTGATCATTTATTCACTCAAAGCCTAAAAGTCAGTCATTTAAGCATAAAACCCATAATCAATTTCTAATAACAATTTCATTTTGTAAATAAAAAATGTCAATGGAGCCTCCACAATTTCAAGAATCAGCAAGATGTGATGTTTGTAAATGCAGTTTCAACACTTTTAGAAGAAGGGTACTTTTATTATTATTATTTTATTTTTGTTAAAATAAGGTATATTAGCTAATTAGTTGCTTAGAGAGAGAAGAGGAGAGGGGGAAGGGGTATGGAATTGCTTAATTTTCCTGCTTATAGGGTGTGTTTTTTTAACCTTATATATGGGCTTATGAGCTTATTTGTTTTTTGGCTTATATTTATTCCGGCTTACTTAGAGACTTGTGGGCTTATATAAGTTTATTAAGTCTCCAAATAAGGCGGAAAATTGGAGCTTATGAAATATAAGCCGAAATCTAATAAGCTCATAAGCCCATATATAAGCTTAAACAAACACCCCCATTCCCCATAGTCTGCGTAAAATTTAATAGTTAGTGTTTGGATTTGCCTTTTGCTGTAAAGGAATGTAAAAAGATGCAATTAGTAGATAAAGAAATAATGAGACAACTCATTTGCAATATTTAAAGGTTTTTAGATTAGATATGGAGTTTTAGAGGTTAGTTTTATCGTAAATAAGCACTTTGAAGTAAGTAGGTCCCAACCTGCTAATTGAAAACTGCTTTATTTATATTTGCCAAAAATTAAGATATTTGTAGAAGCAGTTTGGATTATATAAACACTCCTAACACCCTGGAATTGATTAGTGTGCTTTCAGATGGCAATAATTTGCTTAAGTGAAGATCCAAACATCACGTTTTACTCTTTTTAGTGTTCCGACTTTGTTATTGTTGTATGGAGTAAGTTGTTAAGTGATGAACTTGGAAACTTTGATGTTGGTGGTATAAATGATGTATGGTTGTTGGATTGTTTAGACCAAACTTAACACTCTAAGAATGCAACGTTGATATTGTTTAGCCTACTTTTTCTTTTTTTTTAAAAAAAAAAAAAAGTAAAATAGTTTGTTAAAAAGTGTGACAGTTATTAAGCATTTTCAACTAGGCAGTCGCTATTCATCTAAAAACTGTTTCAACAGTTTGTCAAGATGCATACTTCAATTATTTAGCGACTTAACTTGTGACCTTAATAGAAATCTTTGTTGAACTGGGCAAGAGTGATGATATTGGCCTATTAAGGTAGGATTGTATGGAACTGCTTTATTACACTAGTATGGCTTAGTAGAATCTACTATGGTGTGGCTTAAATTCTTATTTATGTCTAGTCGGATACACCGGGTGGCCATATTGCACATGTGAAGTATGCTAAAAAGTTTGTGCAAATATTAATCCATGGATCACAAAGAAACAAGCGCGATGCATTGCTTTGCCTCAAAATCTTCTTCAGGAAATAACTTTTTTGCCAATTTATCTATTTGCCAAAACAATGCTTGCAAGATATTTGTGAGATTGAGTGTGGTCTAAAAGCTTTATCATTTGTGTCAAGGTGTATTTTAGGTATTTGACAAATTGTCAAACATTTCTATTATTGCCTGCATATATTTATGTTGCCTTACCATGCTTCTCATATTGTAGCATCATTGTCGCTGTTGTGGCCGAACCTTGTGTGCGGAACATTCATCAGATCAAATGGTATGTCAAGTCTCTCGTTTATGCAAATTTACACTTTTGTAATAGATTGTATTTCAACAGGATCTAATTTTATGGGCTCTTTTCAGGCCTTACCGCAATTTGGTATTCACTCGCTTGTTAGAGTCTGTTCGAACTGCTATAATGATGCATCACGGTAAGTCTTAAGATTTGTGTTTTATGCATCCATTTTTCACATATATGACTTTCTCGGTATGTCAGCATATGTTAATTGGAGAAGATTGGATAGAGTTGCTGAATGTACATTTAGGGTCCGTTTGGTTTGTTGACCGGGTTGGAGTTGGATTTGGATTTGGATTTGGTATAGATTTGAAAAAAGTTAGGAGAGAGAAATTATATTTATTAATTAGATTTTATAACAACGTTATAATCACAAATATTATTTAAAGATTAAAATATGTGAGTGTGTGTGTGAGAGAAATCCATAGCCAAAAACCCATCAAACTGGCCATCTTTTAAGTTTGTGGGCCATCTTCACCTTTTTATTTTCAACCCCTTAAACCAAGCTATACAATTTGGGGGGGGGGGGGGGGGGGGGGGGGGGGGGGGCCTAAAGCTGCGTCCAAAACCCGAAATACAAACGCACCCTTAGACTTGATATTCAAACATACAGGCTTTATGTTCTTTGACTTCATCTTTTTACTGGCAATAATGACGATCCTTAGGTAAAGGTCTATTTAGTTGTACGATGTGAGACAGCTTTTATTGAAGAGTGTAACATCCACAATTTTCTTCTTTAACATTCAAATGATCTTGACATCAACCCACTTACAACTTAATATCTTAAAGATTTGTAATCTCATTTAATTTGTCCGTTTCAAAAGATGCATATCTCCGAAATCAGCTGTTAAGTGGTTATCCCTTTTAATCTTATCCTTAGTTAGCTTTTGCCTAAAATCTGTCTACAGAAACTTGTAAAGGCTGTAGCATTGCTAGAGTCTACGCGGCCTAGATTACTTAGTCAGTATTCTTAATCTCTTCCTCATGACTTCTTAGTGTGAAGCACACATGATTTAGCACAAGTACTCTTCCTATGCATACAAGTAGCAAGTTCTTAATGTGACCAGGTGGATGCTCTATTGGTACTTATTCTTGTGCTCAACTTTGCATCGAGTTTAATGGCTGTCATTTGTCTTGTAACTTTGTAAATGCACTTGCCTGTTGGTGCAGTTTTATAAACTACACTCTAGGTGATTCCACGGTAATTATTGGAACGCTTCCTTGTATTCTAGGATCCCTATGCTTGTATTATATATTGGACAATAATCACTGGATAATACAATAAGGTTAACTGAACTTTTTTCCAATTCCTTGTATACAGAGATATTTAGCTTCTAATCAGTACACAAATTCTCTTAGTAATAATTTTAGTTTCTTCTTTTAAAATTGATAGTGGTCCCAGTACCTACCAATCAAAGCTTCTAGGAAACCTTGGGTTCTTTTCTCTTTATGCTTTCCAGTCTTACTTAATAATTTATAAACTTCTCTTCTTAATAAAAATTAAGCATGGAATCTTGAAAAAAATCGATTGCTATGAATAACTAGGAGCTCTTATGCTGTTATGCATCTCAATCTCCAGGGTCTGGATGTCCTCTTTAATTAGCTACTTTTTCTCACCACCCTATACTAATCCCATTGGCAGCCATCTTCTTGTCAGTATGTTCTAATATATTGATTCCTTATGAATTCACTAGTCTACTGGAAATGTTTTGTTGTGCAACTGGATCATTAATTAATCATATTAGTTTTTTTCTTGTAGCTCTAGAAAGTCTGATGGAGCTGCTTCTGTGAATGGAGTAAATTCTGTGACCGATTCAGTTTCAAGGCTAGATATTACTTCACCATCAAATTCTGATACCACGGAAAGTGCTGCTGTAGGGAATCCAAATTGCACTTGTGGAATGCCATTATGCATTTGTGAGGTGGCATCAAAAGATGACGTGGCGCCTGTGCAGGCAAGTGATTGTCATTATATTTCACCTTCATATGCATCTTAACTATACTTCAAACCTTATGGGCTCTTGTGCTTTTTTTCTTACAGCCTAAACCTGTCCCAACATCCGCAGTTCCAAAGAGAGTAGACACTACAGCACGTAGTAGAGCTTCTTCATCTAGCAAGCCCAGGTTTATATTTAGACCTGATTTTTACATCAATGATATCTCATAAGACAAGTCCGATGCTGCGTCTTAGCTATTCATAATCACATTCAGCATTTGGCATACCCAATGAGAAAATTTTAACAAAACCTAATACAATGCAGATTCAAAGTTAATATGAGATCTTTTACATGTAATTGCAACAAAGTTTCCTCTTTGTCATTATTTTTTGTATAGTTCATTCTAGCGCCAGTTTTTTTTCTTTTCGTTTTGTTTTGTTTTGTAGTTAGAATGTCAGGTAGAAATGAAAATAGAATTTCATTCTTTAAGTTATATCTAGAAGTGAAAATAGAATTTCTACAGTGGAACAAGCGGGAGTATATTAATTCGTTCTTTAAGTTATATACAATTTTTGCAGTACTGGACAATCAGCCAACACCAGCTCAGATAAACCACTTGCACATTATGAAGTTAATGGAGAGGTATGCTATATTGAATTATATATGCAAGACATTGTAGAATGCGGGCAAAATAGAAAATGTCTTTATTTTGTAAACTAAATATCTCGATATCTCATTGTTAGAATCTCTCAACCTTATAAATTACTTTTGTTTGAGGTCATGCAATTTTAAAAGACCATTAGGTGCATGGGCAGAGACAGGAGGGGGGCAGTGAAAAAAATTGTAGTGTAAATTTTTTAAAATATTTGGCTTTTTTTGTAATTTCCCCGTAAGAACCAATTTGTAGTGTAGTTTCTAAAATTTATCAAAGTGTGCCCGCTCAAGCAAAACTTTCTAGCTCCGCCCCTGATTAGATGTTTGAATGAAGATTGACTAGAAATGATTTAACTAATATAGTTGTGAGCATCTTAGGGATTGATAATTTATTTGGTGAAGTATGCAACAAAAAAGGCAATGGAAATTTATTAATTATATTCTCTATTATTCGTTGTATAACCAATTCAAAATTGAATGATTTACCATTGTATGTTTTTTGGTAGGGGTTACGGGAAGCTATAAAGAATGGTGACTTATTTTCTGTCAGAAAGCTTCTTGGTGAGGTAAGGAAGAATGGTGACTTAATTGTTGGTATAATCTTTGTTTCCATCTAATACATACATTTTGTCTCTGTTCAAACGTTGACTTTTGATTCCAACACTTAAATAGTTTTCATTCTGAGACAAAAAATTATTGCTTTTGGGTATAATTTCAAAAACAAATCTGTTGTACTTGTTTCTAACTATGTTTAGATGAATCTAAATTGATATTGGAATCTTAAAAATGAGGATCGAACTTTAGAAGCCTTATTTTCGGTGTTTTACTATATTAATATAATAGTGAACGTTACCTGCTGTAGGGAGTGGATGCAAATTACTGCGACAAACAAGGATTATCGCTCTTGCATCTGGTTTCTCTTTCTCCTTCTCTGTGTGTGTGTCCTCTGGTCTGTGTGTGCGTGTTGCCTTATTTATAACTTTGTTTCTTGAATTTAGGCTGCTGTTTTTAACCAAACTGAGATAGCTTTCACACTCATGGAAAAGGGTGCAAGTCTGGATTACAAAAACTTACAGGGTATAATTCTTTGACCTTTTTATGCGTTTTATATGTTTTCGACTCTACTTCTGTGGGTCATTTTAATTTGGCAGCTAAAAAGTTCAAATAAGTTGCTAGTTTCATCGTTTATGTTTATTCAGTTGGTTCCTTTTAGTTGCTGTTAAAAATGTTAGTAGGCTGATGATGTTTGCTTGTACGCCAATGTTGTCGCAAAATAAAGCAGATGACAAAATTTACGATTATCGGACATTTCATTTTGATATGAATATCAATTAATCTGCACAAATTACAGTTTTAACTTTTACGTGAAACTTTTTTTTTTTTTTTTTTTTTTTTTTTTTATATATATATATATATATATATATATATATATATATATATATATTTCATTACAATTGTGAACAAAATAAGTACATAAAAAGCCAGAATTATTGCATTTGAGTATGCAAATGAAGGGACTAAAAAGCTGGTATATAATTAATGCAGAACGTATTTTTGTGAATGGCAATGCAGAATGTATTGCTTGTACTCTGAGTGCAATTGTATATAATAAGTTTCTATTAAAACTTTACAAATATCCAATGCATAGTATATGTTGAATCTTATTACCTGTGCTCAAGGCGTTCATTAATCTTATGTATGTGTTTGTGTAATTTGTCTTTGAAAATATGTATTCACTTAGGCTTTGTATATGTATTATTTTTCTAATTAAAACATTACATCGGCACTGTGTTAATATTTACTTTTAGAGAAGAAAATGATGAAATTTGACCACTTGATTGGAACTGGGAAGTAAAGGAGATACTGAGCATCAACTGAATTTCGTTTTTCGTACTTTATACGATGGTCATAAATGCACTCGATACATCCTTATACAGACACATGTTTAACATCTGTCACAACGGAACTGATTAGCTTTCTTTCAGGGGAGACACCGCTTGATTGTGCCCCTGTGACATTGCAATTTAAGATGAAGAAGAAGATGGAAGAAATTAAACAATCAATTTAAACATCATCGTTTTGACTTTATTTCCTAAACCATTATCATGGTTGTAGATTCAACACTCGGAGAACATGTGTTTATTTCAATCTTAGTTGAACAACCATTTGTTGGTGGTTTACAAGTGTCTTTTTGGCTTTGAACAAATCTTTATGTTCTCCTAAAGAAGCAGAAAAGCCGGAATAAGCAACGTGAAGTGTAACATGTATTTTGTGTTCAATTTTTTTAGTATTTTTTTGTATGCGTTTGGAAGGGCCGAAATACTAGTTTTTTTTTTTTTTTTTTTTTTTTTTTTTTTTTTTTTTTTTTGAGTTCTTATTATACAGTAGGTAGCAACTACGGTTGCTGGTGTGTCGAACTTGGGTTATTTACTGTGTCTGAACCGGAATGTTAAATTCCAAAATAATGCTACTGGAACTGGATAGGTTCTGTAACTGTTCAGTTCTAGTTAAAACCGTGTTTGGTTCTGAACCAAACTGCAAACCTAAATACCTAGACTATGTGTAATAAGGGGTCTCGGACGCGTTGTCCACCCCAGCTGATGTGTCAGTCATTAAAGCAAACACCCCCAAGGTCGTGTCTGAATTGTATGTTGGTTATGTGATGTTGGTTTTGTGGGGTATATTTGTGTATACGTGGGTATATTTGGATAATGAATTTGGTGGTATTATTACACATTATTGGTGGTGGAGTGAAAAGCTGATGTACCGTTAAGTTAGCGATGATGATGTTGGTCACTACTACAACTTTTAAGTTTAAAGCTCTAACTAAGATGGTGTCTTTTGCAATATTTACCAGTTTGGTTTAAGCCAACTTTGAACCCATTTCTGGAAAAACCAAAAGTGAAAAATGGTACTACTAGTATAAAATAAGTCTAGAACAATAAAGTGAATCAAATAAACTAGTCTGGGTAGGTTTGGTGGTTCAGTTTTTTAGAAAAGAATATTAGGATTAGGTAAATAGCATGTTAAACCCAAAAATATTTTGTAGAGGATTTTTTTTTTTTTTTTTTTTTTTCTTTTTTTTGACCTAACAATGATTGATTTGAAAGGAAAAAAAGAAGTCAAATAACCTGTAACATGTGAGGTTATATTATTGATAAAATAATTACTTTATTTTAATATGTATTTAATAAATTTTTTTGTTAAATTAGAAATTTGTGTTTATTAATTACACGCTAACTTATGCCCAGTGGGCACTAGTTAGCAAAACCGTTTATAAAATACCAATGATTTGTGAATCAGAAACACAAATAAAAAAGCTCTTGTATTTTACACAACATATTAGATGAATACTTTAGCATAATACCACATTTCTCCATAAAGGTTTAAGCATTACTAAGTTTTTGTTTTTAAGTGTACAAAAAAAAAAAAACCATTTATGGAAGCATTCATACACGTAACAAAAAACGAGTTTATACTGATCAAATGTGGTAGCACAGCCAAAATCTTTGTGAAATTATTTTTCGTAACACTTAACATAAAAAAGACATGAGAGTTTATACTACCACCATATGATTTAAAAATGATGTAAGATAATGAAAATTTTCCAGATTCTGTCAAATGTGACATGGTTTAGATGAATTAAATAAACCTTGTTACTATTAAAGCATCTAAAATTCATAGATTAAAATGGGCGACTGTACATTTTATCCAAAAATATAATTAAGTACCGAACGTATGTATGGTGTAAAAGTGTTGTGTTGTGACAAAGACGACAACTACACCAACTCTACGAAAAATGTTCTATATAGAGAAGTTCTTCATAGATTATAAATTATATGTAATTTGGTTATTTTGAACGTTATGTTTGATTAAACGTTATTGTTTTATTGATAATAGCATGTCGACTTTATTCATTTGAGTCTCACGGATGTAACTACATTTTCATACATATTATACTACTCCCTTTACCGTCCCAAAAATATTGTCACCCGACAAAAAACACATTCTTTTAGAAAAATGTCACTATCACTACTTTCTCTCTCTTACTTTTTTGCCAAATGACAAGTTTACCCTTAACCAATTAATTACCACTTCTTTAAAGTTTGCAATATTAATTTCAACCAAGGGTAATATAGTAAACTTTACTAAACTCCACTATCTATTCACTTTCTATTTTAAGCATGTGACAATAATTTTGGGACGTCTCAAAAAGGAATAAGTGACAATAAAATTGGGACGGAGGGACTATTAATTTTATCGTATAACTAAAATTTTAAAGCTAGCCGGCCCATCGGGTCGGGCCTTGCATGGTGTAGTCTAGTACAATATAATTTGGTTAACTAAAAAAATAAACAAATATAATGATTCGGTAGAAATTCTCAATATTTATATTGATCAAACCATTTAATCAATGTATTCATTTTATTTTACAACCAAACTGTATAATATATATGAGACAGATGATATAATTGATTGCTACACTTCACCTGTCCACCTTCTTTTCAACTTTTTAAACTTCCTTCGTTTACTCGTCTACTTCATGCCTCCTATTTTTATATACTACTTCGTAACTTCTAAAATCTCTATATATATGTTGCTAAACATCCAAAAACTGTTACTCGTAATTTCTCTTTTGATTCTCATAAATAACGAATTTGGTTTGCTGGTATAAAGTACACATTGTAGCCGATTTCGGTTTAGTTATGATCAATGCATATTGAGCATCTAAGACTGCTTCTGTAAAGGGTCATGGAGGGTAGGCAAACACCATGTCCGACGTAAGTTTCTTAATTAATTCTATTTTGTCTATATATGTAACGAGACAGATCGATAAATTTGTTTAATGGAAGTTTATGAATGCTTGAAATGTGATGACTAATCGTATCTGTTTCGATATTGTCAAGTATTAACTAGTTTCCTTTAGTTGTGCATTATATTATTGAAGTTCTTGATACATAACAAACAGGGCCAACGTTCTAACAATGTTATCATTAAGGAACTGTAGCTACCTTTTTTGTTAGAACAATGCTACACTTTTGGATTTTAGTTATCCTTTTTCGTGTAGGAAGTGTTTCGACACGCAACCACCTATATCTTAACTTGTACGTACTGCTAATATATAGTGTATTAACGCGGTCTATATAACGTCAAGCCACTTTTCCTTCCCCACAACTATATATATCAACCAGTTTTTGTAAAGTTTCCATCATTTTGTTCATCAAAATATATCACCCACACGTACACACATGCCGGTATCAAAAGGGACAACAAAAGATATAAATCTCACAACTCACCCGTGGTTGAAACCACAATAAATGACCGAAGGGTGTTATGCAGTTATTAAATGGTCCATGATAACTATCAAAGTTTGTTTTCTTTCTTAAATTATGTCTCAGACAAATCTCTTATTATTATTATTTTAACCCATGCAAAGTGGCGACGGTCAATAGTTTTGCGGTTTTAATAATAATTGACGATAATGATGTATTATTTAGAGGAGAATTTAGGTGTAACGTGTAAGCGATAGATAATAAGGTGACACTTTTATATATGAAGTGGTAAAAGGTTAAGTTAATTCTATTTGAAGCGAGTGAAGTTTTAATTTGGAAAATTCTAAAAAAAACATGTTTTATATATGCACAAGGTTTTAATATAAGTTTAACTTAGCGAATATTTTTGTATTTTTAAGCCCAACACTTAAAATGAAGAGCAAACAACTGCATCATTAAATATTTACATACAAAGTAACCTATAAATATTAGCTAAAGAATTTCCTTTTTGTTGCATGAAAGTTGATAATTATTTTACAAAAAAAATAAGTGTTTTGTTAAACACAACCCTATGGTTGTGTATATGACTTTTATAAATATAAAATTAACATTTAATGAACATTTAATGTACTCTAAACATTCCATAATTAAAATCACTTACCTCTTTTATAATGATTTAATATATATAATTATGAAATATATGAGTTCATTAATTGTCATTTTCGTAAATTTAAAATGCTTACACACAACCCATAACCCATAGAGTTGTGTTTAACAAAACCCAAAAAATAAACAACTATCACCAATTTAAAAACATAACAATTAGCCTCCGGTTTAGCCCTTTCTTGCCCTGCAACACGTGTTGATTTTAATTTTCTATGGGTTAGTATCAAATTTTGAAAAAATGAGTTGATTTTAATTTTCTAAAGGGTTAGTATCAAATTTTGAAAAAATGAGTTGATTTTAATTTTCTAAAGGGTTAGTATCAAATTTCTTTGTAGAACTGGGTTAGTTAGATCTTCCGACCCCACCAATCTTTGTTTTCATCTTCAAAATTTCATTTCTAATCCCATTTTATACATATCCTTAATCCTTTTATGTCTTTTATCTTCATTTTATAACTTACATCCAAATAATATTTATGTACTAATTTTATCTATCATCTATTCATCTATGTGGTACTTTATACAATATTATTTGATATATTGATTAGTTTTTATCTATAGTACTTTATAATATATTTAGGACATTCTTAAAATGAAAGGCTAAAATTTTTAAGCAACACACTTACTAATAATAGAAAATGAAGTTACATTTAAGAAATTAAGTATCTTTATGTATGTTTGTAACAACCCTTAAATAAATACCTAATAAATGTTATTTTTAAAACACCCTTACAATGACAAATACATGTTATTATACATATTATACAAACTAATAAACATATACAAAGTTTCATACAATTTATATGAAAACAAGTTAATAGTACACATGGTTTTAAAAACCGGACCGAACCAACGGATTCAACCGGTTTAAACGGGAATCGGAGTCACTACCAGTTCAGTTAGCCGAATAAAAGCCGTCTGAAAACGAACATGAGAGGACTGTCAGAACCGGTAAAAATGGATTAATCAGGCCGGAACGAGATCATTTTCTTCTTGTTTTTCTTAGGTTAATTAGCTTGTCATTGTTATTTTGTTGGTGTTTGTGCTTTAATAACAGGGTACCCGCCGCTAGTCTTTATATTTTAATAAAGTATAACAAAAAATTACGTGTACAAATCACATCATTTTCTGTTCCGTATTTTTTATTTTGCATTTTTATAATAAAAATAAAATTATAAAAAAAAAATAATGGGGGTATTACTTGTAAATTTGGAGAGTGCGGGTAAACAAAGCCTTTGTATATTAGAGTTAGTATCAAATAAGAAATAAACTATTTTGATTTATTGGTCACTCAAAAATTTTGAGTGACCAATAAATCATTTGTATATTATGATAGTTAACTTTTTTTTGTTGTTGTCAAAATTCAATATATAAAGGCTTTGTTTATTCGCAATATGCAAATGAGAATTACAAATGATTTTTTGAATGTTAAAATGTAAGTTAAGATGTTAAAAGCATAGTTGTTAAGATCCCGATACTGATCTTAGGATCTTACGATTTTACGATTCTACAAAGCAAAAACGATCCGGATCCTACGTAGGATCTTAACAAGCTTAAGATCTTATAGGATCCCGATCTTAACCATAGGATCTTAAGATCTACTCCGATCCGATCTTACTTTTCTTAAACCGCAAACTAAAAAACTACAATTTATGGTTTATGTCTTTATATAATTTAAAAAACAACATGTGATTCTTCTTAAACATTTCATATTTATAATTTAGGACAACATTTCCATGAAACTTTCATATAATTTTGTGTTTATGATATAAAATAATTTGTAGATTTGAATAATATTACAAAGATCATTAAAAAATGACATTATAGTAGGATCTTAGGATCCCGATCCGATCTTACGATCACGATCTTGCAAAGACGAAAACGATCCTAGGTGGGATCCCGATCTTAAAAACCTTGGTTAAAAGGACAAATGGGGTTGAAAATAAAATAGATTAATCTTTAAGGGTTAAAGTGTAAATTTAGATGAAGAAAAATAAAATAGATTAATCTTTAAGGGTTAAAATAGATTCAAATTTGAGGATTGAACATGGGACATTTACCTCAATGCGCAACATCATTACTACTAAGCTAAGACCATACTCGTTTTTTTATTTACAATTGCAAGTTATATATTAAGATATTTCACATTTTAGCTTATGAATAGTAAAACCTCATCCATGATTGTATATATGGTAATGGTAATTTCAGTTGTATAAAAGAAGGGGGATACACATTCATTTAATTTGTATATTATGATCATTTGAATGAAATTTTACTGAGAGTTGCTCTCGAGTTGTTTGTTCTTGTGTAATCTTGTATATTAAGGTCTCAATTCCAGTTCGATATTTAACAGAGTATTAGTTTCTCAATAGATGATAACATGAGTCTGAGCATAGTATAACAAATTAACAATCCTACCTCTCCCTAGCTCCCTGCTATGGCAGGAGTGGATATAGTTGTTGTTGTGATCGAATCATATATCCACTCAAAGAGTGGGTACATGGTGAAAGGTCCTTAAAGCATACTATCCATGCACCAGGCCAGAAGATATATATGATGACTGATACTTTTTTATTTGTTGTCGAGCTTACACTGTGTTGTTGTAACGATCTTTGAGTTGAACCTTCTTGTTGAGTTGTTTATAGTTTTATACAGTGACATTCTCTATATTTTGCCTTCAAGAAGGCTCAAACCTCCTAAAATATTATATTGAGACTCACATGTTTACAATAAAGGTGTCTAGCTTCAATTTGAATCGTATTCTTTTGCAATATTTATGCTACTTGTTCCTTTAGCCATAAATGCAAATATTTATTACAAAAAGTTAATCTTCTCAGTGAAGAAATATACAAAAGAAGTTCCTGTAGAAGGAAATCTGAAGACAACGATAAGCTATTCTATGTCATTCTACAAGAGAAAAGCCACAAATGCAAGAGCAAATCGTTAAACAGAGCATTATTCACCATGATTATCGCAACTATTATCTTGATGACCTACAGTACTATTGCCATTCGTCAACATGAATACGTTTCTCATGCAATTTCTAGGTACGTGATAGTGTGAACATTATGCATGATTTATATATAAGATAAGTTTGAGTTACAATCTCTTCATCTGTAGATGTTTTGACCACCATTACATTATTTGGCATATCTATATAGGCGTCACCTTGTGAAAATATGGAACCAAACAAGAGGACCACATATCCCCTACGTGTCTTATTCGCAGATTGATTGGGTTGACATCTCAAAAGCTGCTAAGAAAATAGCTTACGACAAGCAAGTTATTCATGGGGTCGGGCTCTTGAACTTCAATGAAAAGGAAATCTCTGAATGGAAAACGCATATTTTCCCAAATAGCGCAAATAACATAGTCCTTAACATTGACCCAGTCAATAAAAATGTGACATGGGATTCATTATATCCAGAGTGGATCGACGAGGAACAAGAGAATGAAGTTCCAAAATGTCCAATTTTTCCTAAGCTTGACGTTCCTGAAGAAATGCTTGATGTGATTGCAATAAAACTTCCTTGTAGAAACAAGGGCAATTGGTCTAAAGATGTGGATCGCTTGCACTTGCAACTTGCAAGTGCAAGTCTAGCCACCTCGGCTAAAGGAGATCATGCGGTGCACATGCTTTTCATTTCCAATTGCACCCCAATTCCTAACTTGTTTCCTTGTAAGGAACTTGTGATCCGCCAAGGCAATGCTTGGTTGTACAAACCAAATTTGAAGGTGTTGAGGGAGAAACTACAACTTCCAATCGCATCTTGTGAACTTGCACTCCCTTTGAAACCACGAGGTTAGTTGACTTTATAAGAACTGAGAGGAACTGTGATCGATCAAGTAAGATTTCGAAAAATTAATAATAACATAGAAAATACGAATTTAGAGTTTGTTAAAAAATAAAAATGTAGAGTTCTGCATATCAAGATTTCCCTGATTCAATGTTGATATGGTTTAGCTGAATGTTGGGACGGATTGAAAGTGGAGTGTATCTAATTGTTTTGAATTGCCGATCAACACACCGTTTTTAGTTATTTTTTGTAAAATGTATGATCAAATTGATACAATACTATTTTTGAATAAAATATATATATCAAGTAGCTAGTAGACACTTGATCATAACATGCATAATTTTAAGTATACTAGAGGATTTTGAATTACCCTTTCTAATTGATTTTTCAAATATAGATGGTGATTATATTAGTGTTGTTCGACGCGAAGCATATGTAACAATCCTACACTCAGCTCAGACGTATGTTTGTGGCGCAATAGCAGTTGCACAAAGCATTCGAATGGCAGGGTCTACTAGAGACCTGGTGATACTTGTTGACAAGACAATTAGCGATTACCACAGGAGGGGCCTTGAGCTAGCAGGATGGAAGATTCGAATCATCCAACGAATAAGAAACCCCAATGCAGAAAAAGGCTCATATAATGAGTGGAATTATAGCAAGTTCCGGTTATGGCAGTTAACTGATTACGAAAAGATTATCTTCATTGATGCTGATTTACTCATCCTTAGAAACATTGATTTCCTTTTTCAAATGCCTGAGATTTCCGCCACTGGAAACAATGGGACACTTTTCAACTCGGGTGTGATGGTAATCGAGCCATCAAATTGCACCTTTCAGCTTTTGATGGATCATATTAATGAGATTACATCATACAATGGTGGTGATCAGGGATACTTGAACGAAATTTTCACATGGTGGCATCGGATCCCCAAACACATGAACTTTCTTAAAGATTTCTGGATCGGAGATAACGAGGAAACCAAAGAGAAAAAAACACGTCTTTTTGGGGCGAACCCACCAATTCTCTACGCTATCCATTACCTCGGATTAAAACCTTGGTGGTGCTTTCGAGACTATGATTGTAACTGGAATGTAGATATATTTCAAGAGTTTGCGAGCGATGTTGCACACTATCATTGGTGGAAAGTTCACGATGCAATGCCAAGTCAGCTGCAACAATTTTGTCTTTTGTCATCGAAGCAAAAGGAGACACTTGTATGGAAACGTAAACAAGCCAAAAAGGCGAATTTTTCAGATGGCCATTGGAAAATCAAGATTCGTGATCCGAGAATGAAAATATAATTGACTGATTATGCACACGGAAAATTAGCCTTTCTCCTGACCAGAGTTCAAGTCATACACTATCGACAGTTGCAAAACAGTCTGTAATTAACTGCTATATCTTTTGTTAAATATATTTCTATGTTTTTGACCTTCCTTTTTTCTTGTATCTTTTGTACACATAGAAGTGTTGATCACTTATTTTGGCTCGAGTATTCAGGTCTAATAAGGTATTATTTCTATTATATAAACAATCACTTTTTTGGATTTAAAATAGGGATCAGAACGTACTGGTCAGTTTTGTGATTTCCCCTTTGTTTTTTACAATAGGCCAAAAAAACTCCTTGCTTAAGTAGCAACTAGAGAGTCTACTAATACTACTGTTTCGAATGCTATATTCAAATTCTTCAATGGTCGTTCTTCTAGGTAATTAATGGTAATTTAGATTTGAGATATGGCAATGTTTTTATCATCCAACCCATACTTTTATTCCTGGTACTAAGTTTGGATACAAGCAGCCTATCAGTTCATGGAGGTATTGAAAGATCATGCTGTGAGACTATCTACAGGTTGACCAAAAAAAGAAACTACTTACATTCGAGGCCTCAAGTGGAAGTAATATGTCTTATGGATCAAACGTAGGGCACGTATTAGACAGCTGGTGGACCTTGGGACGGTAAAATCGATATTTAGCATACTACCTGAAATGAGGATCAACTAATGCATATATGACTATATGAGGTTACCAACGAAATGCTTCATATTTTTTAACGAAATAATTAGATTCTATTATACCCTTAATAGATGATAACACCATTCTTGAATCATTAGATTTCCCACTATTTTAATTTTCAATCCAAATTGTCATAGAATGCTAATGCTATTATAACTTTACAAGACGAGGAAAGAAGACAAAAAATCATGAAATTAATGTATTGAATAAGTACTATTGTAGTGTATTGTTATGATGCCTGGCGTTTATGTGTGTCTATTAAGATAATGTATAATGTTTATTATCTATATATTTTGTTCGTATTGAATAGTTGTGTAGTTTCGGGGTTTGATAAGTTAGCTTAAAGCTCGATTTGCTTGCTTGGTATATAATGGATGTGGATGTAGCTAAGTTGGAACGGTAGAATGACGGGTTATAATAGTACTTTTAGCTGATTTTATAATGATATGGGTATGTATTAAAAATATGATGTTTAAATTAGGTATATGTGACATTATGATATTTTGTTGGGTAAATGTGACATTTTAAGGTTAAAAATGGCATATATGGAATTAACCCATTAATCAACTAACAAAGAAGGCACGTATGACATCAAAATTTGCATGATCACCAAGTCGATCTCTTTCATCTTTCTTTCTGAGTAATCATGGCGTTATTCACATTCATCTCCTAACAATCTTTTCTGTATTAATACCAAATCCAAAATCAAATCTATATTTCATAAATTCTTTTACGTTTTGGTTAAAGATCAGATGATTGGAAAATTAATGATGGAATGCGTACGTTCAATATATTTTGATGTGAGACTAGATTGATCTCACTTTGGGGAGTGATGAAATTTAGTAACATTTGATGGATTTGAATCATTTGGATGAGAATCAGTTCAAGGTCAATTAGCCATGCTTTTCTAGTTTGTGATGAAGTTGAATATTGTCAATTATATTTGATAGCGATAGGCAGGTAGCTTGAATTTGATTGAGATATAGATCGAAGGAAATATGAAGAACGAGAACAAAGGTAAAGGTGGAATGTGGGCATTGCAGCAGAAAATTGATCAGCCCATGGATGAAGAAGCCAGCAGGCTTAAGACTATGTACACAGAAAGGGTAATTAATAACAGCATAATTTTCACATTGTTTCTTTTTTGGTAGATAAATTTAAGGGATTATGTATGTGAAGGCCGCTCAACTATTAAACTTTTTTCCTCTAGGCCATCCATCTATTTAAACTAACTTATGGGCCACCAGAATATGTGTTTGTTGTCGTTTATACCGATCTCGTTCAATTTCTTGCCAAAAATTTGTACAATTTGAAGGATGAAGCTAAGTTTAACATATCAAAACAATAAAATTAGAAATTCAAACGTAAAACGTTAGTTAATTTATCAAAAATCGCTTTTGACTAAATGAAGTTACACTTAGATAATGAGTAAAACTCATATTTTACATTTCAATAGTTATTTGTGTTGTTTTAATATGTTACATTTAATTCTATTCTCGTTGTTTCAAAGATTTTCAGGAAAAAAATATCTGAAATTGGTATAAACGAAAGCAAACACATAAATCGGTGGCCTATAAGTTAGTTTTGATAAATGAGTGGCCTAAATGATAAAAGTTTAATACTTTGGTGGCCTCCCAATACATACTAAATTTAACCATGATTACCTAAAGCGTGTACTATACTATTCAAAGTTTGTTATATTTATCAAAAACTGTAACATGTTATTGGTTTAGTGTCCCGGCGTGCATGCTTTAACAGTAACCTTGAATTGGCACGCCAACCTTTTGAAAAGGGAGGGCTTTACCTGGTTTGAGTCTGTGTACGCGTGACGGTGGGTTCAAACCTCGTGGATTAGTGGCCAAAAGGTCGGAAACCATGGTTACCCAAAAAAAAAGTAAGGAAGTGAGAGTGGTCAATGAGTTCACATGTTTAAGCACCTAAGGTTCGTATTAACGATTTCTTTATGGATGAATATGGTTATTGACAGGATTGTTATAGCCAAATGATCAGATTAAGATTGATAGTGTATTAATAGATACTGCAATTTGCCATTTTGCCCTGATTATATCAGTTGAACCTGAAAGTTGGTGAATTGAGTTTCTCTTAACTGATGTAGCACTTGCATAATTAGTAGAAAAGGCATAACTATGTTTGTTCAACTTACTTGATTTATAGAATGAGTTTTGCTTGTGGGTTATACTTTTTCTTATTTAGATGTTCGTCGGTAGATATCAATTAAGAACTCATAGTGGCCAGACATTGTTTACTACTACAATATTTCACAAACAAATTGCCACAGTTTAAGTTCATGTATAACCGCTATGCAATTAAAAAAATATTCCCAAGCAAGCAGACGGATCATTACAAAATGTTCGTAGCACTAACGGTACGGTTAATCAAAAAATATATATATGTAACCGTCACATTCACAGTATTCATGGGAATAGGGGAGTAGAAATGACTTCAAAATCTTCAAAGGTTCTCTCTTTTAAAGTTTATAACTTTGTTGGTGTAAGTTTTATAGTTATAATTATGATAAACCTGTTGTTGCTACAGAAATGTTCTTGGCTGCTTCTTATGCGACTAGCATTTCAAAGTCTTGGTGTGGTGTACGGTGATTTGGGAACATCTCCGTTATATGTCTTTTACAATACTTTCCCCAAAGGAGTCGATGACACCGAGGACATTGTTGGTGCACTTTCCTTGATCATATACTCTCTTACGCTTGTGCCACTCATCAAATATGTTTTCATTGTGTGTCGCGCAAGT
The DNA here is from genome assembly GCA_021014915.2 of Artemisia tridentata subsp. tridentata. Classification (NCBI taxonomy): domain Eukaryota; kingdom Viridiplantae; phylum Streptophyta; class Magnoliopsida; order Asterales; family Asteraceae; genus Artemisia; species Artemisia tridentata. The sequence goes on from CP139504.1 coordinate 240,797,869, forward strand.
GACAATGGTCAAGGTACACACACACCTTAGGATTTCTCATTTTCCTCTTGTATGCTTTTATAATGCCGAATAAGAAGTTAATATTGCATGATAATTAGCAACTTTTTAATTTTTTGTTTAATGATCTAGGTGGAACATTTGCTCTTTACTCACTATTGTGTCGGCATGCAAAAATCAAAACAATTCCAAACCAACATCGAACTGACGAGAGATTAACCACTTATAGCCGTACCCCAATTCATGAGAACTCATTTGCTGCAAAGACCAAAGGATGGTTAGAAGCACATGCATTAAAGAAGAACGCACTTCTTGTACTTGTCCTTGTTGGGACTTGCATGGTTATTGGAGATGGAATTCTAACTCCTGCTATTTCTGGTAAACTTAATATATTAGTTATAGTTTATAATATAAATTAAACTTATAATTCAACGTATGTGTTAATGTTTTCACCAGTTTTATCCGCTTCTGGTGGCCTCAAGGTAAATCACCCAGGGATGAGAAATGGTATGTCTCAGTATGAAACTAAATATAGTCTTGAATTGCCTAGTGCAATTCGCATAGACTATTATGCTTATAATTTTTTTATTGTTGCAGAGTTGGTTGTAGTTCTTGCGGTTTTCATATTAGTAGGTTTGTTTTGCTTACAACATCATGGTCCTGATAAAGTTGGATGGCTATTTGCTCCAGTTGTGTTGCTTTGGTTTCTGTTAATAGGAGGAGTTGGAATTTTCAACATTTTAGAACATGACACAACAGTATTGCGGGCCTTTTCACCCTTACATATACTTTGGTACTTTAGAAGGAGAGGAAAAGATGGTTGGACTTCCCTTGGAGGGATCATGTTGAGTATCACAGGTCCATGTTTCAAATTTTCCTTATAGAAAAGAATTGTAACTCGTGCATGTTTGTAGGCTGACATATTGGATTGGTGACAGGGACAGAGGCGTTATTTGCTGATCTTGCACATTTTCCGCTCTCAGCAATCCAACTTGCATTTACGTCTGTTGTGTTCCCATGCCTTCTTCTAGCATACTGTGGTCAAGCAGCCTACCTCATGAAAAACAAGGAACGAGTTTATGATGCATTTTACCTCTCTATCCCTGGTTTGCTTTCAATTCCTATATGCTGGTTTTATGTTACAGTTATATAGCAAATATGTTTTGAGCATCTATATGAGTTAGCCGTAATTAAATATGTAATTGTAAATGATGTTGAAATACTAAAGTAGATTTTTGGAAATGTTGCAGAACGAGTATACTGGCCAATGTTTATAGTAGCTACATTAGCTGCGATTGTTGCAAGTCAGGCTTCTATATCTGCTACATTTTCAATAATTAATCAGGCATGTGCACTCGGGTGTTTCCCTCGAGTAAAAGTTGTTCATACATCAAAGAAATTTCTTGGACAGATTTATGTTCCAGATATCAATTGGGCTCTTATGATTCTTTGCATTCTTGTAACAACTGGATTTCAGAACCAAAGCCAAATCGGCAATGCTTACGGTAAGCTAGCTTCACATAGCTCGTTTTAACAGATTATTGTTATGAGTAAAGATTTTTGTCATAACGTCCTTGGGTCTGTGAATGTTCTTTCCCAAATTGGTGGATTTAGGTTATGTTTTATCTCAAATGGGTTGAAACTTGCCCATTTTTATAGTCTCATAATGTATATAGCCTCCTCAAGTCATGTATCATTAAGGATGGGATTATTATTGTAAATATATTGGTTTTGTAATCTAAGTTGGAACAGAAATTAAATATTTAAAACATTAGAAGCAAAAAATGTATTTAAAGGTTCAACACAATCGGACCCGGTACTAAAAAGAACGTGTTTCAACATGAACCCGTCTTAACTTGTTACCCAACCCAACTGACCCGCCCATCTGGCACCTTACTAATAACTGTAGCATATCAGAAATCTAAATGAAGTTCATAGTGGTACAGTTTACTTTTAAGATATAATGTAAAGCTCATGACAGATCCAGTTGAGAAACATAAGTTTTTTTTTGTGGTATACCTGGGTTTCCGACTCGACTTTGCGAGCGACTAATCCCAGGGCGACTACCCTTTTTGATAGCCGGAGTCGTCGCAGGTGAACTCCGTGCCAATGAGGGATTAATTTTTCCCCAGGGTCAAACCCAAGACCTCTAGGCACTTCGTCCTAAGAGGCTAAGCTCTTACCACTTGGTCACCCCCATTGGTTTGAGAAAACATAAGTTCCCTATATCACACATAATATGTTGCTTTTACAGGCACGGCAGTCGTGATAGTGATGTTGGTGACAACTTTCCTCATGATACCAATAATGATACTCATTTGGAATTGTAACTGGTTTCTCGTCTCCATTATGACATTCTTATCACTAGTTGTGGAATGTACTTATCTTTCAGCAGTTGTTATCAAGGTCGATCAGGGAGCGTGGGCCCCACTAGCAATAGCAGCCGTATTTCTTCTCATCATGTATGTATGGCATTATGGTACAGTTAAAAGGTATGAGTTTGAAATGCAAAGTAAGATCTCAATGGCATGGATTCTGAACCTTGGCCCAAGTTTAGGTCTTGTCCGTGTACCAGGGATTGGGCTTGTGTACACTGAGCTAGCAAGTGGGGTCCCACGTATTTTTTCACATTTTATAACCAATTTACCCGCCATTCATTCGGTAGTTGTTTTCGTGTGTGTCAAGTCACTTCCGGTTTATACTGTCCCAGAAGAGGAAAGATTCTTGGTAAGACGCATTGGTCCCAAAAATTATCATATGTTTAGGTGTGTTGCAAGGTATGGGTACAAAGACCGCAAGAGAGATGATGACTTTGAAAAGAAAATATTAGATAGCATCTTTTTGTTTGTGAAACTCGAGTCTTTAATGGAAGGAAGCTCTGATTCTGATGATTACAGCTTATATGATGACGATCAGGAAACCATTCATTCTAATGACTTAAATGATGACGATAACAATACATTTTCCTCTATCGTTGATATAACAGTTTTGTCAAATCAGTCTGTTAGTAATCTCGGAACACCGTCTAGGTATCACAAGGAGGATACTGGGGATGAAATGGAGTTTGTAACAAGGTGTCGAAATGCTGGGGTGGTGCATTTATTAGGCAATACTATTATAAAAGCAAGAAGTGGTTCAGGAATTTATAATAAGATTTGTATTAATTATATGTATGCATTCTTGAGGAAGATATGCAGACAGCATAGTGTCATCTTTAATGTTCCTCATGAGAGCCTTTTGAATGTTGGGCAGGTGGTCTATGTATAAGTTCTATATTTTCTTTTCTAACATGAGAAAATAAATGTATTGCATGTTTTTCGGCAGCTTACATGTTTCGAAACAATGCGTAATTCAACAATATAATCAATAACAGATGAAGTGCACCTGCCTACATCGTGTGTACACACGAAGAGGTCTGGAAAGGGATTGCTACTTGGTGGAATATCAACTCGCCAATGTTCACTAATCTTGTGCTTATTTCATCATTCAATTCTACCATGGGAACTTCGATCAGCAGCACAAAAATTCCTACAGCTCGTCTCTCGAATGGTATGTGGTTCATATGGAAGATGAGAAATGATGTGGTATCCGGTCAAGTTGCAACCCACCTCCAAGGCTACTTGGCGATATTCAAGTGCATTTGTATCTCTGGATAACTGGTACTCAAAACCTAATATAAGTTGGTCAGGGCGGTGTAATCTCTCGTCATTCCCTAGCTTCTCACTAGTTCTTGATACAAAATAACCACTCAGAAAAAATTAGTTATATTCAGTTTCATTACACAATAGCCTTATTATAATTTAAACATACTTCACATTACAATCATGCTGATACTCGTTTCTTTTTTCCGTCTTAAATAATATGGGGATACTGTATGTAAAAGCTAGGCTTGTAGTCATGTCGATTAAGTTCTCCCATATGTTAAGATGACTTCTCATGTAAATGTTTTATGTATACTTGGTGAACTCCACATACGTGAAATATATATTTCTTATCAGTATAATAAGAGGTTAGGGCGGAATAAAATTTGTAGTTACTTAGCATAATTGTAAAAAGAAAAAAACACAAGAGTATGATTATGTTGAAATTGGAAGTACCAATGCAGCTTATGACTGACTTCATCCATCTTAAAAACAAAATAAAGTATGCTATTTTAACAGATGGAAGGTATAGACAAAACTTCATTAGGTGTGTCGGAAATCATCTTAGTTCAACATTCATCTGGCTTTGCACCTGATCTCGAACATTCCACTGCATCAACATTCAACAAAAAGCAACTTTCCTAAGTGCTAAAAGGACTTGATAGTGAACTATCTAGAAAAGAGGTGTTTGAGGTGGATAATGATAATGTGGTTCATCTCTCATGGTGAAAAGATACCTGTAGCTCGTTTTTTTCCTCATCTGTAAGAGAGCGCTCCATTCAGCAGTATGTGATCCTATAACAATGACTAGTCATTCCTTTCTTGTTGGTAAAGTTGTCAATCAATTGTACCTGCATATTTAATACATGATACGTTCATATCACTTAAGAAAGTTAAGCTGGTCTCACTGTCTTGAATCATTCACCAAGGTTATTTGAGGATAAAAGAGGTGGCAAGATGGGCAATTTTGACCCATTTTGTCCTGGTCCCCTTTTGGAACAAAGATTTATTTGACACGCTATAACAATAAGAAAGAAAATTTGATAATCAATCAGAGGAAACGGAAAATATATCTCCTCTGCAAGATCACCAGCAACGCCTGACAATTTCGCAAAGATTGTTTTCAGTAAATGAATCGTTGATCCAGAAATTAATGTCTTTATAACAGGGTGGATACTGCAAATAATTTACCAAACGTCAGAACATGTTTGAGGATCACCAGAAGATGATTATCTCTCCTGTGAAGTTGCAATCCGAGTTTAGTGAATATCAGATCCGGGACATTATTTGTCGGTTCATCCTTGACTACATATGTGTCACCAATTACAGATACAAACTAGATCAGCACATGAGATAAAGTCATAAAACTTCTAGCTAACGATGGACTAGATCTAAATTTACATTTAACCATATGCAAAGCACAAGAAAATTCGCTTCAAACGTGCTATAAATTAAGTAAATATACATGACATAGAACCATCGGATATAACATCTGTCTTATTAAAAAGATTAATAGGTTGAAACTTATAACATGAAGGACAGGCATTCAACAGTAAACCACTTTCTGAGATGTAAGCATCCAAATGCATGTATTACAAAGATACGTAAGCCCCGGAACATATTACTTGAGAACAATAGAACCTTACCTCAAAAATTACACCAAAAATTATTATTTTGACTATCATTACATTGTACCAAACTTGAGTATCCTATTAAAAGTCAAAGTTCTTAAATAATGACTAACAAAGTGAAGTTTGCAAACTTTATTAATCATAGTCGAAGAAAGTAGGATGCTTTTAGTAATAAAAATAAGGGATTATGGGGTTGTTTGTTTTCACTTATTTGATGTTTAATTGAGTTAATTGGCTTATCAAATTGAGTTTATCGGTTTATTGGCTTATTTGATGTGTTCAATTGAGGTTTTTTTTTTTTGAACTTCAATTGAGTTTATTGACTCAAACCATTTAAAGCCCTAGTTGGCATTGGTAGTCACTTTTACAAAGCGAATTGATATTTACACGGAACTTATTACTTCGTGCACAAAAATTTATAGTGTAGTGGCTATTATTATACCCTCAACATTATTTAACTAAAACTGACTCGCATATTTCTTGTCACTGAAGAACTATTTTGTTGACTTTTTCTCGTCCAAGAAATATAACTCACCATAAACATTCATGAAGCACCGGAAAACTATTACGATATGAACTCTTGCTGATGGTGCCTTTGAGCGCTTACAATGCAATGTCATTTACTACCTGAATTGATATAGGGTTTTCATACAGATGTCCGTGGTTGTAAGTTTTTTGGGAGACGATAACAAATTATCACTGGCACCGACACACCTTAGTGGCCATAAGCAAAACTCTATTGTATCTTGTATCCGTTTTTGACGATAACAAATAAGGTCCGGTACCATAGTGAAACTACAGATTTATTTATCCGAATATGCACAGGGACGAGTGTTCATCGCAGCAACGGGTGGTGTCGGAGATGGGTGCTGGTGAAGCGGTTGAATAGGAAAAGAAGGTAGGATGTTATTAGAGGTAATGAGAAAGTGACTAAAATAATGGCAAGCCAACAAGGGTATGATTGTCATTTCTCATTGAATTTCTGTGTGCAATGTAAATAGTTCTGTGTACTGCGCTTTCTACTTCTCTGTGTTTCATATTTATTTTGGAAACGTCTTTAAAGGTGTCGTTTGATAAATGGCATTTAACTTTTAACTTAAATTTTGGTTTTAGGATTTTTTTTTTTTTTTTTTTTTTTTTTTTAATTCTGAAAATGAAGCATACAATAAATCAGCATGTGATATGAAAAACACATAATACAATTATTTATGAACAGTAGTTTGCTTATAATCCTTTGAGTCTGTAAGAAACAGTAGAAAAGTGAGTAGTGACGATGAAAACCAAGTTCATGACAGTTTGACACCAGACAAAAAAAATAACATTCCCGGATAAGCATATTAAGAATTACTTATAGAGATCCTCCATGGTGGTTTTTAGTCGCTGAATATCTGCCCCAACAATTTCTGACACCTTCTTTCCCCCTTGGAAGAAATGGAGAGTTGGCTGCCAAACAAACACATTATCTTAGAAGCTTATTTTCCCTTGGCGACGAACAAAGAATAAATTATATGTTTATAGTGTATTATGATCATAAGATTAAAAAAAGTGAGTTAGCATAAGAGTAGTTTACCACAGCAGCAATGTCTAACTTCTCCAATGCACCCCTTAGGCCTTCCTGCAATACGAAATGAAATGTAAATAGCATGTAAAATTTTCATCAGATGAATTAAGGCCGATAGCAACGATGTTCAAAGACAAAAGAGGGAAAAAAAGTCGCCAGGCAACTACTTATTGATTCATGTTTTATAGAGTATTTACAACTTTTAAACCTTGTGACCAATTATCCACTTGTCTCACTTTTTAAATTTACCGTTTTGACCCATGAGCAGTAAAGTATAACCCAGATTGACTTATTTTCACATAAATAGGTTAGAATTCTGATGTGTATCCAATCGGATAGGTAACCCGTGAGTAGGTAAAACTCAAAGAAAATAGAGAGAAACTAGATAGAACATTAGAGAGAGATTCAAGACTTAATTAATTTCCTTCATATTAAACTCAAAACAAGATTACATATATATAGGAAAGGGAAACATGTTAACTGCCCATTTCAATACGTGAGATACTAAAGTCTAGTAAACTAAGAACAATGCATGATCTCCTAAAACTCAGGAACTAAAACGTGAATGTATGCATAACTAATGGAGACAGCGGTTGATATTCTTTGGACATGGTCTTGTTATGCATGTATCAATACCCCGCACTAGGCACATAACAAATTCGCCTCTGTAGCTAAATGCAACTTGTTCTCAGAAGTACTGGATTATTTAATCACATAGCCATGTTGAGTGGACAATGCAGCTATATAATCTTAACTTTTGCAACCATAATACACTTACAAGTTTGAAAGAAACTTACTTGATCGATATCAATCTTATACGTTGTGACATTAGTGTATTGCTCACTCAACTCCCCAATAAGTGGAGATATAAACCTACCTGATCAAGAAGAAATAGACACGTTACATCTGGTGAAAAAAACACGATTTTTTTTAATATTTTACAATTAAGCAAATAAAACTAGATAAATAAATAAAACGAGTCTTAGGCAAAAATAGTAAATTCTCACATGGCCCACACCAGGCGGCAGTGAAGTAGAAGACTGCTGGCAAGGATTCATCTGGATGAAATTGTGAACAAACATATGCATGAGTCATGTAACATCAAAGCAAATGCTATAAGAGTGCAAAATTTAGCAAGTATGAATAAGTAATTACCTTGAACCTTGCGAAGTACACTATTAAATTGATCTGCTGATTCAACTGTCACCACCTTAGATTCACCTGTTGATAATCATTCTTTTAGTAAACAATCAAAAACTTGTACTTTAATTTTGATTTAAAAATTAGGATATCGCTTACACACAATAACTTGATTGGTGGCTCATTCTTCTTCTTGTAATATATAGTTATATACAATTATCATTACAACAATAACTTAATCTTGGAATGTGAAAATATCAGAAAGTGAGTAAAGAGAAAAAACGACAGGAAAATAATTCAATTAGTCTAAATTATGAAAAACCAGGACTAGTACTTAATTACAAAAGATAACTCATACTCGCACAAAAAGCCTGATTATAAGTTACTTCAGTAGATGAGAGTGTAATAGTGTATAAAATATACCCAAATTGACGTGTGATAGTAGATGAGAGTGTAATAGTGTATAAAATATACCCAAATTGACGTGTGATATATACTTTATTATTTAAAATAAATAAATAAATAAATAAAATAAAACCCCATTTATGTGTGTTAGACCCATCTTTTATAAGATAAGGAGGGGTGAGTACTTAACCATTAAATCATCTTTGGCTTAATCTCACCCTTCCATATGCATACATGTAACCAATCACCCGCTAACATCTCCCTACATATTTCCCCGTATAGAGACCAAGAACCACAATAAAAACGTGAAACACCAACACCTTCGGCCACCGCCGGAACCTATTTGTGGCTGACACTTCGCACAGGTGCGTTAATCACATAAATGGGTCAAAATTGTCCTCTCTAGTAGAATAGTAGATAGCATGCTCACTAAACAACCTTTAAGCATCTATTGTAGCTAAATTCGATGGTTGAATACTTAACAGCAAATATTTATATTTGTCCCTAAACTGTTTTCTAGTTTCTAACATTTCCATTGGACCTCCCATCGACCTTGCGCCAGTTAATATCCAAATAAAAATATAACTTCATCTTTCCACATTACATAAGAACATTTGCATTGGCATGATCTGCCATGCTTAAGCTCCATTTAGGGCCAGGATATTCCAATGTACCTCCCCATCACTCTATTTCACATTACAAAGACCATATAAATTTCAATATAGATTGCATTTCATTCTCTATATCATTTGTAATGCCATCACCAAATAAGCCAATGACTAAAAGGTTAGCACCTTAGTAGCATACTTAGCATTAATAAAAACACACATTACACCATACTAGTTAAATTCTTGATATAGTAATGTCTTCTTTCTTCACATCCATCATTCTTTTTTAAGCACGTATTTTCAAGTAGTTCATCATGAGAAAATACACAAAATCGAAAAACAATACTTAATAGATCTGCAAACTGTAACTCTGTTAATAATTGATTGTCTCTATTTTACGAGTATATGTTAGCAGAAATTACAAGGGACCTTTTCTCCCCCCATCTCTAGCAGAAACATTAGAAATAATGTGGCAAGCATTTTACTAAACTAAAATTAAGAATAGTATTTGATTCTTGACCTGATAAATATTGCCTCTATTGGTCAACAACATCAATTGTATCATTAGGTCTATGGCATAGACTAATGAGAATAAATGGAGCTTCCACTAAAGTTCTATACTGCCTCCTAGCAGGGAACATTACAATATTCATTAAATTGGTGTTTTTTTTCTTTTTTCTTTTTTTCTCAGAATCTTGTACGAACACTATACAATGCGCTTCCAATATGTGCATTAAGTTAGCACATTCAGTAATGAACTTAACAACTATCAGAAGGTCAATCAATCACTGTGTCACAAGCATTAAATAAGAAGCAAGTCATAGCAGAAGTCAACTAGATGATGTATTATAAAGCACATAGATGGCGAGTCTGTCATGTATAGAAAACTGTTTACTATAAGATTAGAGACTTTAAATACTCGTCTCATGCATTACAGGGGAGAAAAGAAGAAAAAAAATAAAAAAGAAAGAGCAGGGGAAGGGGAGGGGAATAAAAATATATCGATGTTCTAAGTTATTTTAGGTTAACTTCTCTCCTAGATACATATTTGTGGTGGATAGGGAAAGGGTTGGAAACGGTCATGAGGATGCCCCAGTTAGGCCGCATACATCTCAAACAGTTAGGGTAGTTAGGGTTGTTTTGAGCACGTGGTTTCACGTCATTGCCATTAACACCATATACAAAAGGAATGTGTTATGAGTGATTGAGGAAATGCTGAAAATATTCAAAACGCAGGACACGACATTTTTTACTTTTTTCAGGGCCTTATGCGTGCGCCGACTGCCAAGGCTCATAAAAGATATAACCTATGAATCTCTATCGCCTATTTCACACAAGTAAAAAACTCATTTCTAGTTTATGCATCTACTCATACCATAAAACATATTATCACCACTAGCATCTTCATCTAGTAAAACCGAGAAGTGGGAGGTTGTGTATATGTAGGCAAGGTTCAGCAAAACGGCCTTTGAGAACATAAGATTTTTATGGAAACAGATCAAAAAGAACGAATAAAACAAGTATGACAGCAGGGGATGTTTGGATGTGCTTATAAGCCAACAATTAGAACTTTTGTTCAAAGTGATTGGAAATACGATAATTATAATTTTACTTTCTAATTATTTACTATCAAAAAGGTCAGATTTGCAAGAGATTGCTTATTCTTTTGTTTATCTGCTTATGGTTATGATAAGCAGTTTTGAGGTAGTTGTCCTGATGGCTGATAAGCACTTTGAAAAAGTCAGTTTCTATTAGAAGGTAGTTGTCCTGACTGAAACTTGGAAATTGGTAACGACCAAAATGGTTTGGTCACCGAAGAAGAGAACGAATATGAGTAGGACGAGAAAGGGATTGTTGCTGGGTTGGAAGAAGACGTGATTTGAGGTAGTAACCAATCACCCGCTAACATCTCCCTACCAAACCATTGAGGTAGTACCGTAGTAATCTCTTCCAAGTTTCGGGGGCAAACCATGTAGGTTGAGACCTACTTATCTCAAAGTGCTTATTGAAGATTACATTTTTATCCTCATATCTAACCTAAAACCCTCAAAATTAATGGATTCAATTTAAAGTCTCTAACCAATTATTTTTTCGAGCCTGATTGCATCTTCTTTTAGTTATAATGGATTTGACTAGCACTCTCTAAGAGAGTTATTTTGGATCGCTTATTCTTTCTGTTTATGCTTATAAACAAATCAGATAAACAGCTTAAAATTTGCAATTTAAGAAATAGTGATTGGGTTTGCTTATCTTCACAATAACTAGATAAACATGAAGGACTAACGGTGATTATGTATGTTTGGCAAAACTAGTAGTAAAAGTAGCAGTAGCTGTTTGTTGTATAAAAGCATTTGGCGATGTACGGTATTGATGATTATGGAGTGTAAAACGACGTAAAAGCTAAACGCTTCTTTAGGCAGCGTTTTAATAAAATCTAAAACACTAAACGCTCCTTGCCAAACGAGCTTTTAATTCTAAACGCTCTAAAAAGCTCTTTGCAAAATATAGCCTACATCAAATCTAAACACTAATGCTAGAATCGTTTTAATAAAACATAAACAGTAAATCCTCTTTGCAAACGAGCTTTCAATTCTAAACACTAAACACTCTGAAAACCTATTTGCCATTAATAGCCTATGGCTATGTTTGGCAACGGGCTTATCGGGGCTTATAGGGGCTTGAGCTTTTAAAATAAGGCTTATAAAATAAGCCTTGTTTGTCACACCCAAGCAAAGGGCTTATAGGGGCTTGTAGCTATTCAAATTACGTGAATACCCTCCAAAATATAATGAATTATCACGTAAAACATGGAAATATATGTGAATTAAATTTGATGTATTTTTATGCGATTTTACATTAATAAGCTTCAGCTCCAACTAATCCGTCAAACAGTTTTATAAAAATATAAGCTTCAGCTTTTGGCTTATAATATAAGGCCCCCCCCCCCCCAAGCCCCAGCCCCAGCCCATTGCGCCAAACATACCCGATTCAAATAAGAAATTAATATAAGCATCTGCTCCCAACCAATTTTTTTATTAAAAGCACATTGGATAACTCATTAAGTGCTTATAATCTAAATAGCCCACATCCAAAAAAACCCTAAAGATGCATAAAATGATACCTGATGAAGAAGATGAGAAGTGATTCCTATTAGAAGACTGAAACTTGGAAATTGGTAGCGACCAAAATGGTTTGGTCACTGAAGAAGAGAACGAATATGAGTAGGACGAGAAAGGGATCGTTGCTGGGTTGGAAGAAGAAGTGATTTCAGCAACGGAAGAGCATAACGAGCCGCAGTAAACACCGTTGCGTAACATACGACGAGCTGCAAATATTCCCCTCATTTTTGCCTCTATTTTTTTCTGATTTTATGACGGTGAAGGCTTATTTGATGGACTGTGATTTTTTAGGAAATGATTCTATTTTGCTTATTAAACTTTAAATAAGCTTTAAGCCCAAACCCCAAAATGGTGGTTAATTAAGTGGTGTGGCCCTTGTCTACTAACTCAGTTATTCAAGAGAGAGTCATTTTTGTGTGTCTCCCCAATAAGAAGGAATAAAGGATGGGCACAAACACCCCCTAAATCATATAAACATACTTTCAAAAAAAAATTGAGTTAGGTAAACTATCTAAGTAACGAAATCTAGAAAAATGACTAATATGACCTGATGAATTTTCACCCATTTAAATTTTATTATATCTTGCTTACGTGTATTATCCAACTAGGATACTAGTTGGGCTTTTTAACCCGATTGAATGAATCCGGTTTACTCATTCTATACCCCACGTTTATTACCCAGTTATACCACACTATTTTATAACACCCCCGATTGTCTTCTTCCTCAAATAAAAAACTAAATTTATATAATGTCTTCTTCTTCCTCATTTCTTTCAAATCGAACCTGCGAATGTAACCTCCCATTGAAGGTTTTAACATCTTGGACTCCTACTAACCCTGCTCGAAGATTTCTTGTTTGCCCTAATCGATCAATATTTTTTCATCCTCATTTGTTAATCACACTAAATTTTTAAAAGCCATGAATCTTTTACTGTATTGTTTTATTGCAGAAGCCCGTTAAAAAGAAATGTAATACATGGTTGTGGTTTGATCCACGGATTGAAAGTGGTTGGTACAGGAACCATTTGTATGAAATGTACATTCTACTAAATCTTCAAGAAAGACGTGAATTGGAAACTGAAATTGGCCGTCAAAATATGATTGAAGTTGGAAGCTGATTTGAATGAAAAGAATCGTGAATTGCAACAAAGTGTTAAAAGTTTGACTTTTTGGAAGTATACTTCTTTAGTTTTTGCAATCGTGTTGTCTTTGGTTTGGCAATGGAATAGCCCTTTCAATCCAGCTGTTTTGTTTCTTGGCTGGTTGTTTTAGGTGTTGCCTTATGTTAGCTTGTGTAGTTGTTGTTTTAGTGCTTGACAAATGTAGAATGTGTTGTTGATGTAATCTCCTGTGTAGGTGTTGTTTTAATCTGTTTTGGTTATCCGCAATAAAAGGACTTTATTTCAAGTTCTATTATTTACTTACCAATTTCAAGTTCTGTTATTTACTATTAGACAAAACATCAAAAAGATAATGTAAAAGACAAATAGTATAAGTTGAAAACTGCATCAATTGTATTTGCTTAACCAATACAGTCAAAGTCCATGTGGGGAACAACCCCATAGTGTTACACAAAAGACACAAAGTTGTGTTTGTTAAACACATGCCTGACCACCACATAAGGTTTACAAAAGACAATAAATTATTGGTGTCCACGTGGCCCATTGTTAACAACAAATATTAAAGTCTAAAGAGGACACAGTCTTCAATAACTAACATCAAAAGCCTTATCTGGAGTTGAACCACTCCCATGTTCATCAAATTTGAAGTTTTCCCCCCTGCAAGTTGGCTATCCTTTCAAACCTTCCTCTATGTTTCACACAAATCCTTAGTTCTGGTTGTGGTTGTGCAGATCTTGGCCTTTTGCCTCTCCTCTTTTGTAGGTCTCCATATATAATATCATACACACAAGAATCAATGGAAGTTTAAAGAGAGAGAGAAGTAGCGAGATAGCTAGAGAGATAAAGAGAGAAAATGGTGAATCTTATTTAACAAAAATGAATCCACGCCTCTTACACATGTGTAGGAGGCTATTTATAGCTACAAACTAGCGAGGTTATGCCGGCTAGGCTATTGGGTATCCATTTGTTGGTGACTATTTCCTCAATATCATCTTCATGAATGATGGATGGAATGTAGATCTTCTTTTCAGTGTTGTCGTATTTCAGATAAGCCAAGTCATAGTTCGTGAATTCAGGTGCTGGTTCGGATGGATATTTGAGAACTCTTTGGTAAACTGGATTCTTGCATACCAATAGAGATAGAGGATTCACTAACACTTCTTTACTGCTTTCCCAGATGTTTTGTGACTTCATGTACTTGCTCATCTCTTGGGTATGATACTCATATTCAAAACTGTTCGTACAACAACTTCTAAGCATCTTGTTCACAGTTTCCTACATCCTTACATAGTTAGCTATTGTTGGTACCTTGCTCCAAGCTCTCATTTCTCGCAAATCATTCATGAACTTTTCAAATGCATGCTCGGGTCGAATCTCTCATTCTTCCCGCTCATACCACTCAACACTTTCACTGTCTACCCATGATTCATCCTTATTCCTTCCAGCTTCATCAACCAATATTTTAATTTCTTGTGGTTGGTTAGATGATGATGGTGGAGTATTTTGAGGTGTTTATTGGGGAGAAGATGTTTGTGGTGCAAAAGAGGATTCAACGATTCGTCTTTGTCTCTTCGCATTCTCCCCCTCAGGATTACCACTGTCGGGGTCATCATGGGGTCGTTTGCAAAGATAGCTTGTTCTCTTTCAACTCCTTACCTTAATGCTTTGAACAACTCAGGGTCTTCTTCTTGAAGTATCGATTGGCCATCATGTCAGCGAACAAGCTTCTTTTGTTTTCATCAAACATCTCTCATCAAACAACTCCTTCAATATGATTTGCCACAAAAGTTTCAACCCTTTTTGGTACTTCAACAACAAATACTTAGCAACTTTTTCTGTTAATTCAGTCATTTGGCCTTTGGTGATGAATTGTTCTTTCATTGCTTCCATGATTTGTTCCATCTGAGGTGTTGTAATTGTTCGGCGAGGACGTGTTATTTTGTGATATGAGGTTGGAGGTGTAATAGTTGATGTTGTTTCTGTAGGAGTCGGATCTGATGTAGTGGTTTCAGTAGTAGCAACGACGTCCTCCGGTACTTGTTCAACATTAACATTTATTTTCAAACCCGATGAGGGAGCATGAACCTCCAACTCAGTGAAGAGTGGATCACTTACGTGAACATCGGGATTTCCTGAAGGCAAACGTGTTAGTCCTGGATTTACTTCGGGAGTAGACTTGACAAAAGTTGTAGCAACTCGCACTTTTCAGGTCATTATTTACCTTCCTACTTAAAATTATTAACTTGAAAGTTACTTATTTACCTTTATGTATAACTGTAAACTCAAACTGCGTAAACCTGAAGGCGATATTTTCTGTAAACTATCAATTTTCTAAGTCAATATTTGACTAAAAACTCAAAACATTCACTTTTAACACTTACGTGTTTACTTAAACCTAAAACCAAGAGGTGAACCCGCATAACGTGAAAAACAACTTTTAACGCGTACTGGCACTAGACCGGGCATTGTCTACATTAAATTAACATATTACGGCTCTATTAGAGTTATTTTATGTGTCATGACATTCTATTTTACAAGTCTCACAGTAAACGCACATACATTGCATTTTAGCTCACGCGCGCACGGTTTTTGAACCAACCGACCAAGTAACTAACCATAGCTCACACTACCACTCATTACTATGTAAAAACTACAAAAATTCGTCCCTTGTGATAAGCAAAACCAGCCACCCCACTTTGTAACCATACCATGTGCTTTAAGGGTCCAAATTAGATGACATAGGCTAGTACAAGTTCAAATTTCAACTAATAATCCAAATGTGTGAGCCCCCCACACCCTTCTTGTCTCATATATGACACCACCCTATGGTCCCCAAAATTCATTTGCCACTTTTCTTATTATGGTGCTACACATTTGGTACTTGATGGAAGTAATTTGGTTACTTATGCATTAAAGTTCCTATATAAACTAATGAGCTCATTTTCACTTCACAACACAAAACACAAATATTTCTTGCTCCTCTCTCTTTGTGACCGTCGACCACCCACAAATACACATACAAATTCAAAAACTTTTGTTGATTTTTGGAAGATTTGGGTACTAGAAGCTTACATTTGGTCATTTGGGTTAACATACTTAGGTTTTTACACAAGATTTGGGTCTCACTTGCACTAGATCTCCATTTCTCACAAAAACTTGTAAGTCATCTTTTCCTTAATTAGCTTGTACTTTCATGGTAATTAAAACACGTAGTTTCTAAAAGTACAACTCGATTTTCATGATTTGTAAGTAAACTTTTGAAAACCCTAGGTGTATATATACATGTATACACGACACACTCATAAAATTACTTTCAAAATATGTATCACCATGTTGTGTTTGTCTTTTTGTGCTTAAGATTATGTACAAAGTTAACTCACGTAAGATTTGCGGTTTAATTAGTGTTAATTGTTATATTATATTATGAATTGATGGATGAGATAAACTATGTTAGTTTGAGGTTGCTGGTTGTTGAGGAATTGATGAATATTGGTGGAAGAGGTTTAGGACTAGATTGGAGTTGTGATTGCGGTTAAACACGTAGCTTAAGTGTCGAAATAAACATTTTTGGACCTTACTGTCCTAAAACAGAAAAACTGGAAAAATGAGCTTAATATTTTCAACAATAGGCTAGAGAAATAGAAAGATTATAAGCTAAACGTGGTCACTTGAACCACTAAAAACGGACTTAAAACGAGAAAGTTATGTTATTTTGAAGATTGCGGCGCAAACTATATTTTCTTATAAAAACTGCATTAATAGTTAAGCTATATTTTCATAAACTCTAAGTAGTTTTTAAATTCATTAGTATCGAGATAGGTAAAAATGGTAAAGTAAAGATTTACGAATGGGTCATGCCGAATTTTCGCCAAAAATATGCGTATTTTATAAGTGGTAAATAGCTATTTAATATAAAAATGCGTATTTTTCTATAAAAATGTCAAGTGAGTGAAATTAAACTTTTATAAATGGTAAATAGCTATTTAATATAAAAACCCAACTAAAAGACAAAAACCCGACTAAAACTCGACTAAAAGACGAAAACCGACAAAAAGACAAAATGTTTTATTTAACTTGTAAGCACAAGCACAACGAGTGATGGTGATACAACGTTTTCAAAACTCATTCACATATTCACATTTCTTAAAAGCGTTATACTAAGTCGAGCCCGTACTTAACTAGGTTGCCTTTTGGAGTCGTTACCTTTCGTTGCCTGACTTACTCTTTATCAGATCACTACCTTACTTGAGGTGAGTTTCCACAACCCATTTTTTACTCGTTTACAATATTTCTAAACTCTCGGGGTGAGAATACATTGCTTAATTACTTTTATGCGGACATGAGTACAAAAACTGTTACAATGCCTAAGTTACCTAGTACGTCATTTACGTCCCCTAAATATCATGAACCGTTAATTACTTGTAAGCGTGGATGTTGTGAATAGATCTATTGGGTTGGCACCCTCATCCGGGTTGGTCACGTCAACTTGACCATATTACCGGTCAAACAGACGCATATCATTCGGATTAATTCCGAGTGTCTGGCAAACACTTACATGGGCATAGTTTTATCTAAGCTTGATTTCATACCAGTACGTTGAACTTCGGGGTCATGTGCTTAGGGCATTGTATGTATTTATTTTTCTAAGGCATTATATTTGTTGTAATTGTCATAAGTACTGAAATCTTGTGTTCCGTACCTGATTACTATTTAATTAAACCTATGGACTCGCCAACGTTATGTTGACCTATTAGCATGTATTTTCTTAGGTGCTTAGCTTTATATGGTGTGCACTGCATGGAGTCCATTTTTGTTGGAACACAGAAATACAGATAGTTTACTAGATTAGATAACCTGCCCCGAGACACTTGTATAGTCTCGGGAGGAATAAGAATGTTGTGTAGGTATCTTAACATGTGCTAGGAAAGGTTGTGATACCCTTGTACTAGTATAAATACCTCAACTAGTCTCACTAGTGGAGTGTGTGTCCCGACACCACATAATATCAACCTAAACTAGATATATTCGATAATTCTATGTGTGGTTCGTGTCTTGTCGTGGTTTTATTAGTCCAAAAAGTCCAAAAACTGTCTTTGTTTTTCTGGTCACATAAACAGTCCAAATCTGTTCTTTTGGTATTCAAATATGTGGTTTATATCCTAAGTTTACTGTGTCAAGTTATATTCAGATGTATACCAAGATTTGTGAAGGTTATATCTGTTTTTGTGGTCGGTTTGAAGTTTTAAGGGTTTTTAGATTTAAAAAATCTGTTGGTGGTTGTACTTATTTTTATGCTCGTAAGTGGTCTCGCAATGGGCAAAAGGCTCGCATATTTTGAGGGTTTTGTTGCGATAGTAGATTGCTATAACAGTGCTGCAACAACAGTTGCGACAACAGATGTTACGACAGTAGATGTTGCGACAGTAAGTTGCGATAGCTGGTTGCGACAGATTTATTGATGAAAACTGCGATACCAGATTTTACGAGATTCATGTTACCCACTATTTTATGAAAAGAAACTCGGCCAAAATTGCGACTTGGGTTGCGATACCTAAGACTCGCAAACTTGCTTCTATTTCTCTAAAACAAATCTGAGTCTCGTATTAATTACAAACCCAGATCTGTTTGCAAGAGCTAACCACAAACCTTGAGATATCACAAGATACCCAAAGTCCATAGGTTGAATATTTGACCATACAACCTTTATCAGTCCAAAAGTCAAATGAAACGTGTTGTGATTGATAATGGAGATATAAGGTGGAATTCGTTTGATGATGAGTGATGCGTTTTACTTTGGTAATATAAGGTGTGATTCGTGATTGTTTATGGAGTGATAAGGGTGCATCGTTTATTTTGTAACTGGAGTGATAAGAAGGGATAGAGCTTGTTAGTTTGTATTTCGGTTGGTGGATGTAAAGTGATGAAGTACACTGCGTTTCTTCTTGGAGATATAAGGAAGTCTTATTTGTGATTGATATGAGTGATTGAGTTTTAGATGGAAATGAGATGGAGATATGGTTTGGTGTTAGATCCGGATGGTGGAGAAAAGTGAGATAGGGGCGTGTTTTAATTGAGATGTATTATGGTTGAAGTGGATTAGGGTGTGTTATTTATATATAATTCGGATATTTAGGTTTTATGTGAAGTATTTATGGGCTGGCTATCTATGTACAATATTGGGCTATACGACTTAATGGGTTTTTGGTTGAGATGTTGGACTATACCGGAGATTGAGATATCAAATGGGTTAATCCGAAATTTATTGATAAAATGGTTGCTTTGACTTACTTCTTGACTAATTATTGGACGAAGGTTGGACTTAGAGGCTGTTTGTTTTTTTTGAATGTCTTAACAGCTTCTTAATGCCTTTTAACGAGCCCAACCTCTTAATCGGTCAGACATTTTGGGCGTTCAGACCGTTTATTTTTTTTCCCGTTCAGACGCAGTCAGAGGCAGTTAGATCTTAATGGTCTAGACTTGAGAGAGGTGTCTTAATGCCTCTTGTTGCCTCTTGTTGACACAAAATAACCAAAAAAAATTTAGTACGAGCAAGCAAATGATACAACACCTTACTTTAACAAGATTTTCGATTCAGATTCAGACATTTACGCCTCAGATTCAGATTCAGATGTGCGGTTCAGATTCAGATTCAGAGCCTCTGAATAAACAAACACCACCTTAGACTTTGGACAAATAAAACTTATGGGGTTTGACTATTCTTTTGGGATAAGTTTGTGCTACGAGATCGGTAGAAATTTGAGAAGCTATGGCCACTCGGTTGGTTTGTTAATTTATGGGCTCGTGTACTTAGTATCTCAAATATCTCGGGGTTAGTTGGATGCACGATATTTGATGATCCTTGTTCGAGCATATTCACTGTGATTAGACTTGGCTATCTAGTTATTTAAGTCACAAAATAACTATCACTTAAAGGAGTTACATTGTAGTGCTCAGTGTCACACGAGATGTGGATAGTTCAAGAGGCGGATATATACAATAAAGGATGGAAGGTTGGGTATATACCACTACCTATATTTTAAAGAGTTACGTTGTTGTGCTCAATATAGGTTCTCAATCACAAATTTAGTGCAAGTTTAAGTCGCGGATTTGTCTATTATCAAGCTTCATCAAGGGATCGTTGTTTCTCGAGCTTCTAACGGGATTGTAGTACAAGATCTTCTCAAGAGGTGGTCAGACTTAAAGACACGAGGTGGATTGTTTAGAGACGTGTTTTAACTTTTTACTCCCTCTAAAGTTGAACACATTTCATCAAGTGGTTTAGGCATATTACGAGCTTCATTGAATTCTTCTTTGCTAAACCATTGATGAGGAGACGAAAGAGGGGTTACTACAAGAGAGTTTTAATCACCATCTTCTTCGCAGTAGTTTTTGGGTCTTTACACGTATTCATGCTGTGTCTGATAAATCACAACCATCACGGACTCTTAGCTATGGCAAAAACGTCATTGCATGCCATTTTTGAGGGGGGGGGAATAGGCATATGTCTCTTCTCTTTTTCCGTGGGAAGAAAAATGTGTATTAATTCGCGAAAATCAATGCATAAATATTTCCTAGGAAACACAAGTGAAGTATGTGTAACCCGGGTCGTTATCCCCAACGAAGGATTGAATGAAATTTGTGATTCGGTTCGTGATTGTGTGTGATGAATAGTGAGAACAAAGAGATTTTGAGTTTTTACGCTAAAATGAGTGAACATAAACTAAAAACAATTTAATAAGTGAGGAAAACGATTATCTAAAGCACACGTAACTAAAAACGTAAAGGAAAACTAAAAACGTGCTTAAACCGGGAAATCCCGAACCTAAAACGTGAAAACTAAGAAATACTAACCCTAGGTAAGCAAAAATAATTTTCCTAAGTCCTAAATAATAAAATAAAATTTTGAAAAAAAGAATTATATTTTTTTGACTTTTATATTTTTTATTATGAATTAAATACTATTTAGAAAAGAAAAATTTATAAAAAATACTAAACGAAAATGGAAAAATCTGAAAATTTACAGGAAAGTGCTAAAAGATAAACTAATCCTAGGAAAAATAAAATGGAAGCAACTGCTTATTCAGATAAGCAGTTATTAAGCTAAAAGGGGGAAGTAAGCAAAACTGAGAAAAATGGGTTAAATAAAAAACTTTGCAAGGAATAAGCTAAGGAAGACCCAAGGGCAGTTGGATATGTCGTGTTTGTGTTAGGGCTGTGAGCGTGCAGACCAGGGTTCGAATCCCTGGTCATGCACTTTTTGCAAACTATTTTTTTTTTCTTTTTACAAACTTGAAAAACACTTGAAAATAAGAAATATTTATAACTACAACTATTTTTGAAAACTTTGAATAAGCACAGAATAAGCACAAGCAATGATCAGATCAGAATATAAAAAAAAAAAGGACTAACTTAGCACCAATCTAAACAGCCTACTGACCCTACTTTAAGCCACCTAAAAGCTATCCAAAAGCTAATATAAAAAATCAAAAAAAATATGAAACAAGTAAATTAGCAACCAAAGAGTAATAGTACCAGTTTTTAGATCAATTGAGCTTATAATGAACTAATTAAAATTCATAAACAACAGCTTGTTGAGACAAATTTATAAAAAAAAAATGCAGGCCAAAAAATGGTCACTGAGGCAACTTTTGGGCTTATTAAAAAGCTATGAAACAAGCTCCAAATTCAGAAAAAGCTTATAAAACTTAAGGCAAAGCAACTGATGGCAGTTATAAACTAAAATAAGCTAGAAAAATAGGAAATAAAACTAATAAGCAGTTGTAATAAGCAAATGAACAGTGTTTGACTTACGTTGACTTTTGGCAATTGAAACTGAATACCCAGAACAGGAACTCACAATAAGCTGAAAAGGGCTTATATAAGCTAATTGAAACAGAGAATAGAGCTTGTGGTCTCTTTTTAACAACTAATAACTATAATTCGATTAACAGTAAAATCTGAGAATTTGAAATTTAATTAAACTAGGAAATTAGAACAATGCTGATAACATTAAATACAAACTAGCAGGGTACCCGCGCAATGCGGCAGCGGGTACCCTGCGACTATATTTTGCGGCGAACAAATGTTATTCGGTTACACGTTTTCTTTAACAATAACTGTATAAATGAATGATGATTTAGATTAAAATAACTTTAACCAATAACAATGCAAAATATTTCATATCCAAACAAACATAAGGTCCAACCAAAAGAAAGGAACACAAGTAAAACTTTATTCATTAAATTAATAAAAACGTTACATAGATAATTAAAAACGTAAACGTACTAAATATAAAACATAAACATTTATTCACAAATTTTTGGATCAAAACATGTCAGCTTAATAAATTTTCAGATAGACAACAAAAGCCCAAACAAAATTACGCGAAAGTTGAAATCTATATGTCTTGACCCAATAGAAAATCCTAGCCCAACACCACAACCTAAATAAACGCTATATAGTTCCCTAACAACTCTCACAAGTAGCCCTAATTCATTCCACATCAAGCGCAGTCACCAAACTCTTCCAGTCTACACTTTTCTCTCAACCAAATCGCATCCTCCATCTTCATACCACACCAACCAAATAAAAATTACTATCATCATACGCACTCCAGCTACCAAACACAAGTCCTTTAATCATAAACAAAAATCAGAAACTATGTGATAAAATGATAGCAGAATTATTATTTTTAGATACATTGCAATTGAAAGTAGAAGGGGGCCTGATTTGCTTGAACTTTAGAAACATGTGCCCAAGAACCAAGCCAAGTCAGGTACTCGTGATCGATTACGGATGGGTTCTGCGTAGGTAAATGAGCTAACCCACGCCACCGAATGGTTCAAAAATTTATAATTTATACTACCCACATACTAAACTTGATATATTACATTGATTTTCATTCACTAAAAGAAAATCCTCATAAGAATCAGTGAATCACACACCTAGATATAGACCAACTCATGATATTGACTCATATATCAGATAGACCGATGTATCATATTCACTCAACGTCCCTTTAATACTTTTGTTTTTTATTTGCAGTTTCCTTAATTACCCCTCACCACTTCCATTCTCTTTTTCTCTACGTAAAATCTTTTTCCTCCTTTGCTAAAAAGTACTATTAATATTGTCCTAATTAGTATCAATATCGTCGTTCATCGCTGCTACAACCATCACACAACTGTCGAAGGCTCATCGGTGTATCAACCACCGCACCACCACCCCGCCTCTTTGCCAGCGATTGTTAACATCCGGGACGATGGGTTTTAATGGTCGGAATGGAACTTTAGCCGAAACCTTCCATGCCCGAAGATCTGTTGTTAGAACATCACTAAAACCACAATAAAGATAAAACCCAGAAACCATTCAAAACACCAACAACCCACTGACATCAACAACCAAACTAAACAACCGAAGCCACCCAACCCACCGAAACAACCAAAACCACAACGATATGGTGGCTATCTCGGTAGATGGCGGCATTGTAGTGGTTATTGTAGCGGTAGTAAGTGGCGGCAGTGTGTTTATGGTGGCGACAGAACCTGGTGGTGGCGACAGTTGTTTAGCCGGTGATGGTGATAATAGCATGTGTGTGTTTAGAAGCTGAGATGAAAGTGTGTTAGTTTGTAGGCTTTTTATATATATGAAATATGCATTAAAATGGTAGTTATAGTATAGACGTGTTTTTATTAAAATCACATTGCAGTTTTTTTTTTCTTTTTAGTTGGGCTGTTAAATCACATTGATTAAATGGGCTATTACAAATTAATGAGGTTTATAAATATTAGAGGCTGTTACAATTGAAGAGATTAAAATCCATAATGTAATATAACTCCTATTCATATGTATATGTTAGTTTGAAATCCTTCCAATTAAAGAAATGTTTTTGGTCTTAATCTTTTTAAGACTTCCTCTTTTAGAAGTCCTAAATGCATTAGTATGTAGTATAGATGAGCTTAAATGAGCTAGAATTCAAATTTAGAACTGAAATTGAAACTGATTAACTACTATAACTACTAAGTTGACTACTACTTCTACTCTACTCCTATTTACTAACTAAAATCTACTGCCCTCTTCTGTGTGAGTGGGGGCTTTTATATTCTTCCACAAAGCCTCTCTAAGTCTTCTGAGCAAATCCCAACCTTTGGATAGCCTCCAGGTCATCTCAGCCATCCATTGAGTTTTTGGCGGGAAAACAGTTTGGGTGGATTTCCAATCTGGAATGTATCACGTGAATAAGTACATGGGAATTAGCTAAGTGAGGGGGGGGGGGGGGGAGCATGTAGCAGTGAAAAAGCATGGTGGGATGGTGGTTTTGTCAGGGGAGGACATGGTAATGGCGGGCAAATGGTATAAGGGAAGATGGGTTTGACCATTTGGTTGACCCTGGTATTTAACTAAAAAAGAAACGGGATGGGTTTTTTATTTAGGGATTGGGCTTGTGTTTGTGTGTTGGGCTGGTGATAGGATTAGATTGGATTTGGTTTTTTTTTTTAATTTGTTTTGGGTTTAGTTAATTAGGTCGGGTTTAGGTAATTTAGGTAAATTAGATTTAGGGTAAATTAGGTTTAGGGTAAATTGTGAAAATAGGTTTTGGTTTCGGGTTTGTTTTTCCATGCTCATTCCAATGTCATATCGCGGGATTGACTTTGACTTTTCTTTTCTTCATTAAATGCTCAAATGGTGTCGAGTCGATCCGGCAATGTCCATTTTTGCTCTTTTTCCCATCCAAGCTTGGTTTTGTCCGTTTTTGCCTTGTTTTCAATCCTTTTGTACCTGAAACACATAAAAACACAAACCACGAATATTTGCAACAATATTTGATCTATTTGGGTGTTTTTAGTCATTTTTGTGTCTATATGGGTATAAAATGATGAGTAAATAGGCACTCATCATGTATACTTGGGTTATAAATCACGATGGGATCGAGCTTAATCATTCGAGTCGGGGAGATTGGTGTCTACCGTGCCGAAATATTCCATGGTTTGTTACCTTGTTCGAGTTCTATCTTCTCCCCTAGGATTCGAATTAGGTGTTATCATTTAGTACTCCAGTTGATTGGTTGATTCAGTTAACCCTTAAATATTCATACTGCTTCTGATGACTCATAAATATAGCAAAAACAAAATGAATGCTATTTTTTTGGGTGGGGGGGGATAGGTGTATATTGTTCTCTTTTCGGTTTACGTTTCCATGAAAGAAAAATGTGTACATGCAGGGAGTTAGCAAGTCATGAATAGGGCTATAGGCTTATGATACCATGGTTTGTTCGCTCTGTTTGAAGTCACACGGTTACGAATAGGGATATAGGCATATTATACCGTAGTTGGGTGATTAGAACTTGGTATATCATTTGGAACTTCATTTGCTCGGTTAAACTGGATGATTCAGAAGTAGAAGAGATAGTTGATATCAAGACCCTCAAATGTGATCATGACTTTAAATTTTTGAATCTATAAATGGGAATGGTCAGTTTGAGGGGGAGCTGATTCAGAAACTTCACAAGTCTTTGAAGAAGCTCAGTCTTGAGTAGTTTTTTATGATTATTCATTTAATCTTTTTTTTAGCTCAAGACTACGATGGCCTAATTGAGGGGGAGCAAACTCAATTAGTCATCACAACATTGTTTGTCTTCAAGGATGCTGCACACCAAGCTCGAAGCAAAAGATCAAAGTCGAGGTTTATTCGGAAGAGAGAGCTTCAAGGTTATCTTCAGCGTTACTTAAAGACATCAATGTCCACTAATCTAGACTACCTATATTTAAGGGGAGATTGTTGGACCACAGAAATACAAACACTTTACTAGATTAGATATCCTACCCCTGAGACACTTGTATAGTCTCGGGGGGAATAAGCATGTTGTGTAGGTATCAAAACATATGCTAGGAAAGGTTGTGATACCCTTGTACTAGTATAAATACCTCCACTAGTCTCACTAGTGGAGTGTGTGTTGCTTAATAATATTTCATCTCTCTCACCACTCTCTCTTCCTTTCTCTACTCTCTCTCTCTACACCACCACCATGGGTGTGTTTGGCTATTCTGGCCGACCACCCGACACCACATAATATCAACCTAAATTAGATATATTCGATCCTACAATTTTCCCTAGTCGTCATTGGCGACATCACTCACGAGGATTTCATGGCATCAACTATTACATCATTTGACTTTGTTGTTACCTCAAAACTATTTTTAGTTTTCCGCTGCGTAACTTGACAATTTATGTATTTGAACCTTGTGTTGACTTATTAAATCAAATGATGTATTTTTCTAAAATGACTCATGTAGGTCGTTCAATATAATTGTAACTTTGTATCCATGAAAGTCACGCCCCGGATACCATTCCGCTGCGACCCGATTTGGGGATGTGACAGAAGTTTGGAACGCCTCGAGAGTAATCTCGACAGATTTGTTTCCCGGTGCTCCACCTTGGTCTGGTTCACCCTTGTCCATCATAGTGACCTCCGGTTCCTCGACCGTTAACGACTCATTAATGATTCGGTATGGATCAAAAGGGTATTCTCCCCAGATCTTCCGTCTTGGGAGATTAACCTAGACGTTCGTTCGTTCCTAGGCAAGCCAAGGTCCCCCATGTTGGGTGTAGGGTTCTCTATAGCAAGATGGATAGTATCTTGTGAAGAAGTTGTACTAGGGGAGCTAATTGTTGTCTGCTTGTGCTCTATTCTTTTATTTCTCACTAGGGAAAACCTATCCACATCATCGTCATCCGACTCTGTCTCCTCATCATCATCACCCTCCATTGGTTGTTTTCCTTTTCCTCTACTTAAATCACCTTCTTTTTCTCCAAAGATTCGATCAATATCCCTGTCTAAGTCTGCTTTCGTTTCCTCTCAAGCTCAACCTTTCGTTTAGCTTCAATTTCACTTTGTCTCATTGCTATGCTCAAGTTAGTTGCTTATTCCATATTAGCTTCATCTATTTGAGCAGTCATTAGAACATATGTTTCAACTTCCGTCTCCTTTCTCTTAATCACTATCTTTGGTGGTCTCTTCTTCTTTACACACCAATCTCCTTCCCGATTCGTTCTTGGGGACCAGCCGGTTGTGGTTGGTCCATAAGAACATATATTGGTATATGCTTAGGAGCTTGGTACTAGATACCGAGCTCAATCGATGTTGAACCCCTAAGAATCGAAAATGGTTTGTTAATGTTGTGGTCAAGTGTTTAAGTATTTGTTTTTATCAAAGTATTATTGTAAATGTAGAAGTGAAAGTATGTCAAGTTGTTCTTCATGGTTATGTGTTATAGTTTATGAAAATGGGTCAAAACGGGTGTTTAGCAAACCCCGTAGGTTATGTTTCATGAGTCATTTTGATAAGGATTTATTTGATACCTTTTTAAGGGGTCATTTAAGCCAAAAAGTCGTATGTATTTGATCAAATATTACCCTAAATCGTTTCTTTTTGCATTTTAGGTACTTTGGAAGCAAAAGACGAAAAGTGGCATGTTTTGGACTAAAATAGACAAGAAAGTGAAGAAAACGACAAAGTCACGAATCTGTCTGGAAAAGGACTCCAAATGGTGTCACACTATACACGTGACACCGTCACTTGCAAATTGGAGATGAGATCAATGCAAATTTTACAAGAGATAGCTCAGAACTTTTGGATGACTCTATAACCTGACGGCATCACTTGTATTTGAAGACCAAGATACAGAGTAAAACATACACAAGACGGTCTAGAAGTATTAAAGGCTGACGGCGTCAAGACCGACTTGACGGCGTCAGAAGACACTAGCGACGACATCACAACGACGACTTGCAACAGACGAAACCCTAATGACGGTGGGCTGACGACGTCACAACCTATAACGTGATGCCGTCACAGATGGAAAAAAAATATATTTTCGTATGTTTTCCTTTATTGATGTAACACTTTGGAGAGGTGAAACCCTAGACGAAATTCTGCTGTATTGTAAGGCTTTTTACAGCCTTTTCATACATGTTTTATTGAAGATAAGTGATTCATATTTAATCATTCAATATGTCTATGTGTTATTTGATTTTATTTTTTTCTTCTATTCAATTTAACATGCTAGGCTAAATTAACTAGTGTTTGCTTAGATCTAATGAAAACTAGTTGTTAATTATTGATTGTTATCTCTTGTTGAATTGGTTGTATTGCGTTAGGAATAGGAAAACTGGCTTAACTCAATATGTACTAGCTTGAACGTCCCGCTTAATGCCTTTATACCCTAGAGTGCGCTGGTGGTTTTATTCGTTGTATTTATTGCATGAGTTGCGGCTTGTAGATAGTAGGAGATCCTAAGGAGATGACTTAATTGTCACTTGTAGATCTAGGGTTTTCTAAAGGAGACTTATACACTCATAGAGTTGGGGACATTGGCACCACCCCAGAACAACATAGGAATACAACGCGCCAATTAGACAAGGACGTAACAATTCGACTAATCAATAAGAGACAACTAGGTAGTAAAGAAATCTGAATAAACACATCTTCCTATCATAAGAGTTACCACTTTTACTTTTCTGCATATTAGTTTAATTTTAGTTTATTTAGTTTTGTTTTAATTAATTAGTAGTTAAAACGCCCACTCTTTCAAACCCCGAGAATTTACATTGTTTTCTAAAAAAATATAAAAACACAAAAAGACTCATCCCCCACCTTTAGACCTATATCGTCATACACTTCGGCCTTCACATATACTATTCCCCTAGAGAACGATCAATCCCCCGTGTCTTGCCTATACTACACAAAAACGGTTGGGTACACTGCCTAGGAGGATTGTAAAACTTCTTTGAGGTTTGCAATAACCCACATCAAGTTTTTGGTGCCGCTGCCGGGAATAGTTTAGGTTTGGATTTCTATCTCGTTTAGGTCTACTCACTAGATTCCTATCAAGTGAGATTTTTGTTTTTCTTTTTATTAGCTTTCTTTTAGTTTATCTTTTCTTTCTTCCCTTTGTTCATAAATCATATCACTTGCCATCATGGTGGGTGATAATATCTTTAAACCCCTCGACTAAGCACACCAAGCACACCAACACCAAGAACAACAAACACACCATGAACAACCAAATAACCAAGACCTACCCGAACAACCTCGAGCCCGTACTCTAGGTGAGTACTCCTGTAACACCCCCATCCGAGAACGGGTCAAATGTCACATTTATGGCGTCAAACAGAACATACGCAAGCGGAAGACTTTAATAATACAATGGTTACAAAAGTATTCTAAGGGATAATAATAATGTAATCAATCTGAACATAACAACTTCCAAAACTAAGATACAAACTAAGTCAAAATGAAAACTCTAAGTCCAACTCTAATCCATAGGGAGCTATCAACAGTGCAGTCCACTAAGAGCTCCTGCCGCAGGAAAAGAAAATGCGGCTGAGCTTAAAAAGCCCAGTGAACAGATACATATAATGAAAGGTAATAAGCAAACGAATGAACGAAACGAAACTAAGGAAACCTGCTGAACAATATACCATAAGTCATGAGAAAATAAATGAATGAATAAGGAATCAGAAATAACAAAGGAATGCCCACGAGCCCTAAACAGATATGTCTAGACATGATACATGAATAGACCCAAAACAGATAAACATAATCATAATCATAATCATAGCAAAGTGTACATGGAGTAGCTAGCTCACAATGTACCAGAAGTGAAATGGGGTGTATGGCACACACACAATCCATTCACTAAATAACTGAACTGAACAAAGTACTTAGGATGCATCCATACGCTCCCTACAAAACAGATATACATATACAAGTTCGAGACTGTGCATACGCACGTTAATATAATAATAATAGGTATGGCGGCCATGGCTGCTATATAGCATAAGTGGGAACGCTGTGGACTAATCACACCTCCACAGAATAGTGTCATGTCATAGGTGCCTCTATGACATGGTCATGGTACCTCCATGACTAGTTCAAAACTAATAGCTCGGGCAATAGAATGAAACACATGATACAAATAAAGCATAAAGGATAATTATCAATTATCCAACAAAGATAATACCAATTGAATGAATCATATCAACAGAATAGCAAATGCATAATAATCAAATGTGGATCATAAATCAGAATAGCAAAACGGTAAATGAAATAGAGTACAAATCATGAGAAATC
Organism: Artemisia tridentata subsp. tridentata; assembly: GCA_021014915.2. Taxonomy (NCBI): domain Eukaryota; kingdom Viridiplantae; phylum Streptophyta; class Magnoliopsida; order Asterales; family Asteraceae; genus Artemisia; species Artemisia tridentata. The sequence goes on from CP139504.1 coordinate 240,828,223, forward strand.
TTTAAGGAAAAGATAGAGTACAAATAGGTTAAGTAATTGTGAAAATCATTTAAACACTGTTTTCATAAACATATTCTTTTAAAAGCAGTTTTCATAAAAGTCATTAAACCTTCATATAAAAGTGGTATCGCCTCGGTTTCATAGCAATCATTTTAAAATAGTTTTTCTCAATACATTATCATGATATATTTAAGAAAGGTTTTCACACGAAGTTATAATATCAATTGAATTTACAAAGTATCAAAGGATTCGAATACTGAAGTCACAGGAGATAACGAACGAATCATATCAGACAAAACAACCAAACGAATATCAAATGGATCATAAATCAGAATATCAAACATCAAGGAATCAAGTCATGAGATACCCTTACTGAGAAAGGGCGGAATATTTGTACCTTAGCAAATGAAATGAAAGCAAACGGAAAAGTGATCACAAGGAAAACAACGTCACGTCTTCTTCAACGAATCTACTCGGATTAGGGTTCATATAATACTTATTAGCTCATTAAATGTCATAACGGATTTATTGCTTCAACTTAGGGTTTACAGATTAGGTCAGATTCATAATTATTCCAAGTTTTTAGGGTTAATAATGATTGTTAATTAGACATAGGTTTTATATGTGTTTCAAATCTTTAGTTAAGTTAATTAGGGTTTATATGTGCCAAAACAGATTTTTAGGTTTAGAATGCGAATATGACTAAGTTTCTTATGAATTTATAGACCTATCAAATGAGCTCCTAAGGTTCTTCCAATTTTATTTGAGACTTCCACATAAGTTAAGAACCTCCCCAAATTTTCCCAGATTTTATTACTAAGTGAAAGTACCATTTCAAAAATCGTTTTCCCAAACCTGTCCAGAAAATGCACTGCAGGTATACCCCGAAAGTTTGTATTTAATTAACCCATTTGAACCTTTCATAAAAGTCCACAAAAATTCCAGTAAGCCATATACATCTTAGAAATTATCCCTGTCAAATGAGACCTCTTAATTCCTTATGGTTTTAAAACTAAAAATAAAAAACACCAACTGATTTTCAGACTCGATTTCCCAGTTTTGACACTTGAACTCCCAAAAATCAAAAGACCATCCTCCCGACCTCCAATGGCTATAAAACTTAATACCCAGAGGGTACACATCCTAAACTAAGTTTTAGACTCAAGAGTCACATGAAAATACGTTGGCATCATTAGTTTAGACCCCGTTCAATTTGACTCAAATCTGGACAGCATACTATTGTGACAGAAAACAACACCACCCTAACTCTTTTAAGCCCTAATCTCCCTTAATTAATGCTAGGGTTTTCCAGGTTTTAGTAGTTCAATTAATGTGTCATTAGTGTTTACATGATAGGGTTTGACAAACGTATTAGGGCTGGTTACAAACAGGTCGAATGGCAAAGCAAATCATGGGTCGACATAACAAGTTTAACAAAGCTCGACATCACAATTTAACAAGGTTCATAGTGGCGCATAACTTCTTTATTCATGTGATAATACATGTTTTAACGAGACCTAAACATAACAGTTTCATGATTACAACGATTTAGGTTAGCATGTTTTTAGGTTTCTTATATACTTAACGTTTCTAGGAAATCAGATTAACGAAAATCAAGATCGGTATGGGTACCTTTTGGCAGATTAATAGGGCAAGAAACAAAACAAGGACTCCATGATCAAACAAGGCTGAAACACCACTTAGACGATCACCAAGGGCTGCTATACTCGTCGAATCCTTTGGTCTTGAAAGAAAGAAAACTGAATTGGTACTTTGTGTGTTGATTTAGAATCGGTATGGAAGAAAGAAAATGTGACAAATCGTAATTCCAGGTCGTTTTCCAAACTTCAAAATTTACTATTCACAGATTACTATTCATCATTTCACTATTCATCATTTTTGAATTCAGTTTGCGACTTGAGATGTTATCAAAAATTCTACTATTCACGAAACACTATTCATTCCCGGAGGGAAATCACTATTCATGGTTATCATTCATCCTTTCGTAAACTAGGTTTACGGGTATTCAAAATTCGCGTAACCTTTAGGGTTTAGCTGCGTATTCATGGAGCATCGCTAAGGACACATCATATAGACTAGAGTAGTCTACATATCATCAGTAACATCATCTTCATGTTAGGTCATTCACGGGTTTGCATAATTTCAATTCACGTATATTTATTTATTAAATAAACGCTATCACTCAATCATTTACTACGAACAATATACCCGACACTCCCGACTATGATCCTAATATATTTTCACACTCATTATAATGATATAAAAATTATATTATTACTTTACCCGGTGTTTTGAAATCATTTACTATATTTACCGTTAAAAGCTTATAACTACGACAGTTTACGAAATTTCAACACGATAACTAATTTGACACCCGATACTTGCAAGAAATGTGATTTTATAATTTTTACAACTTCGTCATACTTTATTTTGTTCCGTCAAAATTTATTTCTAGCTAACTCAATACCCGATAACACAGGATAACACATCAAAATCTAGCTAAATCTTACAACAAGTACAAGATTAATTAAGATCAACCATCACCTCATCCCACTTTCCCCCATTTTCCGCCCCTTGCCCCCCCTCCTAGCCCACTTTGACTTCAACTTAGACCAAGCTAGTGTCTAACTAATTATCACTACTTATTTTCCTATATCTCCTCATTTAATACTTCAAGTAACCAAATCCACTAGCAAGAAATTCTCTCATCTTCCCCACCATCTTTGTGGTTCAGCCAACATAAGAAGAAGAAGAAAAGTTCATCAAAATTCTAAGATCAAGTATTATACAAGTTCCATTAGTTCTATATTTAAGGTTTTGAAATATAAACCTCTAGGCTAATTAAGTATTTTGCTACAAAAACTCATCATCCTCAAGTAAGTGTTCTAAGTATTTTTCCTACTCATTTATACTCCTGCTTAATTTATTTTTAAGTTCTAGTAGCAAAGCATATAAATATAGTTATGTTATATACCACTTACCACTTATTTTTGTAACTAAAATGAACTTAAAGAATTTTATGAGTAATCTTATGAACTCCATCATTTTTGTTGAAGATTAGGAACCCATGACACCCTAAGAAGGTGTATGGTAGGCTTAGAATAGCTTTGGTGTTGATTGGAAGTGATTTGTACAAGTATTGAACTAATAAAAATGGTTTTAACAAAATATAGATGAGGTTCTGTCCGTTTTTGCAAAATATGGAAATCTCAGTAGACCATGGGTTATTTTGGTTTACATATTTAGAAAATACACTCAAAAACGAAGCCGTGGCCGCTGGAATGAGTGAAAACGAGCTTACGACGAGAAATATATATTAATTATAAGTTTGACGACTAAGAACTATTTTCTGAAAAATAGTGTGCTGTTACATGATTTTCAATGGGTAAAACGAGGCGTTGAACGGGAACTAGACAAGCCGACATATCAAAAATATATTAGTTCGCTGTAAGATGAAGCCGAGGACATAAAGAACGTAGAAAACAAGCTTATAACGACCGAGATACAAGCGTTTGAAACCCGACGTTCACAACACATTTTTATCAGCTTTTATTAAAAATGTTCTAAGTGTAAAACTGTTTTTGCGAGTAACCAAGTTTGGAGCCATTTTTCTCACTGATCGAGTCAGTTTGAGACATTAACACTTTGAAGTGAAATCAAGTACTCCCGGCATATTTTCCAAATTGACCAGCCGTTCGTCAATCGGACTTGTAACGAGTAAAATACGACCTTCCAAATATACCCGAAAACTACACAAAAACAACCAATTTAGCTCGACTAACTTAACAATTATTTATCTTTATAATCGGGACTTGTATGGACCAAATTTCGATGATACGAATTTAAGATATTGTCACAAGCTTTCTAAAACCACGGAGATCATTTCCTAACACTCAATATTCACCAACTTACGACTAGCTTTGCGAGGCTACTTAGTCATTTTCTAATAGTTGTTGAAAAATATTAAATTACGACGGAAAACTCTATTATTTTGCTATAAATCATCAAACGACGATCGTGGGATATCGTTACAACGTATTTACAAGTAAAATGTTTTATGACTTAACAAGACGTCAAAAATATATTTTTCGACGATAAACGTTATTTTCAAATTTCACGTGTGGTATCGATAACATACGTATTTGAATGTGTAGCATCATTTCATGACTTACATTAGATCATATCATTCATATTAGGTTGCGGTTAGAGATCGTGCCTCATTTCAGTGTATCCACTATTGTCATCATTACTATTGCATCAGGTGAGTTTTCATAGCCCCGTTTTCAATTTATTATTTCATTTCTAAACTTACGGGGGAGAATACATTGCACCATTTTTCATACGGACCAAAGTATCAAATTCATTTACATTGCTTAAGTTACATCATTGCCCAGTTAAAGTCCCATTTTATTTATCATGAACCGTTAATTACGGAGTAAGCGAGAGTGAGTGAATAGATCTATTGAGGGTGACGCCTCCATTCGGGTTGGTAGCGCCAACTAGTCTACGAACGCATTTCATTTGTATCATATCAGAGTGACTGGCAAAACACTCAGTTTGGGGCATTCATTTTACTCTAGCTTCGGGGTCATGAGCTTAAGAGCCAATGTAGTATTTTATGTGGCATTTTTGTCATTTCACTTTATACTTGTGGTTACCGTAGAGACTTATCATTTACATAAACCTATGATTCTCACTAACATTATTGTTGACCGTTTTAGCAATGTATTTTCATGTAACTAAGGCATTCGCATTCATGGCCTGCATGTGGACATATCTTGGAGTCGCGGTGACGACGCGTCTCACTCGTATTTTATGCAATTAACTATCGTTTGATTTGTAACAAAATTATTTCCGCAAACTTGAATGATATTTTGGAATGTTTTATGAAATCAAACGATGTATTTTTAAAACGACACTTTAGGTCGTTCAATATAACTGTAACTGTGATGCTATGGCAGTCATGCCCCCAAGTGTTCCATTCCGCTGCAAATCAGATATTTGGGGGTGTGACAGATTGGCATCAGAGCTAAGGTTATAGCGAACTAGGTTGTCCATGATACCCTAGACTATAACCACATCATCATAGCATCTTATCATTTCATTATAAGTGCATATTCGCTATACATGTAGTTTCATACATACATTATGCGGGTTATTTACTTTCATTTTACGTCGATTGTCACAGAGATGTCTTCAGATACCCATCCTATCATCATTACTTCAAACTCTAACATGGAGGATGTCTCGTCACCACCTACTATAGTTCTAGCATCAGTTGACCCTACACCAGACTCATCACCCATACCATCCGATGCTGAGACTGAACCCTTCGAGGAGGGCGAAGTTGCA